>OZ010585.1:58812251-58864751 GCA_963932145.1 Acanthosepion lycidas | reverse complement strand
ATTGGCGGAAACAAAAACCCATTTGCCTTGAGAATCAGCATTCAAGGTTTCAGCTATTTTTTTTTTTCTTTTTAATCTAAACTTGAACATTAAGAGTGCTCTCTCAGCCACAAAAAAGTCTTAAATCAAAATTATTAAATTTTTTATTTATTTAAAAAACAAAATAAAATTCCATATTCTTCAAGTGGTATGCATATTAGGTTTAAAAAAACATTAATGACTAAATCTATTTTGGTAACAGTCTCTTCTGTTCCAAGGAGGTTTAGTTTCCTTCCTTTTTAAGATGTTGAATACTTTCCTAAAAGCCCTCAAGAACTAAACAATCCTCTTTTCTTTGCCTCTCTTTCCCCCACCGCCCCCTCCGCCCCCACACACTATCTTGCATAAATAGTCATTTTCTACAAGAAGCAGGCAAAATGAAATACTTTTGGCACACTTTCTAGTTAACATGTTTACTGCCACACATGAGCACCTTGTGCCTTGCCAATATTTAAAAAAATCAACCAATAAGGGTTGATTACCATAGAATAGAAACAAGTTAATCTGTGCTTCCAGAGGCTACTTTGTCAATGCAATAGAAGGGAACAGGTAATTACAAGCAAATAGTAGTTGGAAAGAGTTTCATTCTGAAAATAAGTTGATATTTTTATTTATTTTTTTTTTTTTTTTTTCATAGCAATTGATCTCATTAATCAATCAATGATCGAACTTGGGAGCATCACAATAAATTGGTGCTGAAAAGTTCTCCATGCATTTTAATAAATAAGACTTAATGTTATTGGCTTTTCTCTTTAAGGAGAATTTTTGGTCAGAATCAAAACTTCCATAAAAACTCTTTATTTCTATATATATATATATATATATATATATATATATATATATATATATATATATATATATAGAGAGAGAGAGAGATATAAAAATTTGTTACCATCAATTTTTGTAGATGACCCTCCGGCAATCGTTCCATTCACTCGTCAAGGGGATTTTCATTTATTTTGTCCCTATTCTGAGTTTTACAGAGATTATATGCACACATCAGGAGACTTAATTGTAAAATTCAGCAATCAAGTCTCCTGATAAGCAGTTGTAATCTCTACAAACTTTGGATTATGGACAATAGAGCATTTCATTTTATTTACTACTAATTATTAATGCTCTCTCTTGATATCAAGTATGAAGATTGATTGCCTTAAGAATGTCATCTCCAGAAATACCCTGATCAACCATTTTATTTTCATCTATTTATTTTTTGCAAAATGCAATCTTTGTCATTGTTAGACATTACCAACTTGCATTTTAGCTGAACTCCTCCAGCAATTAACTTAGTCTCCTGTGTGATTCTAGATTTTGTGCAGTGGAGACTATTGTTTTTTTTTGTTTTTTTTTACTTTCAGTAATCTAATTAATTCCTTATATATTACCAGATTATGGATCAGTAACAATAATGCAAAAAGCACAGTTAGGTGCAATCATTTGAGACAGGTGGATTTAAGTTCTCTTTTCTGTCCTTGCTCACTTTGCAATGATCTCCAATAATTGCTTAATTATCAATAGACATTCTTTTATAATCTGCCTGCTATTTTTTCTTTCTCTAATTGCAACTTTTAAGCATCTGTTCCAAGAAAGTCTCATGTGATTTTAGATGTGTCCATGCACATCACAGCTAAAGGCTTTGCTCTGATTTTTCCTTAAGTTTAAGTTTCTCCTTCACCTTTTTAGAATTAAATTTCAATTTTTGTATTGATTCCCGAGATGTTATTATTATTATTATACATTAATTTTTACTATTCTTTTTGTTTTATTGTAATATTTTGATTTCTATACACACCATCCACTATAAAATGAAGTTAATGATACAGAATGCAAAGAAGGTCATTCAAAGGAATGCCCTATAGTATCCACTCACTCCTACCTGGTGCTGTTTACATGTGTCATTATAGGGATTGCAATTGTGCATATATTAGGGGACACCAGGAATTACTCTGTTTTGAAGTTCCCATATGATGCTGAATAATTAGGTCCCATCCATTGTCCTGTATGAAGAATCTTTCTCTTCAGGCCATTGCAAATCTTGGCCTGTCAGATTTTGCCAATGACCACATCTGACATCCTGTTAATGTCTTCATCATAAGCCTGTTAGGAGTGATTTCTCAGTGCCATACCTTGCAAAAAGGGTGACCCTGTGATTTAGTCATTAGGGCTTTGTATTGAGTTGTTCTTCTCTTAGGCTGGTTGCCAATCATGTCCAGTCTGCTCTTCTATATTAACCTGTTGCTTGAGAAGAGATGGATTCATACAATATTTGAATGTAACAAACTTTACTGGAATTTGAACTCGGCTCTCCAATTTCTCATTCTGAGTCTCTATCCATTACACTACAGACACATTAAACAGGGTGGATGATTAACATGATTGAAAGGAACAGTGAATAAGTTGAGCTTAATTTACCCAATCATAGTAGGCCAATCATAGATATAAGCACTTGTGAATACAACAAAGAGTTCCTCTTGACATTTTCAAAATCTTAGCAAACATGATAAACATTTGAGAAAGAAAAGTACTGCAACCAAAACAATAAGAAAACTCTGTTGAGAGGATCAATGTATAATAGTGTTGTATGTCCCATTTGCATAAATACAGTAGTAAATACTGTATGTTGGTCTGCAGCTGGAGATTTGTATCCAGCTGTGCTGGTCAAATTCTGACAGAGGATCCCCAGATGTGGCTACATTGAAGAGCAGTGTCTCATCTTGGGAAACAGCTACCTGACTCCTTTTTATACGTGGTCTATGGGGAATTTTTGGCTGAGAATACGGGGGTCAGATACCCCACATTAAATTCGGCCTTGTGCCACATCTGACTATGTCGGGTGCTTGGTAGATATCCTGCAGTTGGAGATTCACTGTGGAATTCACTTGACTCACTTCTAGCAGTTGACTATTACTTCTACACGGCACTGGTGAATCTTATATGTGTTGTTCATGTCCTAAGTATTATCGTTCATTAACAACCTTCACATTATCATTCTATTCAGTAACCTTCCCTAGGTTACAACAAATAGTAAGAAGAGCTAATCTCAGTAATTCAGGCAAAAATAAAGCTGGATAAGATGGCAGCCAAAAATGTGATTAAAACCAGAAATGAGGAGGATAATAGTCTGGAAAAAGAATTAATTTATAATGAAACACCAATAATTCCTTCTGGATAATATTTTTTTCTTTTGAGTAATGAAATTTTCTAGAAGTTCACAAGACAAGTTTTGCAATATTCTGTTTTTGATGACAATTTCTGTTTAGAGTTTCATTGACTTAATGGTGTTTCATATCCTTTGTAATATTGATAATCTGGAAAAAAAAAGTGTCAGAAATATATTAGTAATAATTTAAAAGTATAAATGCTAATTAAATAGTAATGGCCGTTTCAGTGGCTTCATTGTATAAATAATTTGGTGATTTCACAGAGCTGTTATATCCTGTATAATGGGATGAGTCAGCCCATCCACTCAAAAGCTGAATTTACTCTTTTTTTTTTTTTTTTTTTTTTTTTTTTTTTTTTTTATATATCAAACACTAACAAAAAGAGGCTAAAACAATGTAGAACAGTTATAAATAACAACTCTATTCTGTTGTTAATATTTCAGTGTTAAACTTAGTTAAAGCATGTGAGATAAAAAGATTACAATATTTTGTGTTTAACAATCATTCTTTTTTTTTTCTCTATCCCCAAGAATATTGAAGAATGACTAAAAATGAAAGAAAGGGTGTGAATGGTTAGGGAGTGTTGAAATTTTGATTTAAATTGATGGGTAACAAAAAGGCAAAAATTCTGAAATTTTTCCCCACATATGCCAGGTTCAAATGCAGCCATTGCTAAAATGCAAGTTTTTTTTTTTTTTTTTTTTTTTTTTTTTTTATATATATCAAACACTAACAAAAAGAGGCTAAAACAATGTAGAACAGTTATAAATAACAACTCTATTCTGTCGTTAATATTTCAGTGTTAAACTTAGTTAAAGCATGTGAGATAAAAAGATTACAATATTTCGTGTTTAACCATCATTCTTTTTTTTTTCTCTATCCCCAAGAATATTGAAGAATGACTAAAAATGAAAGAAAGGGTGTGAATGGTTAGGGAGTGTTGAAATTTTGATTTAAATTGATGGGTAACAAAAAGGCAAAAATTCTGAAATTTTTCCCCACATATGCCAGGTTCAAATGCAGCCATTGCTAAAATGCAAGTTTTTTTTTTTTTTTTTTTTTTTTTTATATCTTTTACCTGATGTTTTCATAAGAAAAATGCTGGCTCATTTTTCTTCATCTACTTTTGCTTTCATCTTTCTTTCATGCTTTTTAGCTTTGAATTTTTTTTTTTTCTTTCTTTTTCTTTGTCCATTCCACTGTCTCAAATGCTTTACTGTCTTTATCCAATACTAGGCTGAGAACCGTGCCGCTGAGGCTGAGAGAACTGTATCGAAGTTGCAGAAAGAGGTTGACAGATTGGAAGGTATTGTCTGAAACATGACTTTCAGGTTTTTTCGTTTGTGTGTGAATTTTTATTTTTTTATTTTTTTTTGTTTATGTAATCCCATAATTTTTGCTGTTGGTCATTCCATTCTGAGGGCAGTGGCAGCCCTTGATTTCCACCACAGCTAAAATCTGTAGTTGCAGTAGCAGCAACAAGTCTGTAGTAACATCACTGCTAACTGCATGCTTCCAACAAAAAATATAATTAATTAAAGAAAAAAAGAAAAGGAATCTATTGAGCATGGCTTTGGTTGTTTCATAGATTTGATTCTAATCAATTTATTAGGCGGAATATCGTGCTGAATGTGCTGAACGTGAGTGTATCCAGTTAAATAAAGGAAAAGAACACTTAGAGGGTGAGTACGGATTGAGTAAGTCCAACTCGAGTAATAACTTGCGCTAAAGTTGCTCTCTTTGCACCATTGCTTAAAAAAAAAAAAAAAATGGCTATTCTCTTGATCGCGCATTAAAATAATGCTGAACTATTTTCCTTTGAAATATGCCCCAGTGATAGAGGGTTACTCCTAATGGACCTGGATAGCGGGTGCTTTCTGATGGAGCCAGTTACTTTGTGACTAGATGTTTCACTCTGAATGATATGTGTATATGACTCTTGACAGAACACAATCATGCGCACAGTCTCCTCTAAATTTGGATATGTAGTACATACATATAAATATTTGCTGTTTTTGTGGAGCCATATGGTAGACCCATTGGTGTGTGGGGAGGGGGAAAAATGGCTACATGCTGCATACAGAGCTCTGTGAATTTAGTAAAATTAGCTGATAGAAAATTAAGTGAACTTTTGTACTGCCAAAAGTTTTTTTTTGATCCATCCTAAAGAGGCATATTGAAAATGTTGTATCTGACTTGCCAAACGGATGGTGATATTCCCAACAACTTATCTGGATTGTTAGCGATGTTTTGTTAGGAATTAAAAGGCAAACAAGAAATCTTTGCAAACCTTATTTACTTGTATGAAAACGTTAGTTGGGTTTCATAAAGGTTTTTCAGTGGGAAAAGCAATAATATTAAGATGTTACTTTGGCAGTTGCTTGCCAAAAATATCTGTTCTTATGAAACCCTCACTTTAAAAGAACTGATCCCTGTTCAGCAAAAGATAAAAAAAAAATACCGTTTATGCTCTGCTGCTCAAGCTAATTGTCTTTGAAAAGCTTTATGAATACATCTGCTTTAAGGTATTCAATCTTTTCATATAAATTAAAGAATACCTTGCTAGCTTCAGACCTTTTTTGCTTTAAAACAGCTCAGTTTTTCTGATGAATTAAGGCAGCTTCATACTTCCATTAACCAGAAAGTAGTGTCTCGGATTGTTTGTGCGTAATCATATAATGAGTGATTGAGAAATGTCCCTCAGACATTTCTGTAGTTCAGTGGGTATGCAGTTTATGCCTACAGCAAATTCTGAAAACTAGAATTTTTTAATTTTTTTTTTTTTTAAAGCCCTATATTTAAAAAGAAAAAAAATGAAGATATTCAATGATGTGGTTGAGCAAAAACTGCCAATGATCAGACCTCAAAAATTAAAATTTTATCATGATGGAGTGGCTGATATACTCCCATCCTAAACATTCTTTGGTTGGATTCTAGGAATGTAGTTAGATAAAAATGTTTTGACTATAATATCAAGCCTGCTCAAATAGGTACACTAAGCATTTTTAACTACATTTGAATTGCTTGTTGCTTTTTTGTTTTTTATTTTGTGTGGCTAAAGTTTTTTAAATTTTTTTTTTTTTTTTTTTTTTTTTTTTTCAACATGCCATCAATAATTTAGAATTTGGTTACGTTTAAGTTTGAAGTCAATAATATAAGATAGCAATCAGCTTTAGGTAAAACTTTTAATTCTTGAAATATTTTAAAGATAAAGTAATAAGGAATTTTACTATATAGTTTTTGTACTGCCTTTTCATGCTTTTTTTTTTTTTTTTTTTTTAAATAGGCTTTCATAATATATATAATATATATTTTTTTTTAATCTGAATTTTCTTATTACTATGGTTAAATACATATTTGGGTAGATTTTTCTTTATTTTTTTTTCTTTTAACATTGAAATTAATGTCTACTGGATTAAAAATCTTAATGAAAATATCTATTGACAGGAATAGAACCTGTATTCTCTATTTAATCCTGGGATCAACTTTAAAGCCATGCTACTTCCCATAGCATAATAGCTTAAAAGTGGTCTCACCAGATTAAAAAGAGAATGTTTGGTTTGTGTCAGGAGGCACACTTTATTTCATTAGTAAGGCTTTTGATTTCTAGGCTAGTAGACATTAATTTCACTGATTGAGTCAGGGGGTGGGGTGTCTACTCAAGCACATGTACTCTTAAATATACATAATGTATATATGTATGAAAGAAAAAAGCATGAGGCTAAATACAACAAATAAAAATGTCTTTTAGATGCCACTGCAAATTATTAATATGCAAAAAAAAAAAACCTTAATTCCAATTTTTTTTTTTTTTTTTTTTTTTTTTTTTTTTTTTAAATTATGCTTTATCCAGAGACAAATACATTTTTTTTTCTAAATCCTGGTTAAGTTTTATTGCAATGCAAACTTTTGATTCCCTTACTTATATTGAACATATTTTCAGTTTTTTATTAAGCCATTGCTGACTTAGCTTGTAAATTTGAAAATGTCTACAAACTGATTACAGTATAAATGTAAAACAAAAAGCTTTTATTTTAATTCAGTTTGTATAACACTTTACAAAAAAAAAAAAAAAAAGAAATTCACTCAGTTAATTTCTAAGCTGAAAGCCTATATCTATTCTATGCAATTATATTTATATAATTAATCTAATTTAGACTGAGCATGGTTTTAAACTCTTAGATTGTTTTGTTTTTTTGTTTTTTTGTTTTCATTAGGCATGTTATGTTGTTATTTTTGACAATTTGAAATAAATGAATTGTAACAACACAGGCCCTTGTATAATAACACATTAGCTCTACTTAAGATAATTAGTTTAGTTTTCTTAATGTCATTTTTTTTTTTTTTTTTTTTTTTTTGTGACTTAATCATTTAAGGCCTCTGTCCCCCTGTAAAGTACTTTTACTGTACTACTAAAATAATTCTCAGCTCCAGCCACACTAAACTGGAAATTGAAATTCATAATCTCTTTAAAAAAACAGTATTTGTTTTCTTAGGCAAATTTTTTGCATTCTACGGAATTCTTTATTTCTTTTTTTGGTTCCCCCCCCCCAAATCACACCCTCCATTGGTAAGCTTGCTGTGTATTTCGCCAATGGTATTACTTTATTTCTTAATTTTCGTCAGCTTTGTGTTGTGTTGCATGGGCCAAGATTTTTTTAAATAGTAGTTTGTTGGTGCTTACTAACATCAACAATTGGGCAAATGTCACATGGCCACTTACAGACAGCTGATCTATGTACCAAAACGGCCTCCTACGGTTACTTAATCTATTTCTATTTTTTAACTTTAATCCCATATATAACACCTACAATAAATCATCTAGAATCTATATATGTAAAACAAATTTACTCAGGAAGTATACATTTATGTAGAAGATATATGTAGTTGAAGGCATACAAAATAATTAGATTTTGACATTAGGTTGATACCCTGCTAAACAACCAACCAACCACATTTAATTAATAAAAGAATTTAAAATTAAAGAATATTTCTTTTTGAAGCATATTTTTGCACACAATTTTGTCCATTGCTACCATTTTGGCTTTGATTTTCCTTATTTTTTTATTTATTTATTTTTTTTTTAATGCTATATTTTTTTTTTATCTTGCTTAATATTATTTTGCAAATCACTTTGATTGCTATGCAGATCTAGGTAGTACTTCTATAATATATAATGTACACATTCACTTCCTGCTATTCTTGCCTTTCTCCTGAAAAATACAATGGATATTCTCTTCAGTTCTAAGGATTCTTACAAAATATTTCCATGGAAAAAGGCAACAAATGAAGTTATTTATAACTAATACTCTTAAGCTTAAAATTCTTAGATGAGACATTCATATTATTGTTGACTAGTTTTTTTGTGTTTTTTTTATTTATTAAATTAATAATTAAATATTGATTGCACTTCTCTTCAATGCCATATTTCTTAAAGATATAGATGAACACAGCTCTCTATAGCTTCCTTTCCTTAACTAAATTACCTTAACTCGTTGGGAGAGATGGAGTTGTTACCTTCTCTATATTACCTAATTCATTTTTTTCTCTCCCGGATTGGCTGCCAAACAAGGCTAGCAACTCACGTCTGAGCTGCTATTTAATTTGGATTTATTGCAGTAGTTGAGTCATTTTTACACTGCATGGCCATTAAGCAACATTGATCTGAAATATTGATGTAACCTGCATTGAGTTCAACTCTCATCTTACATCTTTGAGAACCTGTCTTAAGATTTAGGCCATGGAAATCAAAGTAAAATTCAGTCTTATCACTACATTCTGACTTATCTGATTAGTCTTTGTGTAATGTTTTGTACTACTAAATAACTATCCAATTCAGTATAATTTCTTTCAAATGTATGAATCCACCAACTATGAGTTAAATAATAAGACTTGTATCTGAGGTAAATAATTACAGTGTAACCCGGATATAAGAGAGTTGTCGGGACCAGAGAAGAAGTCTCTTATATCCGGGTTTGGTCTATTATATATACATTAACACAGGCTCTAATTTGGGACCAGAGAAAATCTCCCTTATATCCGGGTTTCGCTTATATCTGGGTTACACTGTACCTCCAAAAATGGAAGGAATTCAAATGAATGAATTCTTATAATCCAAAAATTTTTGGGTTTTAAGTAACCTAAACAGAGTTGATAACTCATAAAAAATAAGACCAAAAAAACAAAAATTGATTAAATCAAATGCTTAAAGACTTCCAGTTTGTATTTTAGCTTTCAAAAAAAAATTTTAAAGTTTATATATAAACTAGAGTTATAAGGTATATTTTTATGGTGGAGGAAAAAAAAAGTCAAGTCATAAAATAAAGGAATGACTATTTTAAAGATTGACTCAAATAGAGAAATGTTTTTTTTTTTTTTTTAATTAATTAATTAATTAATAATATTAAGTGATAAAAAGATTTCTTTGGGTCAGAAGTTGGGCTAGATCCCAACTGATCTCTTTTTCCTCTTTCACTGCTCTGATTTGATTCACAATGGCCCTGGGGTAGTAGTCAGCTTGCTACAAGGTAGGTGGCCATGTAATTTGCATGAGGTGCTTTGTGTGACCCCACAAAATGCATGTCTTCCCCTGTTTGGCGTGTTTCCAGGAGAGCTGGGCAGGGCAGAGCAGAAGAATAAGCAGCTTCAAGAAGAGATGCAACAAACTTATATAGAGTTTCAACAACTCATTGAGTAAGATGCCCTACTGACAGCCACACCCCTTTCTAATGTTGAGGTAGTATTTTGAACTTTTTTTTTTCTTTTTTTTCTTTTAAATTAAGAATAAATCCTTACTAATCTCACTGCTACAGATTTTCTTTTCCTTTTTTTTTTTTTTTTTTTTTTTTTTTTAAATGCACGCACTTATTTCTTAGTTTTTTAAAATTTTGGTTTATTAAACTATATTAATACAATAATTTTTATTTAAAATTTCTATATTTCCAAAAGTTTTCTTTTTTATTTTACATTTTTATCTTAGTATTTAAATTTTATAAGATCTATACATTTTTAGTAATTTTTTTTTTTCTTTTTTTTTTTTTTTCGTTTTAGCTTTACAGTATCCATTTCCTTATAAATGATATTTTAATTAACATTTTCTTTTATGTAATGTATTTAAAATAAATTTATCTGTTAATAAATTCAATGGATTTATGTTAACTGGATGAGTAGAACAGTATAGCTGCAAAACTTTAAGTTGGAAGATAAGTAATTGGATTTGTATATCTATTCTTTAATAATGCTCTAATTTTATTTCAACACTTTATTTGCAAAATATCTGCACATTATCCTCCAGTAATTTACCAGTCGACATTTTTTGGTTAGCCATAACCTATCTTAACAAATGCTACTTTAAAATTTATTATGGTAATAAGAGAAAACTTAAAATTTATTGGGTATTATCACTGAATAGATATACAGCTTTAGCTAATATGTATTATGCATAATATTGGTGTATATGTTGTCTTGTGAAATGTAATTCTATAGAAACTGTTAACTATATACTAATACCTTACTTTATATTTCTATTGTCAATAATAAAAGCCAGTTATATTGAAGCTTAATATTGCAGCAACTTAAGTCTACAAGTTAAAATGGTAACTTTGAAGAATTAAAAGTTCATAAGAAGGCAGAAGAGTCAAATCTTGATTCCTTTTAATGGAAAGAATAAAAAAACTTAAGAAAACCAAAAGTAGCATATATTATATTTTGTAGAAACTATATATTCTAAATTATATAAATGTTTTGGAAAGGCAATATTTATGCATTTTAAATAAATGTATATTTCTTTCAATTATAAAAAGTAATCAGCATAATTCTTTTTTCCTCTGAAATGTTTCTGATAATTAAAAAAAGGCTAACATTAAATTTGTGTGAGGTATTATGGAGATACACATTATAATGGTATTGGAGATATCTATATATATATATATATATATATATAGAAAAGGGATCCTATTTTCATTAATAAAACAGGATACAAAAGTATCACAGTGATTAAAATTTTAGGTACCTTTTGGACCTTCAGCATAAATATTGTCAGCACAAAAAGTATCTAAGTTTTAATGGCTGTGATACTTTTGTATCCTGTTTTATTAATAAAATATGATCCCTTTTCTAAAGATCATTTTATCCTGGTGTGGCAACAACAATCTGCTTTTTTATATATTTGCGTGAACTTAAGACATTTGAAATTTTTTTTTCTAAATTTTAGAAATTTTTTTTTTTTTTTTTTTTTTACTTTTCAGTTACAATATCCAATCAAATATCAATGAAATCTAATTTGAATATAGATTACCAAACTTTGCATACAATGTTTAAAAGAAAATGTAAAGTTTTTATTTACAGTATAGAAGCTGTAGAAATATTCAGTCTACCATCTTGTAAGAATTTTTCATTGAACTTGAAGAGTTACTATCAGTTGTTAATTTAGCTCATTTGGGGCTAGATCTAGCTTTTTTCTCTCTCCTCACCTCCCCCAGTTCATTTAGTTTCTGTAAATCTGGCTTTTTTTTTTTTTTTTTTAAATTTATAAAATAATACATTCTAATAAAAGGAATATGCTGATTTACAGGTGTTAAATCTCCTGAATAAAGAGATTGATCTAACTGTAAAAGTGCTAAATTGGCAACTAGGTATCATGTTGGTTAGTATACCAAAACCCACAGAGTTAAGTGGACAGTCATCAATAAAAAAAAAAAAAAAAATCCTAAAATTTGACACTTCTTAGCAAATAAGTTGGTCAGTATTGAAATTTGGCAGAAATTGGTCGTGCAATATTTTTGTGAAACTAACTCCCTGCACTTCTCGCTTTTTCAGATGAACTGCTTGCTGAGAAGGAGAGATACAAATCTATCAGTGATGAGTTGGACCAGACATTTGCTGAACTGGCTGGGTATTAAATTTCCCCTAACAACTATGGCAATGACAAACCTGCTGGCCTTGCATAAGACTCTTAATAGATACGCTAGGTCTTTCTGCAGTCACTTGATGATCAACAACAAAGTACAGTGTAACAACTTTCTGAGCAGCACCTGATGATTTAAAATAAACACCTTTTTTTTTCTCCATTTTTTTTTAATTTTTTTTTTCTTGTCAGAGTGGAAACGAACTTTCAACAATTAATATCAAACAAAAAAGAAATTTAAAAAAAAAAATTATATATATATATATATATATATATATATATATATATATATATATATATATAATAAAAATATCTCTATATAAATATCAATCCAACCAACCAACAAAAAATTCCCCCTGATCAGAACTTTTTCTTTCATCTTCCTCTAAACCTAGACCAAAACTTTGTGGGGCTACTGGTGGATAACTCTGCCGATTCATTTTTTCGAATCACTATAGGGGGAAAGATCAAAGCAGGAATAATTATGGCTTCTGACTGCAGAGAAGAAAAAAAAAAAAAATGAAAATGAAACAGAAAAAAAAAACTGGCTGGATGTAATACCTTTTTTTTTTTCTTTTCCTTTTTATATTAAATGGCCTTTTAACAAAAAAGAAAATTTTAATCTATAAGTATCCTCATAAACTTTTGGCTGTTATGAAATTTTTGGAAAAAAAAAAAGAAAAATGAAAGAATTGATTTGCCAAGGTTAATAAGCAAAAATCAGAGATAAGCAGAACCTGCATTAGTTAAATATTGCGGAGTTGAAATTGAAAAGATCTAGCAATTTTTTTCCTTCTCTTCCCCCTACTGTGACTCTAATATATTTTTTTTTTTTTTTGTTACTTTCAATAATAACTGACATTTTTTTTTTTTTATGAAAACAAAACAAAAATAAAATTTTCCACCCACAAAACCTTCTTAAAGCGTTTCTTGCTGAACGTCCAAAATTTTTTTTTTTTTTTTTTTTTTTTTTTTCTTGCTTCCCTTAAAGAGGCCTTTTCAGGTTTTCTTTTTGGACCAGATCAGCTGACTTGGTAACTTTTTAGACTACTGGTCACTTGCTATACTCCAACAAATGCACAAAATACTTTTACTAAACTACATGCAGTTTGGTAACAGCGGTATGAGACAGTACTTCATAATATATACACACTTTTTTGTTTCTTGTATATATTATGTATATTTATATTTGTCTCAAGAAGGGGGTTTGATGCTGGTATATTATACTTAGGGTGAATTTTAAAATAGGTATTAAAAAGTGGGGGGAAATATATTTTTCCATCTTAAATAAATGCAGGTTTCTCTTGTTCTGTTGTCCTTTTTTTTTTTGTGTTTGTGTGTGTGTGAATATGTGCCTCAACTGCTAATTCATTCTTTCAATACTGACTGGAACTTGTAGTATAAGGAGCCTTGTAACAAGAAATTATGCATATAGATCAGCTATAGCTTAACATGTTGCCATAGCCCTCTGACTAATGCCAGATTATTGTTTTTAATACTAATAAAAGAAAAAAAAATTACTATATACAGACTCTCCAATCTGTCGTTTTCGCAATAAAACACATCACTCTTAATACTGTTATTACCATAACTAGTAATTTTGACTTTTTTCCTTTTATGTATATTTGCTGCCTCTTGCTTACATTCTGTTGCTATTGACTCTATGAAACACAAACTACGAAGATAAGATTCATCGGTTCTATACATGTCATGAGACATAAATTCTGAAGATCTATTACCATCAAAACGACAAAGTGAATCTGGTGTTTCTTCTTCATTTACAAAGAAGAAATAAAAATATTAAAATATGCTAGCTGGGAATTATTCCACAAAATTAACATCAAGGACATTTTTTTTGTTTTTTTTGTTTAGTTTTTCCTCGAACTACAATTTTTAATTTTTTTTTTTTTTTAATCTTAGCTTTATTTTATTTGATCTCTTAGAGTAGAATTCAATCACTTTGTACCATTTAAAAAAAACCCCAAAAACTGTCAATTTAAGAGAAGAAAAATATGCATCTTGAATGTTTGAGTAAGCATTTCTGTTTCTCTTTCTTTAACTTTGAGATGCTCACTTTCCGCCTAGAGTGACAAGACAACACAAAGTATTGTCATTTGAAAGACAGTGTTTGTTTTTAGTTTGGCAACTCAGGTTTTTCAACTCTCTGCTTTTTTTCACTCTGTCTTTCAACACCAGGCAGAGGGAGAAGAAAGAACTCTCTAAGACTAATACTGAACACTGAAAATAATATACATACCATTTATGACCAGATGAATTCCTTCCTATTCTTTCATATCTGCTATTTGCATTCTATGGGCAAGTGAAGGTCATTTGTTGGAATTGAAGGTCAGATTAGATTGCATGTTGACAATGTAATTTTCATACAAATTTAATATTATAAAAGGTAATTTAATTTTGAATTTAAAGTAAATGTAACATCACAAAAATTAGTTTGAAATTTTTAAGTCTCATTTATTTATTTACTTATTTATTCCTTTTTAATTTTAAAAAAAATTTAAAAAGGGCATACTCCTGTATTAAAATACTGCTTGGATCAATGATTTGCTATTGGTCTGAAATCCAACTGTGCCTTGTCAAATTTAATATATATATATATAAATTGGGTGGTTGATTTAGTTCTGTAAGGAAGTAAAAAATTACCAACATGCTTAAAAAAAAAAAAATGAAGCTTTTTCACGTCTGAACAACAGATTAAATTGTACATGATTAATTTAACCAAGTTTAAAGAAGAAAAAAAAAAAACAACAACCCTCAATAAGTCAATTTCTTATTGTAATGATATCCCTAATAAATTTTACCTATTCCAAAATTAATTCCCCTCATCTTTGCATTTTTTTCTTTGTGTTTGTGTGCATATTGTTACTTGATTAACTTTTTTTTTTTTTCTTTCCTTTTCAAGAGGAAGGATTTAATGGGAAGATTAACCCACACCCATCTTTTTGATTTGCTAGCAGAGTAGGTTTAAACAACTATATGTGTAGTCTTCAGTTTTAAAATTTTCTTAAATTTCACTTTCCTTGCTCTTTGTATTTAGGGTGCTTTTTCTTTTCTTCCATGTCATCTATAACCAGTTTAACTGGTAGTGTTAGGTTCTTATAAAGATAAGAATCATCTGTTCGTTCCGATTAGCAGAGGTGGCTTAGAATATAGTTGGTTGTAGTACCCCCCCCCCTTTCACTATGCCAATTTAAACTTAATTTTATTTAAATCTGAAGGTACTAATTTTTAAATATGTTGCTTTAGTGATATTTATTAAGCTTATTTAAATATTGGGCAACTCAATAAAAGACTTCTTTTGTTTTCCTTATTTTAAAGTCTTTTATATTCTAATATTTTGCAGTCAAGTACATTAAAAACAAGACATTTTTATACTCAGAATCGGACACTTGAGGACTTGTTGAAGCCAAAAAGGCTAATGTGAATGGATTGTAAAGATAAACATTGCTAAGAGCTACAAAGGATAGAAAGTTGTGGAGAGCCATGATCTCATAGAAGCCTTTTCCCCCACCCAAGAACAGTCATGTTATGGAATGTGCTCCCGCGTGATTACTTCCCTAAACACTAAAACCTTGACCTCTTCAAGTCTAAGGCTTCTCTTTGAAACACAGTTTTCCCGTATGGTCACCAAAGTTAAGCAACGTCGAGTCTGGTCAGTACCTAGATGGGTGAATGCTTTGGGATATCGGTTGGGTGCTGTAAACTTGGATGTGTGGGTGGCGTAATGGATAATAACTCGAAATTGTTAATGGGGAGCCGAGTTACAATTCCAGTCGGGTTCGTTAAATTCACTCATGTGAAAATACTCTTGTGAAAGGTATGGCTCTGCCTCTTCCCTCATCTACCTCTTGGTTTTATTAGTAAGACATATCACTAAACAGTTAAAAAAAACAAAACAAAACAAAAAACAATCTAAAAATATTTTATGGCTTTAAATAACCTGCAGAGTGTTGATAAGCCATAAAATCAATCAATTTTAAATGAATAATCAATCTTAAAATTTGTATGCTTATTAAGGGTTTATAATGACACTGTTCATTTGAATTCATGAATAGTGAAAATAATGTGATTGTATGGTTGGCTGTGTAACTTTTAATAAAAATTAATTTCCCTGGCGTAGACGTCTGTACATTTTTACAAAAGTGTCTTTTTTTAGACACGGACGAATAAACACGTCCAAAACAACAACTACAGATGCGTTTAAATGTTGAGCTTGATTCTTTTTTATCCTCTTCGGAGCTTGAAACGAGTCCATTGTCAACTTCTACGTCTGGTAGAGCTGTTAGCCACCGCTCAGGTCTACTTCAAGGTGTCTCAGTTTTTTAGTTACTATATTAAAAACTTTGAAAATGAAACGTTTTTCAAAAAATAATTGGCGGGGAAAGAGTTAAAAGAAAAAACGAAAAGTAACGTTGAAAAAAAAAATGTAGTGATTTTAATGTGCGGGTGGTGTAATGGTTAGTGGCTCAGAATGTAAAATTGGAGAATCGAGTTCGTTACATTCTCTTACGCGCAAATATCCTTGGGGGAAGGGTTTGAATATATATCTTCTCTCCACAAGTGGCGGTGATTTAGATTAAGGTTTGGGTCACATTACCAGGCATCAATTAGACGTTATTAATAATCTATTAAGTTTAACATTGGTTAAAACTAATTTTGTAGTTGCCACTGGATTAACAAATCCTGTCATATTAGTTGAAGACAAACTAGTGTCACTTATACTAGATCCTAGCCAAAAAGCTTCTAAGAATTTAGCCACGAAAAGCAACTAGCAGAAAAAATCCTGTTGTGCTGGTTAAATTCTCTGAACTTCATTTAAAAGTAATGTAAATAAATAAATTCTGTTTGTGTATCTGAAAGCCCTCTAACTCGAGACACGCTTGCTCTACGTAGACATACCTTTTTGGAATACAGGTGATGCTGGGATTTTAAATCTGCTCTTTACCTGGTACGTGAACATCCAGCATTGGGATTTATGTACGGGTGAGAAGGAAAGAGTTAAAAATTCAAATTTTAAAATAAAAAAAAAAAAATGAGTGATTTTAAAAGTTAATTTATATTGAGTTTAAAGTAACGCAAAAATTTTGAATTTAATTTTTTTCCTTTTAAATTTAGTTTAGAAAATCTCAAATAAATTTTTGAATTGAGGAAATCAATTTTATTTCTTCAAAATGACAAAGAATTAAAGTTAAAATGAGAAGTTTCGTGACGTGAGGTTTCTTAGTTCCCTGGATTTTGCGATTTGAATAACTCAAATTTAGGCCTGGAGAGGAATTGGACTTAGAGCCCGAAACAGAGTTAAAGTGAATGTTTTGAAGTTCCATGGAATGAACTGAGGATTTCAAAGTTATTTCTGCAAAATTATCATTGCTGTTTTCTAAGCTGGATCAGAGGTTTTTTTTTAATTTGGACCGGAGGCCGAATTAGCTCTCCACAGTACCACCTTAAAACGGAGTGCGGCTTTTAAGCTAGTTAAACATAACAGAAAACGGTAAGTTAAGAAGACGGCAAGCTTTCATATAAGCAAAATACCTGTTTATTAAACAATGATTCTTCTGGGCTTTTTAAAAAATGTTCTTTTATACTGAAGTATTCTGTCCATTTTGTTCATGTCAGTTTTATTGCTTGGCTGTTTGGTAGAATTCGGCAAATGTTTAGCAAAAGATCCCTGTTTAATCTCGGGGATATTATACTCCTTGATTTTTGTAATGATCTTTGTCGAATAAGAAAGTGGTGGGGTGGAGGGAGTTTTCAAACATCTTCAGAGAACACTAGATACGACATATATCATTTTGGGAACCCAAAAATATACTGACTGAAACGTTCTAATAAAGAAAAAAAATGGACATAAGTTCAAAAGAATCATTGTACAAAGGCGGCTCTGTATGAACGAATGACGTCATTATAATGCGGAAACTGTTAAGACCTAATATAAAAAAAAAACTTGAAAAAAGTTAATATCCATAAATTAACACTTATTTTTTATTTTAAGTACCACAAGTAGCGTTGAAAACAGTAGGACAGAAATATAAGCATTATATATATATAATAGAGAGAGAAATATACATATGTTACATTAATTGCACAAGTCCGAGTTTCAGGCCGAAGTAATTTTCAAATGTTGGAATTATATTTGTTTTTTATTTATATTTTGTGTTGACACTGGGTTTTTTTTTAATTTTCTGGTTCACGTGAGCTATTTTATTTTTGGCGTGGAATAGTAGTGGAGTTAAATAAAAATAAATATACTAATTCCAACACGTGAAAATTGCTTCGGCATGAAACTCGGAGTTGTGCAATTAATGTAACATATTATGTATATTTTTAATATATAATATATATATATATATATATATATATATATATATACACACACACATATTAAATCGCTCTGTTACTTAGCATTGAGTATATATATATATATATATATATATATATATATCTCCCCCAACCAACGTGTATCACGTCTATCGGCCAGCATATTCGAGAAACCTGCGCCTCCTTCAAGTGAAATGGGGTTCAGGTTCGATTCTTGCCGGAGAGCACATTTTCTTTAAGATTTATCGAATACGCAAGTTACAAGGGCAATCGGAAATTTTATGATTTCTTCAAAACATTTATTGAGCACCACCATGCCAACGAAATTAAATAATTGTGTAATCCAATTTTTACATTACGTGAGACACATGAGTATATTTTATATAAGTGTGCATTTTGGATCCCCCCCATATATATATATATATATATATATGTAAGAAATTGTGTTGAATTGAAAATAAAATCCATTAATTCTTTAGAAATAATACACACACACAAACACAGATATATAATATAGATTCTCCCGTCGTTTTTCGCTGCATGAAGAATCAACAACACGTTTCACCTTTGGTGTCCTACTTGTGCTTGTACCTTCAATGACCTTAAGGTCAGCTTGAGCCCAAACAATATACCAAATACATGAGAAGGATTAACACCCGTTGTGTAAGCTGAATGATTTGTTGAGTCGTATTCAGTTTTCTGCCTCGGAGTACGTAAATGTTCAAGGTTTGTCCTCTCAAATGTTAGAATACCTTTTATGCACACACTTCTCACATCTATCTATCTACAATATACAATGCATTGGCTGTCATCTTTAAAACTGTATTGATAAAATATTACTGCTTTAATACACACAAACGCAACGGATATTCTGGAAGTAATACCTCCCGTTTATTTACACAAGAGCTACAACCGATAACACCATTGGGATGACCAAGTTTAGCACAGTCATCGGCATTGGCTACGCATTTTCGCCAGCGTGTCGGGAACATGGCTTGTCGCTTGTGGACTTGTGGTGATGACGCGTTACCTACCGACTAACCGTACGCAACATGCAGTCTTCTGTGTTGAGTCTGGGGCCCTCACCAACAAATTCTGGAGTTCTTTTTCTCACAGACGGTACACAACTCACCCACCGTTTGATCTTCGTAAACGTTCAGTTATGGTCAGTAAATGTCAGTGGCTGCAATCTTTCCCGCATGCAGAAATTATGTGACACACCTCTGCTTCTACACACTTTCATGACAGATGCCACGCGGCTCACCTCTCAAACGCACACACACACACACACACACACACACACACACACACACACACACACACACACACACAATCGATTATTGGTGATATTGTTCAATATCTATTGTCAAAAATCTATTGTCAAAAATCATCTCTAAGACTACATCTGCTAATTTTGTTTTCGGTTTGAATTGACATCGCTCTTTCTTACAGTGTAATGGAAGTCTACCGGTATTCGAGAGTCTTTAATAAACAAACTGTGCCGTTTTCCTTCTTAACGACTTTCGGGGAAGTCCACTGAAACACCTGTATCCACTAAATACAATATCTATGTAATAAGAAATAATGATAAATTCAAATAAGGATTATAAATACAAATGCCTTAATTCCTCAGGAATCGCTTTGTTTACATTGCGAATACGAATAAAAAGTTTAGCAGATGGGATTTGGAAAAATGGTACCATGTGGTCTCTAGTGTGGTGCGTCCCCCACCCTCATCTCAAATATTATGCTATGCGCATTCTTCGCTTTTTGTTTAATATTTTGACAAAAAGTACCTACCGTATTTCTCTAAATTCCTACTAGTACATCTTAGCTTAAATTCTTTTCCAAATACTCGTTTATCATATTAGGCGAACCTGATCACTACCTGGATGGATTACCGCTTATGAATACCAGGTGATGTAAGCTTGGATGTGCGGGTGGTGTTATGCATAATGGCTCGGAATTGTTTATCGGAGAGCACAGTTGGGTTCGTTATAATCATTTACGCGCAAATATCATTGGAAAAAATATGAATCCACCTCTTCTCCACCATCTATGGATTAATTAGTAAAACTTGTATTACTAAAACCATTATTATCTCCAAAAAATAAAATTGCTTAGAGAATATTTAAATTTCAGCAGTAAATAACTCATAGAGGTTGATATATCACCAAACAAAATAATAATAAACAAATAAATAAAAATAAAAATAAAAAATAAAAAACAATCAAATTAGGAAATTTTATTCAAGAATTATAAAGATAGGGTTTTTCGCGATGACCATCATCATATAAAATATTAAAATTATCTTAAAGAGGAAAAAAAAAACAAGCAAAACTTTTATAGCTTCAGATTCAAAGGACAAAAGCAAATAAACAAAAAAACAAAAAACAAACAAACAAACAAACAAAAACAAACAAACAAACAAAAAACAAGTGTAATTCCCTGGCCAAGTTATTCCTATTCTTTATTACAATTTTATTGAGTTGTTAATTCTTTTTTAAACTAGAGTTGCATAAATAGTAATGCTAATATTAGTTTTTCCTTATAAGGAAATATTTTGGCCTTTATTGACCGAGCAGCCAGTACTAGAGCCGCTATTGCTCTTTCCAGTAGTGATGGAGGTTTCCTTCCTACTCTTTTGTTTAAAGCAGTATGGAACGTCAACATCTTGATTATGTTATTATTTTCTCTTCGAGTTAGTTTTCGCTGCTGTTGAAAGTCCTCAAGTGATGTGGTTTCTGTTATCTAGTATAGTTCTTTGTGATTGTGTAGCGCCAGTCCACGAAGCAGAAAGTCATTTTCAGCAATCGATCTGAGAAAGCGGTTATATACGGTTGACAGTTTAAATATTTCTGAATTGTTTTTGACGCCAATAATGACATCCGTATGAATGTCTCAATCTGACGCGACTATTTAAGAACAAGACGTGTTTTCAGGTTAATGTTTTGGTTTAGTAGCAATTTGTGGTGTTGGGCGAAACTATTAGGTTGGTGCAAAAACAATGACGTAATAATGTCGTTTTTTGACGTATTTTTTAACGTCAAAAAACGACATTATTACGTCATTATTTTTACACCTACCTAATACTTCCATCGCAGCCGATTCTATGTCCTGTTTCCTTATCTCATATACTAAATCTGTTATAACTGATCCAGGTATTTGAAATGTTTAGTATTTACTATTTCCACATTCTGAATTTTTATGATGGAGTCATAGTAAGTGCTATTATTGCGTTCATTCCGCTTCCAAATCATAGTTTCTGTTTTAGAAAGGTTTATTTTCAGTCCTCTTTCTTGGAAAACTTGGTAGAGGATGTCGATTTTTTATTCAAGATTCTTCTTCTTCCAACTATAAAGAGTTATATCATTGGTACAGACCCTCCCCCATTATCAGTACATTGGCTCAGAGAGAGAGAAAGGAGGATTGTCGTCTTCTATTTGTAGATTTGTTTGGGATGTTGTATGAAGAGGATTTGCAACGTGCTGTTATGAGTGCCCGACTCGCTCACTCGTGTTTACCACCCACACTATTCTGTGACTCCTGCTTACGATTCCCCAGAAGTTTGCTGGGCCTTCACAGTCATCTTCGCCACCGTCACCAGATGCGTGGAAAGGGAATAAGGAGAGAGGTTGACGATCCCGATGCTCCAATGCGATGACGACGGTATGGTTTAATTAAATGATCAGTTCCGATCTCTTTACATCTGGGCTTGTAATTGTGGAATACGGAATAGTCTAAGAAGCTATTACACAGATTAGGACTCTAATTTTCTCCTTGTCGTACTGCTGAAGGTTGAAATGTTTCCGTTTTGGGGTCCTTGCCAGACATGTAAGATTTTGAGGGCTGATAAAGTTCGTCTATTAGATCGATGCATTCAGTGGATTCGATAAGGTTATCGGTACGCCGTGTGGAATCAACGAAACGAGTTCGCATTCCGGCCAGGCCTGTTTCGTTCTCCTCGTGCTAATGCACTTGAGAAACGGTTTGATCCATTTTCCCTGTCACAGTTATAGTTTAAATAGAAGAGTAGACTATTTTTTTTCTAAGCCTGCTTAAGAGATATACAACTCTGAATTCAAAAACCGTTGAGAAGACAACGGGAAATCTTTCCACCATCGCCACCAAGACATCATCATCATCATCACCATCATCATCCCCTTGATTGCTTCAATCGTCGGGGGTACTTAAGGGCTGAAGAAACAGAAAACTACCTCCAGGATGATCTGTTGACGGTGGCTATCAGGAGTTCCAGCATTGTCATGTCCATCCACTCTTTGACGCTCTCTGACCAGCATTTTCCGCTGTCGTCCCGGCTTGCGTTCGCTTTCAACAGTACCTTGCATAATGATCTTGCAGAGGCTGTTATGCCGTTTGACGTGACCAAACCGTAACATCTACCAACGCTTAATAGTGGCGAGAAGAGATTCCTGTCGGTCCACGAGACTTTTGACTTTACTCCGTCATTGGTTTCGTGTGCTCCCAGTAGGATATGCGGAGGAGTTTTCTCAAGCATATGTTCTGGAAGGCCTGGGTCCTTTTTCTGCCTCAACCAGGAGTGTCCAAGTATCACACGCGTAGAAGAGGATGGATAGGACCAGCGATTTGTAGACCTAGAACTTGATCTGGAAGCTGATGTTGCTCTTCCACGTCCTTTCCAATTTAGCAGTGACGATCCGTGTGCGGTTTTCTGCGTTAGAGATGCCATCTTTTGACGGTGTCGCTCCCAAACATCTGAAGCTGGAAACTACCTCCAGTGATTCACCGTCCATGGTGATACTGGCACGGGTGTTGCGTGTACTATTCACCATTGTTTTAGATTTCTTTGTGTTGAATTCCATTCCACATACGGCGGTTATTTCAACGAGATTCATGGTTTAGGTCTTGCACTCAACGTTACTGCCTGCTATAAGGTCAATATCGTCTGTGAAACGCATATAATATATACGGCTAGGAATTGTTAATCAATCGAAGTGCGGCGTTCTAATTCCAGTTGGGTTCTTTTTATTCACTTTCACGCAAATACCATTGGGAAAATTATGAATCCACCACTTCTTCACCCAGCTATGGGTTAGTTAGTAAGAGATATATCACTAAACCATTATTATGTCAAAAAATTCCTACAATCTAAAAATGTTTTCTGGCTTTAAATAACCTGCTAGGTGTTGATAAGCCTTAGAAAACGAATCAATCAAAACATCCTAATTTCCCCCGTCTACCATATGCAAGAAGAAACTTCTCCTCAAACAGCTCTTTTCTTAAGGACTGCCAATTAAAAAGCGGATATTATGAGTTTTTGTTTACCGTAAGGTTCACCTTTACAAGTGCCGGGGTCACTCGAGGTAGAGGGTTACGTTAGGAAGTAATTTGTGTACCAAGAATGAAAGATATCGGTTGACCCTAGCCTTGAACAGCTTAAGATTACAGTGATCGAGGAAACATCCTCTTGGTAGTCGGTTCCACATAACAGTGGTTCTCGGGAAGAAGCTGTTAGAGTGGAACTTATTTCACACCGATGGAATACGGAAGAAATGTGGGGGGTTTGCTTCTATGTAAGTGGCATGGTGTCTCCTTGCCGTGAAGGTTTGAATTGGCGGGTCCAGGGAATGTAGTTCGTGCAGGTACTTTCCGTGGAAGTAGACAGAGAGCAGCGAAATGTTTGCCACATCCAGTATGTGGGAGAGAGGTTGGAGGGTGGAGAATAATTCATCATCCACAAGGAGTCGGAGACACTTTTGTAATCTATCAAGGCTGGAGAGTGAGAACTGGGCAGCTTCCGCCCAAACAGTTCTCCATTTTTAGCCTTATCTGGCAGGTAGAGAATAGCATGCGGAGTCAGATACTTACTGGAGAGGTACAGGGAGCCGACCATTTTACCTACAGCGAGTATAAAAAAGAACAGAAGTTAAAAGGACAGAAGATTTAATTTTTTTAAGATTAAATTTGATTAGAAAGCAAGAAATCGATTGGAGAAGCTTGATTGGAATGTAAGTGCGAGAAAAGAAACTGTTAGCATAGAACTTACGGTTACATCTAGCCAGTTCAAGTGTAAAATGATGAGGCCTTGCCACCAATCTAATAATGAGCTTAAATACATAGTCTAGGTATCATAGAAGAAAGTCAGAACAAATACGATGAAAGTATTTATAGAAAAGACACAGGGAAGCTACATTACGGCGGTGGGAAAGTGACTGATATCGAGTTGTCAGGTCAGGTTCAGTAAGATTGCAGATTCTTCATTAGGAAAACAAGAAGCCGGAAGAGAGTTCTACAAGAGATAAGTGCGATGGATGAAACTGTTAGCATAGAACTTACGGTTACATCTAGCCATTTCAAGTATTTATAGAAAAAGAATAAGGAAGCTACAAGGAAGCCGAGATGCCAGATCAGGACATTGCAGATTCTTCTGTGAATTTTAATTCACTAATGAGTTTGCTATTGTTCCATGGCGAGAAGATTAATAATATCTCAGTAGCCTTTTCAACATATATATATATATATATATATATATATATATATATATATATATATATATATATATATATATATGAAATGTGTATGTATATAAAAATTAATATATATATATGCAATATTTTATATATATTATTTATATATTATATATGCGCGGTACTTATTGGAAAGAGCTCAATATCAGTGATAAAGCTAACATATTTAGTTGGATTGGTGCGAGTTTGTGACACTGGGTTTCACGCTATTTGTCATCGTCAAACAAACACATTAATACATACATACATACATATATATATATATATATATATATATATATATATATATATATATTGAGAGAGAGAAAGAGAGAGAGAGAAAGGGACAGTTGTAGAGTGTAATGTGGATATGAAGATTGCGATAGATATGAAGCGATGAGTGTACGGTGCAGACTAAGATATGTAATAAAAATTGAGATAGATATTAAGAGACAATTACAGAGGCACGGTGGAGTAATGGATAGCGGATCGGTTTCAGAAAATTTCTGTCGATTCCATTGCATTCACTTACGAGCTAATACCATTGGGAAAGGTATGAATTCTCTTCTTCTCCCCCTGGCTATGGGTAAATAACAGGATAGACCGAGTTCTAGGGCCTTGGATGGCAACTGGTTTATAGCAGAAAGAAATGGCAAACTAATGCGGGAAAAAATAGGCCTCGTCGGTCATGTATCAAAAGATACACGATCGTTTACTCGTGTATTACGCATGACACATAACTTAGATAGATAGATAGATAGATAGATAGATAGATAGATAGATAGATAGATATGGTGCAGACTGAGATATGAATATTGAGATAGACATAATGTGAGAAGTATATATATATATATATATATATATATGGCTTCCGCTTTGCCCGATCTATAGTTGGTGTGCTTACGGCCATCACTGAAACTGTCGACCAAGCTCTTCAAAATAACGGGGAAACTCGTGCTGTGGCCCTAGACATCTCTAAAGCTTTTGATAGGGTTTGGCATGCCGGCCTTCTTCGCAAGTTCCAGGGTTATGGCATTATGGGTCGATTGTTTGACCTAATACAATCATTCCTGTCAAGCCGTGAAATGAAGGTCGTTCTCAACGGATTCTCCTACAGTTTCTATCCCACGAACGCAGGTGTTCCTCAAGGCTCCATCCTAGGCCCCATTCTATTCCTTATCTACATAAATGACCTTCTTGACGCCATAAATTCCCAAGTTGGCATCTACGCGGATGACATCACAATTTATTCCTGCCTCAAAAAAAAATCTAGTGTCACTGACAAAAATAACCTGGCCGTGCGTCTCGAAAAGGACCTCCAATCGGTTGTGAACTAGGGCAGGAATTGGCTGGTCAACTTTTTGTTGCCTTGATCTATCCACTAACCTTCTCATCCTTTCCTCTGTCACTCCTATCTGATCTTGCTCCAAATTTTCTGTAACCCCTTGCGTCCTAGTGGCTTCTCGCCTTGCTTGGGGTGAAACGATTAAATATATATATATATATATATATATATATATATATATATATATATATATATATATATATATACACACACACATAGGAGTATATATATGTGTATATATATATATATATATATATATATATATAGATAGATAGATAGATAGATAGATATGGTGCAGACTGAGATATGTATCTGAAGGTTGAGATAGACACAAAAGGAGGGTGAGAGAGAGAGAAGTAGATAAAAGAAAGAAAGAAAGAAAGAAAAAGAAAAATAAAAATAATTAGACACGAAATATAAATAAAAAAGTAATAAAATCACTAAGAGAAAATGATAAGTTGAGGAAATAGCAATGACAATTTTGATGATTTAGGAGTTGCAAAGGCTTGAGTTATGATGAGAGGGTGCGGGCAAATTATCGACCCGATCCTATCCACTTTTCAAACTGTGATGAAATGACCAAACATCAGATTTTTTTAAATTAATTTTTTTTTTATTGGGGATGGTCCTCTCGTTCTGGCCGAGTATATTTCGACGCACCCTCTTATGTTATTTAGGAACGATGAAATGAATAAACAATCACTTGGAGCTATCGAATGATAGAAGCGAGTTGTTTGACGAGCTCCTTAATCAGTCGACAATCAAGGGAGTTGCCCTAAAGCAGATCTAGAAAATAGTGCACCAACGCCTTCGAGGCGCGAAAACGAAATTGGTTGTGATCATGACTCAGCCGTTGTTCTGTATACCACCCCGGAAGATGATGCAGGTTTTCATACAAGACAAGGATTGGGACGCGAACGAACGACAGCGAAAACGGATTTCCCTGTAATCATATCAATGCCTTTGCCACATATCAAGCTTGTAATCCCTCATTTGTCATTTATTGCTAAATGACGGGCTATTAACGACCTGTTATTCACTTTATCGTGTTCTACACCCGAAGTCGGATTTGTTTCCTACTGGTCCTGGTGGTCTGCGTTCAATCTAACTTCAAAGGCCATCTCGAATTTTTAGATCGGTCTGTCGCCACTTACACTTGGTTACAGTGCCGATGGAAGGGCCCTCACGAATCTATGATACGGGGGGTGGGGGGCATCTACTCCATCTCAATTTTCATATAAAATACAAATTTTATCCATTACACCACCCGCATATCCAAGCTTACAGCACTTGGTATTCCCGAGCGGTCACCTATCTAGGTACTAAACGTTGGTAGATCGGACGAGAACCAATGTTTCGACGTGATATGGCCGCAATAAAGGAAAGAATACTAAATTACACCAAATAAGGTGAAAAATTAATATTTGTTGAAGATTGAAAAATGCGGATGAAATTTACTTTAAGAAGTGAGATTTTAAATATAAATGTTACCTGTGTGTGTTTCATATTCACAGCCACTTCCTCGAATCAATGATATTCCCCCCACTCTACTACATTTCAATTTTCATAAGGTGGTATTCACATAAAATACAAATTTTATTGTTGCCTAATTATGTAGAATAATGGATCATATACAATATAGGTGAACAATTCAACAAGAAAGATTGAAAATAAATACAGTGTATCTAAATCCAAATTAGAGACATGTCAAAATAGATCATTCCATCTTAATTAAATGTCATAATAGATCATCCGAAATAAATCAACAAAGTTTTGCGGCAATTTTTAACATTAGCTTTTCGTGTTAAAAAGTTGAATAATTTTAACACATTCAACATTATAGATGAAAATAATGAATTTTATATAGTGTTTTTTCGAAACTTAGCACGGACAAAACAAATTCACAGATTTGGACAAAAAAAGACCACAGAATGACGTCAAAATCAGCGACAATTTTAATCCTTTGATAGTTGTGCTTAGTTTAATTTGTAACGCATATGAATATTGGTAGAAAAAGCAAAAGGTTGATAACTATGCAAGGATTTACAAAGCACTGCCCAATGAAAATTGCTCCCATCCGTTCGAGGTTTTAGTGGTAGTACGCTCCGGCCCTGTTTTAATACCTCAATTAGCAGCTTGCCTCGTGACTGAAATAATTGCGTATTTCCCTTAAGCTGATGTTTGAACCCCGATAAAAGACCAGGATTTCGAAAGTTGATTTTCAAGACAAACTGTCTTCATTTGAAGCAGTGGTGCAAAAAAAAAAAAAAAAAAAAAAGAAAACAGAAAAAAAAGCAACAAAAAGCAAAAAAATAAAAGCAAAATAGCAAAAATAAGCAAAAAAAAAAAATAAAAGCAAAAAAAAAAAGCAAACAAAGCAAAACAAAAAGCAAAAATATAGCAAAAAAAAAATAAAGAAAGAAAACTATTAGTTCCCTTGACAGTTGGCCTCGTGGTTAAGATAGTTGCGTATCTTCTATCAGTTTCAGTAGATTTCGAACGATGATTTTGAAAGCAGGTAGGACGTTCCCATCCTAGTGTTGAATTTTCCTTTTCTCCTCCTCAATTAGTATGTGACGCCTTCAACAGCCAATCAACAGAGCAACTTCTTGACAAAGAGAACAGTTTCAGGTTGGCACCGCTATTACAAAACGTGCTCCCGGATTTGTGAGTAGAGACAGTCTTTTGCAACATGACGTGCCGGACTTGTAAAGACCACTTTTCCTGTTGAGGACAGGAGATCTTTCTAGAAAATAAAAAGATAATTTATGTTTTTCTGACTTCTTCCTAACCCTCTTTATTTTTTTATTACGAATATTTGGTATTATTTGCTTTCGACAGCCAGATAAAAGCGTGGCCGCACTCTATATATTTAAGAACCCAACATCAATTTGTCGCCAGTGAACCCTATGTCAGATTCAGTTAAATTTAATCTGCTATTTGTAGCCGACTCCCTAGATAGAGTAATTGCGTTCATATTTGTGACAAGAATCTATTAATTAGCCAGTGAAGAATAAAATAACTTACAATATCTTGTAAGATGTGCATGACAAACCGCTACGCAAATACATATGATTAAATTCTGGACAAAGAATTGGTCGCCAGTTATAGTACCGTTTGCAATTTAGTAAGTTTAATCTTCGCTGGGTACACCGTTGTTTGTATCAAAGTTAAACTTAGTAAGTTCGATACTCTCCGACTGAATTTCCGAACTGTCACTTTTATACACAAAAACATTTGATAAGGTACAACACAAAGGCCTATTTGATCTGCAAGGAAAACTTAATTTATTCGAGAAAGATATTAGAATAATACGGAACATTATGGCTTTGTTAAAGACACTGGAACAAAAAATGCGATCGTTATAATCAGAATTCTATCGGAATATGAAATGGAAAATGTTCATAAGTTTTAATGACTATGGAAAAACCTTTTGATCATGTGCGGCAAAATCTATTTGAACTATCAGGAAAACTTGTTATATTAGGAAAATATGTTAAAATTATCCGGAATAGTGCGAAATTGTTGAAAAACATTGGAATAAGAAATATGATTCTTACAGTGATTTACTAAGCGAAGGTTATATGTGGCACAAGGCCGAAAGTAAGGAGCACCTAGTGAAGATCAACCTCACTATTCAGTAGTAATTGATATAGCGAGACAAGCTTGCTAACCATTACACACGTCGAAGTGCCATTCTTATAACCAGAATGATATGCAAAGGCAGAAAAGCGTGTACCTATGTTTCATAGACTATGGAAAAACATTTGAAAGGAACGAAAAATATATATTGTAAATGTTAGGAAAACTTGATTTATTTGGGAAAGAGGGATTGATTAGTTTTTACGGCTTATCAACCTTTTTGCGGAGCATTTTTGAATTGTAAGAATTTTATTTTTTGGAGATAATGATGATTTTTATTTTTTGAAGATAATGATGATGATGGTTTCTGATACAAGTCCTGTTATTTAACCCATACCTGGGGAAGAAGAGGTGGATTCATACCTTTAACAAGGGTATTTTCGAATAACCAACACGAGTGGAATTCGAATTCGGTTCTTCGATTTCTCATTCCGAGCCTTTATTCATTGCACCCCCTGCACATTCTAGCTTACAGCATCTCGCATTGCAAAAGGTCACCCATCTAGGTACTGACCAGGCTCGACGTTGCGTGTCTTCGGTGATCATACGAAAACAGGTGTTACAACGTGATAAGTCCGTAAGCCATTTCGGAAAGAATTACTGAGAACATTTACTGGGTGCACGCTGCCTTCATGCGGATAGAAAAGGAACTGAGCAAGTGTAGAAAAATTGAACAGGGCATTGGAATAGGGAAAAATACCATCCGAAAGCTAAGCAAAGTATTAGGAAACAGGAAAATATCGTTAGAAACAAAGAAAAGAGTGATGAAATGCTATGTAATACCAATCTTCTTATAGTGATTTGCCAAGCGTTGCTTAGATGTAGCAAAAAGCCGAAAGTATGGGGCACCCAGTGGGGATCGAACTCACTACTCAGTCGTAATTGTTCTAGCGGGACAAGCTAGGTAACCATTACATCACCTCGAGGTGCCCGATGTTTTTCTAAGTGTAACTTAGATGTGGCACAGGCCGAAAGTGTGCATAAATTTAATGTTTTTCACTTCACAAGTAAAAAAATTCAATCTTCAGATGAACACAACAATTTTGTCATAGCAAAAACAAGACCTGAAGATGACATTGTGCTAATGTCAAAAGTACTTGGAAATATTAGGTTGGTGCAAAAATAACGTCGGCTTTTGACGTTAAAAAAATACGTCAAAACCGACATTATTTTTGCACCAACCTAATAAAATGGACATACATCAATATGGTAATTTTCTTTTTTCCTTTAATAGGACTAGTAAGAAACTCGTCCGTAAATATGAGCGGATCCTATTAAGAATAAGTAGACAGAACTTGTCTAAATTCTTTAAGGAGACATGTCTTACCTTAGTTCGGTGGAACGAACAGAAATGACATTACAAGAACTAATTAACAAAAGACAAAATATCTAAAGAATTAAATGTCGTGGACAGTGGCATGAGAATAGTTTTATTGAATAAAAGGTACGTTTCGAAATTCAAAGATCGTTACAGATTACGGTAGGCACCCAGAGAAAACAGGAGAGTAAAACAGCCGAAGCGTTTTGACTATAACAAGATGAATTCGAATAAATCATTGTTTAATAGGTACTCAACTCTTGTGACTCTGTGTCACACTAGACTGACTTCGTAAATGTCTCTCATTTCTTATGTACGATATTGGTCCGTTTGTGATTCGCACAGATTACTGCTAATATCTTGAGACTGATTCTCATCGTGTACTTCACTAAATTCAACTTGTTAACGAAATGTTTAACTAAAGGTGTATGCAGTGAATGTAGATAAATAAGACCTTTAAATCTAGTCGTATATTATATTATCACTTTGCGAACGGAAGATAAAAAGGTGGGGATCCAGATTAGGTCGATGACCGTTTTTATACTCATCACGAAGACCATCATTTAGTGTAGTGTTTATCAACCTTTTTCTTCCTTGTGACACATTTCTGGTGTCAACAGATTTCAAGTCCACATAAGCACAAATAGAAATTCCACGTAAGAGGAAATACATTTTATTTACAAAGGCAAAATATAGTAGAAAATGCAAATCCTAACCATTCTACACGCAAGCAACCAATCTGCCACTTGGTAACATGCCACTAGCGTTTACCGCTGGTGGCCCGCTGGTGGCCCGCTGTCGGACGGACCGCCGGCCGGCGTGTGCGTCTCGGCATGTTACCACTGGCGGACTGCTAGAGGCTGGTGGCTTGCCGGTGGCTGACGTCGAGGACTTCTGGCGCTGCCATCGGCGCCCCGCCAGCGGGCCACTAGCGACTTGCGTGTAGGGCAATGACTTCACTGCTCCTGGTGCCTATCAGCTTGTGAAACTGATTTTTCAAGCTTTGGTTCAGCATCAGACATAAGTCTCCTCTCTTTACAATCTGCAATGAATTGCGTTTCCCTGAGCCAACTGCAGGTCTATTTTAAAATTTTCTCACCCCCATGTTGAGAATTCCTCATCTGGTGACTTTTAATCAGCGACATGAAAAAAATAAGAACCTCTTTTTTTCTTGTTCTCATCAATTTGAATTTAAAGGTTATTAGTTATATTATATATTATATATAATAATGTATAAAACCTGTGACTTTGAATACTGATAAAATGACTATTCTTATCACTTTCCTATCTAAACAGTAACGCCTTAGCTATACACTCAGCGCCTCAGTCTGCAATGGCATAAAATTGTCCATATTACTTTGTAGTGATTGTACTAGCAACCTGTTGGATTGTCAGAACATTGCGTCCGCGTGAGTACACATGCACGCAGATCTATTTATGGCTGTTGAAGACAACGTATTTTAGAGACTATAGCCACAACCTCATTTTCAGGATATTAATTAAACAAGTGACCACAATCAAAATATTCTTATAACAGTCGCTCTCGTTAGTTGTTTTTATTTTATTTTAAGCTTCTTACCGCTTAGCTAAATAAAATCTAAAAATTGATTGCGTTTATTTACTCATAAAATAAATGCTTAGCTATAAAAATCCTTCGATTATTTGCTTATACTACTTCGCAAGAACTAACACCTGCATAAATCGATTTTATTGTCATAAGATGATATGACCCCGGCTTATTTAGTTATTTATATTCGAATTATTGTCCCCATCCTTGTTGTTTATATCACAACGTTTCGGCCGTTTGACACTTTCGTAGTCAGCCTATGAACTTTTCATCCCACCATCCCACAATATATATATATATATATATATATATATATATATATATATATATATATATATATATTGCTTTCAGGACAATGCAGTATATCAAGCTACTGCAAAATCAGCAGATAACGAAGAAAAATATACATAGGAGTAACTGAAAATCCTTGGAAACAAAGAAACTACGCACACAAAACATCCTTTACAAATGGTAAATAGGCGAACAGCACAACGCTTTTTAAACATATATGGGAAATTAGAAACAAAAAATCAAACGAAAAATATAATGGAAAATAAGGAAAAGAGTATCAGCCTACAACAATAAATCCAAAAACTGCAAACTCTTTTCTGGAGGAGAAAATAGATATAATTACCTTCCCAGACAAACACAAATTACTAAATAAACGATATGAACTTAATTCAAAATGCAGGCACGAAAAGAAATATTTATTCTGTTACTTTAAATCGAAAAATGAAAAGGAACCAAAAAGAAAAAAACATATAAATAAAATAAATCGAATTATAAAAAATAAATTAAATTAAATAAATAAGTAAAATAAAATAATCCAAAACAATAAATAAGTAAATAAATTACGTAAATAATAAACAAATTAACAAACTAAGAATGCACACATAAGCACAAGCAAATACAATAATAAAAATCAACAACAAATACCAAAGCAATCAATTATACAATTAATAAACAAAACTATAAAAAAAAGCCACAGTCTGCATTCGGATTCCCAATTATTTCCACTCAATAGTCCCCAAAATAATTTTAAACATAATTGTCACCGCTCATCAAATAATCGTTAGAATAATACAATAGACCTACTCATAATGCACCACTTACCAACATATATAAATAGTCGAGCCAAAACACACGACACATCGTCTGACGATTGCGTTTAAGCATGAAACAGACTGTCACCGATGGGTGTTGGTCACTTTGTCTACTTTTATATTTACATCCCTGATATTGAGAAAATTAACCCATAAACATAGCATACCTTAAAACTATTTTCATCATCATCATCTCTCTCTTCTCCTCTCCCTCCTCTCCCACCCCTCTCTCTTTCTCTCTCTCTCTCTCTCTCTCTATATATATATATATATATATATATATATATATATATATATCGGAATTGGTTTTTCATTTATTAATCATATTTGAATCTATTGATAAATCTTGTTTTTAATGGATACTCATATTTGTGTAGATGCTCTGTTTTTTATTTATTTATTTATTAAACAGTATTTTTATTTATTTACATCTACCTGAATATTCGAGAAATCTTATTGGAAAAATATATCTGAGAGCGCTTATAAGATTTCTTATTTCCATCTACCTGTAGGTAGATGGAAATAAACAAATATACTGTTTAATAAAAAACAAAAAACAATAAAAAACAGACCATCGACTGACATATAGGTACCCATCAAAAAATAACGTTTAAGCAGTGATCCGATTTCTCTGGTTGGAATGTGTGCCAGGGGCTGAAATCCATCGGTGGCTTTTAACACAATACCGCGACAGTGCACTACGGCGTAGAAGTGTGTATGGGTGGATCGGGAAGCTTAAAAATGTCCGGACAAATTTGACGCACGAAGAATATGCAGGACCTCCACCAGTGACGAGAAGTTATGTGCCATGTGTGATAACAGCTTAGGCGATCATATATCTTTCTGCGGTAGACCAGTTGCCAACCAAGTCTATAGAACCCGGTCTGTTCTGTTATTTTCTCATAGGAAGAAGAGGATTCATAATTTTCCCAAGGGTATTAGCCCGACTGGAATTCGAACTCGGCTCTCCGAATCCTGAATCCGAGCCTCTATCCATTACTCCACCGTGCCTCCTCGAATAAAAAGTATTGATCCGATTTCTCTGGTCGGAATGTGTGTCAGGGGCTGAAATCCATCGGTGGCTTTTAACACAATACCGCGACAGTGTACTACCGCGTAGAAGTGTGTATGGGTGGATAGGGAAGCTTAAAAATGTCTGGACAAATGCACGAAAAAACTACTAAAAAGGAAAGTAGTTGATCAGAACTCTTGTCATAAAAATAGCGATAGAATAGCGGGAGGCTTACAACGTCTAGTCTGTGGGAAAGGCGTTGTCGGATGGAAAATAATTCATCATCCAGAAGGCCGCGTAGACGCTTTTGAACTCTATCAAAAACAGGCGAATGGGGACAGCCGAGATATTGCAACAATACTCCGTTTTTGGTGTGATCTGGCTCTAGTAAAGCTAGAGTATAGCAGGGAGAGTCAGATACTTCCTTGTGTGGTACAATGAACCGACTATTTTCCAAGTATCTTTAGAAATCCATGAGATCTACTTGAAGTCTGGAGTGAGCTTTTATCGCAATAGACATTCAAGGTGACGAGCCTACTTGAGAGAACACCCATTCAACGGGGTCTGCTTGGTGATAGAGGAACGTTACTAATTTGGTTTTGGACGTACTGAAGTTTTTAGTAGCATTGAAACTCATAAACTTTTCTTATTAACTTTCTCGTAATACAAGGCTGACCAGGGTTAGAGTTGAAATTGTAATAATGAAGATGATGCATGGTATGAATGGAAGAGAAGATGGTAGGAAATGAAAACTATGAGGAGATAGATAATAATTAACCCTGGATTTAAAGACATCATTATTAGAGTGTTTAGAGAAGCGCCCACGCATCAGTCTGCTCTACAAATTGGCAGTTCTTAGTTCTTAGATATGGCAGACGGATGGAAATTACGGTGTTTTGATTGATTCGTTTTCTACGGATTATCGACCCTTTGCAGGTTATTTAAATCCAGAAAACGTTTTTAGATTGTAAGAATATTTTGTTTTAGATAATAATGGTTTACAAGTCTTACTAATTAATCCATATCTGGGGGGAGAAAAGGTGTATTCATACCTTTCTCAAGTGTCTTTGCGCATAAGTTAATATAAAGACCCCAACGGAAATTAGAACTCACCCTCCGATTGACAATTCTGAGCCATTATCCATTACGCCACCGGCACATCCAAGCTTACAACAATTGATATCCCTAAGTGGTCACCCCTCTAGGTATGTATTAAACTCGACGTTTCTTAACTTCGGTGATCGTACGGGAACCAGTATTTCAACGAGATGTCGGAGTAAGCCTTAAGTTTGAAGTGGTTAAGATTGTAGTGTTCACGTAAGTAGTCACACGGGAGCCTGTTTCACAAAATGGCAGTTCTTGGTGTAAAAAGATATCTGAGTAGAATTTTTTTATTTTGGATCACGGTGAGAAATGAGGTGATTCGACTTTGTGGAAATTGCATGGCCCGTCCTAGCTGCAAAACATCTGAACTGGTGGAACTAAAGAATGGACCTCATCTGAATATCGACGTTGCGTCTGTGAGGAAAGAGGCTGTAGAGTGGAAAATAAATCTCCCCGCCGACCCACACACAAGGCAGTATAAACGATTTTGATTTTGATGTGTGTCAGAGTGTTTGATCATTGCCTAGATATAAAAATATGTTCGGAATTTTATAGTTTCTTGGTAGGCATGTATGCAGGCAAGACAATGGGAGATCCAACGAAAGCCTCATGTCCATACGCTGGAAAAAAATGAAAGAAGGAAGAAAATAAAGGATATTATAATGTCCTAAGCATAAGAGTATCATTTTGAACAATGGAAGACTGGAAGATACAATGAAAATATTTTTTCTTTCTATTTTATTTTTTAGTGATTCTTTTTCCATTTTTTTCTTTTTCCCCCACTTATTTGACGCTGATCTCTTTCTTCCATATATTGCTCTCTTTCTCTCTGTCTCCCTCCGCCCCCTCTCCCCCCTCTCGCCTCCCTCTCTCTAGGCCCCCCCCCTCTCTCTCTCTCTCTCGACTGCTGGTATTTTTTCTCTTTCTTTTACTCAACATTGCTTTTTTTTTTCTTTCTCTTTCTCGGGCGCTTATCTGTCTCCCCCTCTTTCTCGAACGCTTGCATATTTTTCTCTCTCTCGATTTCTTGACCAGTTATCTTCCTCTCTCTCTTTTCGGAAGCACATATTTCTTTGTCTCTCTCTCTCTTTACTAGACACTTATCTTTCTCTTTCTCTTCGTCGAGCGTTTCTTTCTTTCTTTCTTTTTCGCGACCGCTTCTCTCTCTCACTCTCTCTTTCTCGAGAGCATATTTATTTATTTATTTATTTATTTCTCTCTCTCTATTTTTTGAACGCTTATCTTTCTCTCTCTTTCTTGATTGTTTATCTCTTTCTCGAATTAAAGGAGCACCACTATCGTGATCTTGTGCCAGCATTTAGCAAATGACTATTTCCCCCTTTTCCTTTCCTTTCCTTTCTTTTTCCTTAATAAATTCGTTCTTTCGTCTTCGTATCATCATAATTCCTGTTTTTTTATCACTTCTTTCGACTTTTCTTCTCTTATTCAAATTCATTATCCTTTCACATTTTTTCTCTTCCCTTTTGTATCTTTTCTCTCCCATTATTTTTTCTCTTCTCTCTTTTGTCATTATTATTTTTTTCATTATTCTTTTTATTTTCTTCCTCTTTCTCTTCTCTCTTTTCTCGTACTTTTTCTTCGTTTTATCCTTCTTTCATCTGATGCATTCTGCCGTCGGCTGTAGCAATCATGCGCTCAAAGATTTTGTAATCAACTTCAGCCATTCCCTTACAAATTAGATTTCGCATCCAGAGTATAAATCTTGTCATTTCAAACGAGATAGAATAGTCTATTTTGCGAAATTCCTGACGAATATATATTTTTGCGCATGCGCACGCATGTACAACTACACGCGCCTAAATGCACATAATAATTTGCATATTTATAGTTACCATTTTAGATATACTCAGATATTTTGAAACACGTTGATGTGTATTGAAATCACAAAAGGTTTTAATATTGTTGAAGTTTTTGTCAAGATTTACAAACTCTACATTTCGTTCAATTTCGCAAACCAATCGATGAAATTTGAATATGCTGATTTGTTTAGGAAAATACTTTGACAAAACCCCTTTTTCACGGTTTAATAATTTCTTTAATTTAATTTTATAGGATTTTATGGTAAAAAATATTTTTAAGAAATTTTTTTTTCCATTTTAATAGCGAAGAATAAATTCTTAGCATTTCTTACTCTTGAGCATGCAACATACAACAATATTTCTTTCTGGAGTCAAATTTCAACTTTTTGAAGCATTTGACCTTGTGATTTGTTTAAAGTTCTCGTAAACGCAAGGTGAACTGGAAACTGTATTCTTGTATATAAACACTTAAAGAAAAGAAATGCAAAAAAATAATATTCCATTTTTATTAAATAAATATTTGTTATTTTAATCATTAAATTGTTTTTAAAAGTGGGAGTATTTTCTATATTAAATAATAAAATTTTCTAAACAAATGAAAGAAAATTTATTGTACTAAGCTAAGCACCCTAGTAAAACCATTTGTACTTTTTACCCACTTGCTGCTTGCACTTCTCCCCAACGAATCGTCAATGTATGTTTATTTTAGAGTGTGTGACGGACTAACTAAAGTCACAGACGTGTATATGTATATATATATATATATATATATATATATATAAAGAAATATAGTCTCAAGATGTGCTATATTTATGGAATAAAGTGCTCAATATCAGAGATAGAGCGTGTGTAAATATAAAAGTAAACATAGAAGTCAACACTTAGAGGCGACAGTCTGTTTCATGCTATATGCAATCGTCAGGCCACGTGGCCTGACGATTGCATATAGCATGAAACAGACTGTCGCCTCTAAGTGTTGACTTCTATATTTATGTATATATATATATATATATATATATATATATATATATATATATATATATATATATATAAATATGCATATACCTAAGTTAATTGTGCAAATTAAAGTTTTGTAGTTTTACCAAGTTTAAATTAAGTAAATATTTGTTTATCTGCGTAATGGACGCTAACACTCGTATATACAGTGGTTAATATCTAATTATTTGGTTTATATACACTTTTATACACACACACACACACATATATATATATATATATATATATATATACTAGCAGTATAGTGCTTCTTCGATCGGGTCTTTCATTACTGGGAATTTTTGCCGTTTAATTGGAGCAGTTTAAGTTTAAAGACAACCCACCCGAAAATCAATATTAGTAACAACAAGGCATATCCTCAGATGGGGGGGGGGTTAACAATTAGAATGGGGGATTGTTCTGAAAAGGGCCGTTTTTGCCTTCTCAATCTTGTTTCTGCCTCACGTACAGCAGCAGTTGAAGAGGTGTTTCTCTTCAGCCGTTGTGTCCTTTGATCATCATTATCAGCCTCGTGCGCGGAAGCGTTCAAATGAAAACTGTGGAAATGCATAAACACACGATCACAAACACACGCATATATACACACAACACTTTGAGAATTATAGATATAGATAACATTACTGTAATAATTTAAACTATTTTTATTAAAGTTTTTCTGAAAGATATATATCCAAGAACAGATAGTAAATAGTAAAACGTTGCTGCGAGTTGTAATGGACAGGAAGTAGTGGAGAGCCATTGTTGCACTGATGCATAATGAGGTTTCGAGATTATGAACCTAAGACGAATCATTGAAGGTAGGAGGTGCAGAGAAAGCAAAATGTCTGTGCGAACAGATGGCAGATCACAGACAATGAGTGACGATAAAGAGTCAAAAGTTACAAAAGACTGGAGGACTGAGGAGAGCAATGATCGCTTAAATCCTGAACAATACCCGCATATAATGATCAGGAAAACGATACGGCACTTTTTCCTATGCGCGGCGTATTCTCCAAACATTATTTCCTATTAGGTTGGTGCAAAAATAACGTCGTTTTCTCACATATGTTAATATGTGAGAAAACGACCATATTAACGACGTTTCGATCATTGTACGCTACGACCTTCTTCAATTGATATACGTTGGAATTTCGAACGGCAACCTTTGAGTTCACGGGGGTAGATCGTTCTAATTCCATGGGCCATGCCTTTGTTTTTGGATATCTTAGTTTCAGTTAATTCCCTTTAGTAACTTGGCTGTTGTGATACACGTTGGAATTTCGAAATGTACTAGTTCCACGTGCCGTGCCTTTTTTTTTTTTTTTTTTTTTTGAATATGGATGGCAGAACAGGGCGGATTACTGAAAAAAAAAATTTCTAAGAATTACAAACGATAGGAAGTTGTTGAGAGCTAGGCTCGCTCATGTCCTGATGGGACACGGCATGTAGAAGAAGAATGAATTGGAATGTGTTGGCAGCGTAACAGTTATCGGTGCTGAAAATTGAATCGGTGAGCCTAGTTCGAATTTCGGTCAAGTCTGTTGGGTTCGCTTCGCACTTATGCAATTGGGGAAGGCATGAATCCATTTCTACCCCAAACCGGCTCTTGGTTGAATAACAGAGAAGACTAGACTTTCTAACCAGCGTAACAGAAGGATAACTGAATTCAGACTGTGGGGTATGCAATGGGAAACCACACTACTATTTTTCTCAAGAAGCTATGACAATTCCCAGATAATAAAGAAAAGGAAGCTGTGGAAAGCCACGATTACCTACGTGACATGGCATTTAAATAAGGAATGAATTTACCTTGGTAGATTTGGATCTTTAGACTTGGATGGCGAACAATCGAAGAGAAAGATTACTGTAAATTCAAAACTGTGGAGAAATAGTGATTTTCCAAGCGTAGCTTGGGTGTGGCATTAGGCTGAAAGTAAGGGCCACCCAGTGAGGACCGAACTCAATTCTCAGTCGTCATTGTTCAAGCGAGACAAGCTTGCTAACCATTTCACCACCTCGAGGTGCCCTTTTTTCCAAGCGTAGATTGAATATGGCACAAGGCCGAAAGTAAGGTGCACCCAGTGAGGATCTAACTCACTACTCATTCATAATTTTCTAGCAAGGCAAGCTTGCTAACCATTACACTACCTTGAGGTGCACAAACTGTGGAGAAATAAACTGGAAATAAACTTATAACTTGTAATTCACAGATATCAAAGAAAAGGAATCTACGGAGAGCCACGACCGCCTATGTCTTGAAGGAACATGGCCGTTAAAAAATAAGAATTTAGCGTTATCGGTTTGCTGACTATTCACGCATACACCCATCCTCAGTTGGCATCAACTCCAGTCGGGAAGTGTTATTTTCTGTCGGTGATATTCTTGGGTCAAGGTGCCCGAATAATCTTCCACTATTAATATCGGTCAATATTTTTCTGAACGAGCCAACGTATTTGTCGCTAGACATTTCTACTCTCATCTTTTCGGCCGACATTCTCTTGTATCCAAATATGAGGTAAGAAAACAAACGAAGCGTCACATTTAATCAAATCTTCGCACGTGTGTCACTCTTAGCCACGTTTCTAATTTCCCGGCCGTTTTTCAATAAGCTCACATGAACTTGGCCATTATCACAACGATTACCAACTTCCCCAACTGCTCCGACCATACCCGACCGCTTCTTCATCCATTTTTGTGTAACGGCAGGAGGAACCGCTGTTGGAAGAAGCAGCGTACTACCAAACAACAAACGCCATTATAACCAGCCACCCATACAGGCTCCTATCTACCAATTTTATTGATCAGGACGGTCTGGGACTCCGCTGTTTCATTTAATGTTTTCCCCTCTCAGTGCCGGCCGCCATGGCGACTGCTATGCCAACAAGTCGTTCATTTTTGTACCGAATCGTTGCTGGACGTAGGTAAACATTTTCTATCTCTGCTTGCGTAACTCATTGGTCATTAAAATCATGACGACGAATAAGTTACGCATTTTTATTCCTTATTGATTGCTTCCTATTTTTTACAGCTGTTAATAATAATAATAATAATAATAATTGTTATATTTGATGACAACCTTTATACGCCGATCTTCTGCAGCATATGTATTTTATAATAAAGAAAAGGAAGCTGTGGAAAGCCACGATTACCTACGTGACATGGCATTTAAATAAGGAATGAATTTACCTTGATAGATTTGGATTATTAGACTTGGATGGCGAACAATCGAAGAGAAAGATTACTGTAAATTCAAAACTGTGGAGAAATAGTGATTTTCCAAGCGTAGCTTGGGTGTGGCATTAGGCTGAAAGTTATTTACCACTCGAGGTGGAGGATTACAGAGTAAGACGCACAGTTTATGAGGATAGGTGGGGAAGATAACGGTTAACCTGGGACTTGAACAGGTTAAGATTGTAGGGATCAGGGAAGCATTCTTTTGGGAGCCGGATTCACGAAGCAGCGATCCGTGGGAAGAATCAACTCGAGTGGAACTTACATCTCACCAATGGAATACGAAGGAAATGAGGGTGTTTCGCTTCAATGTGCGTGGAATGGCAGGTCTTAACCGTGAATGTGGAACTAAGGAAAGTAGTTCGTCTGAGCACTTTCCACGGAAATTGCAATAGAACAGCGAGAGGCTTGTGACGTTTCTTCTGTTAGGGGTTGTATGGTGGAAAATAATTTGTCATCCATAAGGACGAGGAGACGCTTTTGAACTCTACTGAGACTGGAAAATGAAGGCAGGGAAATCCCTGTCCATACATGGCAACAGTACTCCATTTGGGTCCAATTTGGCTCTCGTAAAGGTAGAGGATAACAAGAGAAGTCATTTACTTAGAGGAGTGCCACAGGAAACCGACCATTTTTTTTAGCACGTTTATGTACGAGTTCCACTTGAGGTCTTGTATATATATATATATATATATATATATAACATAAGTATGTTATAACAACACTACAAGAATAGTCATTTTGTTTCAACACTTCTGGTGTCTTGTCATGTGATCACTTAACAAGACACCGGAAGTGTTGAAACAAAATGGCTATTTTTGTAGTGATGTTATAATATACTTTTGTTGTAATTTTTAAATAAATATTATTCGTTCTACTTTGTATTGAACACTTTTTCTCGCATTCATATATATATATATATATATATATATATATATATATATATATATTACAGCAAAAAAACAAAAATTACCTCAACATAGAGATAAGGGACTTAGAGACTGATGATAGTCGCGCACAGAACGGCTTGAAATAATCTATCTCTATGTTGAGGTAATTTTTGTTTTTTTGCTATAAAAATCTATATGTTCTGTTAAAATGAAAACATCGAGCTCTCTGTGGATCAGTTTTAATAATTAATATTACTAGGGTCCCCCCATATTATATACCAACGAATCGATTACCTGTACTATATATATATATATATATATATATATATATATATATATATATATATAGAGAGAGAGAGAGAGAGATAGATAGATAGATAGATAGATAGATAGATAGATAGATAGATAGATAGATATAATTTACAGAAAAAAAAACAGACCACTTTAAAGTTCCATTGTTATAATTTATATCACTAGAGATTTTATTTTTGTCTGGATCTTCAGATTTCACTTTCAAGGTTGAAAAAATGAATTTAAAATTTTCACTTTTGAAGGGCAGCATTAAGCTTATATAAGGTGATATAAGATTGAGCTCTTCGGATTTAATCCTCCTTGGGATTATCAATACGGATAACCAAGATTTTCGTTACTTAACTATATATATATATATATATATATATATATATATATATATATATGGGAAGTACAGAGAGTGAAAGAGAATAAGAATGAGAAGACTGAGAATAGGAAGGGTGAGGAAAGGGAAAAAAAAGTTGAACGAGGCCCAAGAAGACAGGAGATGGTGACTGACGTTGCATTTACATTTGTGAAGATTGTAGTTATCAGGGAAGCAGTAACACTGAAGGGAGTTACACAGGTGGGAAGTGTGAGAAAAAACTGTTAGAATAGAACTGGCGCTTGCATCTAGCTATTTCAAGAGTAAAACGGTAAGAGCTAGTTGCCAATCTAGTAACACGCTTAAACTCGTGTACCAGGAAAAAAATTCATCCGAGCAATTGCCATGAAAATATTTGTAGAACAGACAGAGAGAAACCACGTGACGTCAGTGAGAAAGTGACTGGAGACAAAATGCCTGTTCAGTATCGATTGCATTGCGAACATCATTTCCTTTTTAGCTGGTTTCGAAAACCGATTAACAGCACCAATGAAAAATATTCGACTGTTTTTACTACTAAATAAAGATAAGAACAAGACGAAATCTGTTGCTTCGTGAATTAGGTAACATAGCAGTTGTGAAGTTCAGTTTTATACACTGGACTGGACAGTGTGTATTTGGACTCAGTAGAATCAGCTCACTGAACTATGTAACTTATTTCATTAATATTCATCTCTGCCATTGTATATTCACTATCGAACATCTTTGTAATGCTTTGTAAGGCTTACACCCTAATCGGTCTGCCACAGATGGTTATGATATTAATATTCCTTAAGGATACTCGAATAAGCCAATGAACCACACATTATCAATCTATCTATCTCAGTTTCTTCATACGTATGTATACATGTATATATGCATCTTAATAACTTAATATAAATGCCTAGCTAGCTAGATAAGATATATAGATAGATAAATGATGAATATACAAGGACATAGACGATTACCAATAGGTGTTTAATAAATTTCGTTTAAAATTACGGGTGGTATAACGATTATCGGCGTTTGTAAATAGCATGAAAATGTCCCCTCCCACCCTCGCTGTGGGTAAAATAATAGGGCAGAGTGGATTCTAGTTCCTCGGATAGCAGCCAGTCTCAAAAAAACCCCTCTGGATTCAAGGCAAAGGCAACTGACATCGCTTATGGAGTGGCAACTGTTCGGTAATCACCTTTTAACTTCTCATGATGGATGTGTCTCCATCGTATGAAGTGGTTACGGCTTTATATCTAGGTATATAACATGTTGTGCTGCCAGGTTTGGTATGTATAAGGCCAAACAATTAGAGGGGAGGACAATTGTGGTAAACATTCTGATTTTCTAGAAATTCAACATTCAAAAACTGCTATTTACAAAACTTCACTTAATACACAAATACGAAAGAAGAAAAGGAAAAAAACTCGACAATGAAGCATAAGACAAAATTATAAGGTAAAATTATAAGGCAAAAATTCGAATAAAAGGATAAGGGAAAGACTATAAGACAAAATACGATTAAAAAGCATAAAGTAATACGAAAAAATAGCATAAAAAATATGATAAAAAGCATTAGGCATAAAATACGAGTAAATGCATAAGGCAAAAGTATAAGGCAAAAATACGAAAAAAAAAACATAATGCAAAAAATACAAAAAAGTATAAGGCAAAAGTATAAAGGAAAATACGAAAAAGTATTCGGCAAAAATACGTAAAAGGCAAAAGCATAAGGCAAAAATATGACAAAAAGCCAAAATACAAAAAAAGCAAAAGGCAGAAACACGTCAAAAGACATAAGGCAAAAATACGACCTAGTATCTTCCGAGTGAAAATGTCCGCCTGACCTTCTATAATTCGTCTTTTCTTTTTTTTAAAAATGGTCTTTAATAAGCAGGATTTTTATTTTTGCTTCCGTTTAGGCACAAACATCGATATTTTACTGACGAGAAACACACAATAACATTAGCCACGAGATTGAGCATGGAGGATCGAACATCTTTGTAATGCTTTGTAAGGCTTACACCCTAATCGGTCTGCCACAGATGGTTATGATATTAATATTCCTTAAGGATACCCGAATAAACCAATGAACCACACATTAATCACGTTTCATTTACCCCAAATAACTATTTTAATTTTTCTCCCTCTTGAAATCTATTTTCGTCCGAGACAAAATAAGAGTTTGTAAACGTTTAGATGGGATCTCATTTCTTTTAAATAGTACTTCAGTATTTATAAAATAATTCTTTTTTTTTCTTTTTTCTTTTTTTTTTTCTTTTTTTTTTCCTTTTGCTTTTTTTTTTCTTTTTTCTTTTTTTTTTTTTGTCAAGGAGAAGGGTCATGTGACCTGGTTATTTATAATGAGAATTAAGAGTTAATAATTCAGGTGTTTTGTTATGGTCGACGCTTACGAACACGCAGTCACTCGCCCACCGGCTTTATTAGCAAAAAATAACCTTTCTATTTATTCTCTATTGTTTTATAGTATTTTGTCTGTATCTTCTTGTTAACTATGCTTAAAAAAAACCAAAAAAAAAACCCAAAAAAACAACAGAAAAGTAAAATAAAATTAAAAAAAAACGTGGCTCTCATGGTGGTTTATTTACGCACGTGCCTGCAGTAGTCGAGTTCGAGTATTTTTGTAATTTATAAAGAAGTAATGGATATTTTATTTATTAATCTGACAGGCGTTATTTTTAGTTTTAGACGATACTCGTATTTGAATAGACATTCCGTTTATTTGTTAAACTTTATTTATCGTCAATTTACTATCGAACTGGATAGATGTAACCGTAAATTCTATGCTAACAGTTTCTTTTCTCTCACTTCCCGATTGTGAAACTCCCTTCCGGCCCCATGCTTTCCAGGCAACTTTAATCTGCAAAAAATTATATGCAATGTTAATCACTATCTACTGACCTCCTGATTTTCTCTTTCCTCTTCACGTTCATTATTAATGTTTCTGTTCCTAATTCTTCCACACCATGTAACCCCTTGTGTCTTAGTGGCTTTACTGCCTTGCATGAGGTGATACCGATAAAAAATATATATTTATTTCCTTCTGCCGAGAAATTTGGTGAAAGGAAAGTATGCACTTTCCAGCAGGATTCGAACCTGCGTCCTCCTCACCCGGACAGATCGTTAGATCTTACGGGCTTATACCGGCTCATCCACGAAGAACTTATACCGATCAAACAAGACTGACTGTTTAATAAATAAACGGAATGTCTACTCAAATATGAGTATCCACTAAAAATAACGTTTAAAGTGATAAAAACATTTTTAGTAGTAACACATAAAGGAAAAAATATTAATTGAACCCTTGTCAAGGTTAATAACGGACGAGTTGTAACAGCTTTCATCTGTTATTGTCTCAGCAAGTTAGTTATGGTTGGTTGCTTACATTATTTTCACTATTCGGACTTTTATCCTCATCTTCATTGTCATATTCAAAACGTTTCGGTCGTTGTACGCTCCGGTCATCTTCAGGTGATTGGAATTTCGAATCGAACCCTTTATTGCGTCCACAGGGGGTATATTGTTCTAGTTCCGCGTGCCATGCCTCTTCCGGGTGTCCCAGTTATTTTCCCTTTAACTCAACACTCCAAGTTTTTGGTTCACCACTGCCGTAGCCTGGTATTGAACTCACAACTCTTTGGGTCTAGTCGCTGGATCTAACCAACGTCTTTATCCACTGGGTGATGAAGATGAGGATAACAGTCCAAATAATGTAAATAATATAAATAATCGTAATACCTCACCTCAGAGATATAGACAGATATGGGGGAGGGGTTTAGCCGAAATTATAACCTAGTAAACTCTTCTTTGTCAAACATTTGTGGCGTGCCACTGAGAAGTCCTTTTTGTGAAGATATTTGTGCGAAATGGAAATAAAACATATATTTGAATTTCTATCTTATATAATGGATAGTCTAATTAATTAGGGTAACAAAACGTTAACTAGAAGATGTAATTCAAATTTAGTCAAATAGTTACATTATTTTCAATTTTTTTAATTTTTTAATCAATTCACCTCAAGCAAGATGGTAATGCCACTAAGACGCAAGGGGACACCGGAAGTGAAAGAGAATAAGAAGTTAACTAGAAGATGTAATTCAAATAGCTACATTATTTTTCATTTTGTGATCAGTTCGCCTCAAGCGAGGCGATAATGCTACTAAGAAGCATTGGGCCATTGGGAATGAAAGAGAATGAGAAGACTTTTAGCACGAACCGGAAACTCAATCCTAAATAGGTAACGAGTGATAACCAACTACTCCTGTTTAAAAGATTGGAGAGGGTATGAACTGGACTATAGACAATCCTATCTACGTCTATTTTCTATAGGCATTTTTTTCTACGCTTTATTGTTTGTTTGGACCTTGTAGTAGTAGTAGGTGTAATAGTATTAAATTGTTTGAATTTCTTACATGAAGCGTTTTCAGTATGGTTTTTCTTTTTCTTGCTTTTCTCTCCTCTTAGTTTTACTTGCTTGGTATCGATGAATGAAGTATGTAAATATATGACTAAATTTGAATGTTTCCGTTTTTTTTTTCTGCATTTCGAATAAATTTTAAGCTATCAAAAATTTCGTCCAAGAATTAACTGAATCAGAAGTAGAATCATTCTCTCATAGCAGAATACACACTTTTTCTGAAAGGTGCGTCTAGAAAAATAGCTGGTTTCTTGTAGAGTTCCTGAAAGCTCCTGACTTGCTCTATCTCTACAAGAGTCAGATCCGAGCAAAAATGGAGAATGGTTGCCATAACTGGACTGGAACTACGCAATCCTCACTTTACAGTCTTGATAGAGTACTAAAGTGTTTGCACGAATTTGTTTTCGATTATTTTCACTCCGATAACCCTTTTTCTACAGACAAAACGTCGCATGCCTTTCACTATTTCCATGGCAAATATTCAAAGGTACTATATTCCTTAGTTCCATCAGTTCAGACGTTTATAACAAAGAACCGCCATGTCATTTACTCAGGAGTGAACCAGCGTCATTTCCATCTTATTCCATTTGTAAAGAGGAACTCAAACAGCTTCTTCCAAAAAACTGCTTTGTGAAAGACTTCCGAGAGGATGTCTCGCCGATCATTACAATTTTAACCTCTTCAAGTCTAGGGTCAAACTTTGTCTATACTACATATCATTAAAATCTGCACTTCCTCCTCTTACGTTCGTACAAGAGCCTCATCCAGTAGCCGTCTGCCTTGAGTGTTTGGTGGGTTTTGCATTGGGTGAAAATTTAGTAGAAAAATACTGCTGCCATATATGGTCTGGTGCCCCCGCTCTTTGTCTTAAGGTCCTCGACAAAATCCAAAGACGGATATGCAATGTGATTGGCCCTGTTCTGGTATCTCGTCTATAGTTGTTCTCTCAAAAGACGTGCCGTCGCCTCCCTCTATCTTTACTACAAATAATTTCGCAGTAAATGCTCCGACGGACTATTATACTTTCAGACTACATGAGTTTAAATGTGCTACTAGGCTGGCATCTCGATCTCACCCTTTCACTTTAGAAACTGTGAAATGTAGCCGTCTCTTTTACTCCAATAGCTTCATGTCTCGCACCACCCGTCTGTGGAATTCCCTTCCTATTACTTGTTTCCATGATAGCTATAATCTCCATCTATTCAAATGTAATGTCAATCGTCATCTCCAGATGCCTTCATCTATTCCCTATCCTTCTCGCAATCCTTTCCTCTTTCAAACCTCTTTACTCTCGCTCCCACGCTCTCTAACCCCTTGCGTGCTTGTGGCATCCCACCTTGCTTGGGGTGAAATGCTTAAAAAAAAAAAAATTCTAAAAACTGCTGGGAACTTTTGCATCACACTCTAGGCAGAGCAGGGTGTAATTTTACGCGTGACTTAGTTGTTAGAAGTCGAATTCCGATATCAGAGGTCAAAGTTAGAGGATGCTCGCTCAATTACACACGTGAGTGGAAGGATGATTCACTCTTTCTTGAAAAAAAATCTAGACCTCTCTAAAGGGAAAAATTGATGATTGTTTTCCCTAGAAATAGACAAGGCAGCCGCAGCTTGTCCTAGCACAATGCCATAAAGGTAGAACACACGGTAAGGATCAAACTCACGACAGTAGTATTTGTTTACGCGACTACCTTAGCTAAGTAGTACGCCACGACGCTATTTACGTATAAGCGCTTATTAAAAAAGTCATCCATATATATATATATATATATGTGTGTGTGTGTGTGTGTGCTTAGGCATTATTTCTAAAAGGAATGCAATGAGGAAAACTTAATTTTTCAATGCGTCTCATTTTTTTATTAACCGTGGAAATTTAGTGAGAAACCTGTATTTATATACACGCTAAATATAGAAAAAAAAAAAGAAAAAGAAGTTTAACTCATCCAATTTAAGTTTGAGAAATATATTAAAAAATTTCTCTAAAATTTATATACACAGAAAAAATACGTTTGAATTACTGGGATGAGGAGTTTTTCTTAGACTATTTATAGTCGGACTATTTTTCCTCATCTTTATTGCCGTTATCACAACGTTTTGGCCGTTTAACCTTCCGGCCTTTCTCAGGTGTATATTGATCTGGGAAACCTACAGAAAATTCTGAACTAAACCCTTTATGTAATCTATGGGGGATAGACTGTTCTCGTTCCACACATTGTCTGGCTAGGGATTGTGAGTTCAGTCCATTGTCGGACAGTGAGTACATGGAACCAGCCGAAACATAGGATCAATAACTGAGCAGAATTAAATAAAGATAAAAACTAGACGATTTTCATTGCTTCGTGAATTCGGTGACATAGCTCGATCTTATACACTGGGCTCAGTAGAATCAGCTCACTGGACTATGTATTAGGTTGGTGCAAAAATAGTGACGGTTTTTGACGTTAAAAATACGTTAAAAACCGTCATTATTTTTGCACCAACCTAATAACTTATTTTATTTCCGTTGTATCTCTGTTGTGTTTTGTTATCCCCGTTGTATAATCAATTTCTTTCTATCTATCTATCTATCTATCTATCTATCTATCTATCTCAGTTTCTTCATACGTATGTATACATGTACATATGTATCTTAACATGATATAAATGCCTAAGTAGCAAGATATGAAGACTATGACTATTAATTGATTTATTTGTATTTATTTATCAAGTAGGTGTTTTATCTTGACAGGGTATTTCTTCCACCGACCTGATTTTACCAATGAATCCAATGATACTTTGGTTGACTGTCGCCCTGAGCTGTTTCTAAACAATGTTCGCAATTCACTTGCGAAACGAGAAAAAAAAAATACAAAGAATTACGATGAATTCAACGAACACAGGTAAAATTAGTTCGACAGTGCTAGGCATGTCGATCACGTGTAAGAAGAGGGAGCCAAATGAAAAAGAGCGCAGCAATATGCTACAAAATGTTATACAGATATCTATCTATCTATCATTTTACACACCCACTCATATCTGTCTATCGAAGTATTATTATTATTATTATTATTATTATTATTATTATTATTATTTTCTTTGATTTCTGGCGTTTACACATTTCTTTCCGGGTCCCGCCCAGGGACCTAAGGTTAGAAATGGCATCATGACATTCTCCACTGACAAAAAAAAATATTACATAGATAAAGCCCTTTGTAAAGTGTGGGCTGTACTTGTCAGAACAATTTTTCGTATCTCCTTGAGGCATGGACTTCCAGGAATCCCTTCAATTAGTCTACTGCAATCTTTTCCAACCAGTCCTAGGGCTCCAACTACAACAGGGATTGTTGATGTTCCCATGTACCACATTTTCGAGATTTCTATTTCAAGGTCTTATTATTATTATTATTATTATTATTATTATTATTATTATTATTATTATTATTATTATTATTATTATTATTTCCTTTGATTTCTGTTGCATACACATTTTCTTCCAGAGTCCTAAGGTCAGAAATGGCTTTATGACATTTTCCACTGATCATTTTTGTTAAAAAAAAAAACAGCAAAAAATTATGATCACACACCTTTTTTTACACAGCTCTTCGTAACATGTGAGCTGTACTTGTGAGTATAATTTTTTGTATTTCTTTATGGCAAGGGCTACCAGGAATCCCATCAATGAGTCTATCGGAACCTTTTTCGATAAATTCGAGGAATCCAACTACAAGTCGGATTATTGATTTCTTCATGTGCCACATTTTTTTTAGATTCTCACTTCAAGATCCTTCTATTTTGATAGTTTTTAAGATTTTCTTCTTCTTCTTCTTCTTATTATTATTATTATTAAATGACTATTATTTGGTTTATTTTGTTTTTGTTGCAATTCCCAGATCGTCATTCTACGATCTTTAAAAACAGCATGGCTCGGAAATAGAAAAATAATGATCGTAGAATATCGATCTGAGAATTGCGACAAAAATCAGGAACAGAATGAATTAAATACTAGCAAAATAAAGGATATATTTGTAAAGGTTTAATCTCAGAAATTTGAAGATTTTTACTAGTCTGTCTATCTATCTATCTATCTATCTATTACTCTGCAAATTTTCTCTTATTACTTTCCACTTCATAATTCGTGCAACATTCCTCAACAACCTGTTCGCTCAACCACTTGGCTACGAACCACCATAATAAGTACAACTACTATCAACCATAACTACTAGTCCTACTTTCTCTATGACTCCTACTATCCCCGCAACCTCTCCTGTGGCTTCCACTTATAACGCTAAATCGTTTCCCTTCGGACAGCAATGATTTAACTCGTTTACTATTTTCGAATAGCAATTATAACTATTACTGCTAACTCTCTCTGTTGTCGCTCTCCGCCCTCCTATTACGTCAAATATTCCTGTTGTCGAAAGCTGTTATTACTGAAGCAATAACAACAATCTGACGCGAGTGAATAGCTCAGTAGCTGAGT
>OZ010585.1:58802251-58807251 GCA_963932145.1 Acanthosepion lycidas | reverse complement strand
GAAAAAAATTGAATTTTCGTTTTGCTTACATATATATATATATATATATATATATATATATATATATATTGTTTCAAATTTGTTATATTTACGGAGGAAGGTAGTCAATTTTGTAGATACAGAAAATGGACTATATGTAGAAACCACATAAGGGGTAGTGAGTGATACATGGTCTGCTGATCGGTTGATGCATTAAACTGAGTCAGAATGTAGTACTGGCTTATATATATATATATATATATATATATATATATATATATATGTGCGTGTGTGTTTGTATATATATATATATATATATATGTGTGTGTTTGTATATATATATATATATATATATATATATATATATATGTATATATATGTTTGTATATATATATATATATATGTATGTATGTATATATATGTATGTATGTATGCAAACAGAAATAAATAAATACAATGTTTAATAAATAAACGGAGCGTCTACTCAAATATGGATATCCACTAAAATTAACGTTTAAGTAATCAGATATGTCGGATTAATAAATAAAACTCCCTCATCTCTTTAGAAATTGCAATATATATATATATATATATATATATATATATATATATATATATATATATATATATATATATATATATATATATATATATATATATATATATATATATATATTTATTTATTTATTATAGACATATATATTTATTAAAGACATAGATACAAGTATTTAAGTAAATGCTCTGTTTATAATAAACAGTATTAAATAACATTTACCGGCCTGAATGTCCGAGAAATCTTCATAGAAAATATTCGTCCTTTGACAGGATTCGAACCTGCATCCTATACGGAACCGCCATTTAGCCGGGCGTGCCTAACCGATTCGGCCACAAAGGATCGTTCGGCAAGGTCGAATTTACTGCTTATAAACTTCAATCTTCCATGAATCTCGTACATTCATAACTGCTCATGGCGTATCAAATGTAAACAAATGACGTCATACATTAAGAAATGGACAAAGTCCGACAATTTATTTATTAAAGACATTTTTTTAATGTTTAACGTTCTTTTTATAGATACAAGTATTTAACATAAAAAAAATATCTTTAATAAATAAATCATCTCCTTTGTGGCCGAATCGGTTAGGCACGCTCGGCTAAATGGCGGTTCCGTATAGGATGCAGGTTCGAATCCTGTCAAAGGACGAATATTTTCTATGAAAATTTCTCGGACATTCAGGCCGGTAAATGTTATTTAATACTGTTTATTATAAACAGAGCATTTACTTAAATACTTGTATCTATAAAAAGAACGTTAAACATAAAAAAAATGTCTTTAATAAATAAATTGTCGGACTTTGTCCATTTCTTAATATATATATATATATATACACACAACGATATTTGAATACTTTGTGGTGTAATACTCTACAAGTTAAGTGCCTCAGTAGCAACTTCGATCCCTACTAGGTACCTTTTATTTGTGAACCTGTGCCAAAAATAATCTACGTTTAGAAATTAACTATATATATATATATATATATATATATATATATATATATATATATATATATATATATATATATATATATATATATATATATATATATATATATGCGTGTGTGTCTGTGCATACCTTTCTTACGACTCTAAATATTATTTTTGGGATACACGTCTTAGAGTAGATGTTCTTGTATTTAATAGTGAAAATTAATAAAGAGAGGTCGACTGAAATGCCTAGGCTGGTAGACATAATTTCCACTGTTTAAAAGAAATCAGGACATTTGCTCAAACACAGGTATCCACTAAAATAACTTTGAGAGGAAAAAGAATAACTCTGGTTAAAAGAAAAAAAAAACTTTTGAAATTACTATATCTATATAAAAGTTTTTGCGAATTTATACTTTCGATGTTTTTGGTCTTTACATAAGGACTAACTGAAATTGTCTAACCATTCGAACATAAAATATCATAGGATATCTTATTGTTCACGTATAAATAGAAAAATTTCTGTGAGGATACACAGTCGGTCGTGAGATATCATCAAGTGAGCGAGCTTGTGTATTCTGTGCTAGTTGCATTCTTCATGACAATCTATTTTCATATTCTTTATGTCTTGCGTAGTATTTTGTTATACATGACATCACATTACTCAAGTACGTCAGTCCCGGCTACAACTCTATGCCACTTCTTGGGTCCATGTCATTTCTGGCTTTTCTAAAAGTAAAACCCATCGATGAAATAATTCATATTAGAGATGAGATTAAGAATAATGCAATATAAGAGTTAATGGTGATTTGAAGTTTAGATTTCTTGAAGTTTCTCCCGTGTATTTTTGTGACAATTATTACAGGCGATCGAGTAAATAATAATTGGCACAAAAATACATGGAAAAAAACTCAAGAAATCTGCTTCCGACTGGTCGTTAGGAGCCCGAATTCTTTGTTAGCGGTTAGAGAGACGGTTCTGATAAACAGTCGCATAATATCAAGGTATCTGTAGTGCCATGCCATGCATGGGTAGGTGTCCCTGCATGTAATTACGATGGGCAACCCTGAGGCCACATTATGGACTGTTATCGGCCTTACCCTGGTTGGTTTGTATTGCCATTGACGATAGATTGTGACAATTATGGTGGGCTTTGTTCTCTCTCCTTAAAACGAATCTAATGGAAAACACAACAAAAAGAAATGCGATCAGTAAGTAAAAAAAAACACATACCCCCCCCCCTTCAACCTTTCTTCCTCTAATAGTCGTGGTAACCGTTCCAATCTTTTCTCCTGGATATCTTTGCCCTTTGTGAAACCAACTTAAATTCTTCCATTGCTACCAATGCTTGCTTCCAGCCTATCTCCCCCTTTGTAGAAAATATTCCAGCATTCCAATGCATGGCCTTAGTGGCGACATCCGGGATAATCTTCCGATGGCTAGGGAATTGTATCTCGAGGCCCAGGGCTCTTCTTTCGTGTGCTTCGTTACCAAACTATGTCACCATCTCTTTTCCCTTATCGCTCCCACTTCTCCCAGGACTGCAGTATATTAGACATGATAGATGACAGTATCAAAAAGGCACTTTTCTCTCTGTCTTCGGCGACTTTAATGCTTACTATGACATCTTGCTGAAACATTCTAAAGGTACTGATGTTGCCTGCATTCAGACATTAAATTTTTCCCATTGTCCAATCACTTACTCAAATCGTGGACTTCGCTACTCGTTTCCCTATTACAATCGAAACACAGGCATCTGTACTTGATTTATTTCTTACCTCCTCTCCTCGCTCCTGCCAAGCTTTGCAACACTGCCCTTTTGGTAACTCAAACCTCTCTGTGGTATTCATTGATATTTTCGTTCCAGTCATCCATTAAACAGAAACTCCCTATCCATAAGACCTATTTCCGTTGCTTGCATGCTGATTGGGACTCACTACGTGATTTTCTTCATTGCTCCCCTTGGATTGATATCTAGAGCCTGAAAATTGTACCAGCCAGTATGAAAACTTCTCGGAAAAACTGGTGAAACTTCAGTCCCTCCATGATTCACACTAGCATGCTCGGCCGCTATAGCACACAGGAAACACTATTTTCGGTTTTTACAGGAAATATGAAGAAAACAACAACAAAAACAAAAATTCATTCGCTATCTTCCATTATTAATGTTTATGTCCCTAATTCCCCAAACACCCTGTAGCCCCCATGCGTCTTAGTGGCTTTATTGCCTTGCATGGGGTGATACCGATGAAAAAATCTAAATGAAATATTATTTGAATACAAAAGAGACATTTTACAAAACAATATATCAAATGCATTGGTTCCCAACCGTAACAAGACCGACCACATTTTTGACATAAAAATGTTACTCTGATCAAAGGAGAAGACAATTTACTACGGCGAAAATATTTAGAGAGTGCCTTAATCAATCACAAGGTTATCCACAGTGAATTTGCGCCAGGGCTCTTATAAGATTTAACCATTCCTAACATAACTCTTATTATTACAGCGTAGGACATCTACTAACAAAAGTGTAAACACAAAAAAGAATCTATATGAAATCTGAAAGATTAAAAAAAGATTTTCCAGCATCCCTCGTTCGTGGGCATGTGTGGCCGCAAGAACAGAACACATTTTGTCCGGTAAGGTCCGAAACGCCACAAGAAAACTTTTTTCCACTTTGTCATACATTTTCTCCAATACTGTTCTTGATGTATAAAAATATATATCATTATTTCATATATATATATATATATATATATATATATATATATATATATATATATATATATATATATATATATATATATATATATATATATATATAAGTATAAGTGCGCAGGTATGCAGAAAATAGAAAAGAACACGTTGGGTGCATAATCCGGGGTTCCTTAGTATTTTTGTTTTTATTTTTAAGAAGACAGTGCTCCATACAGGAGTAGAGCTTTATTATAATAATATTTTTTTGTTTATTTTTTTAATCATATTTTTAAACAAAAAATATTATATATATATATATATATATATATATATATATATATTGATACACGTTTCATTAAATTAGAGATGCTTGTCGAAAACACAATTATACTTCGACATGAAAACAATAGACAAAAACTAAAAATCCTTGAAGGATTATACATCAAACATTTGAAACCCAACCTAAACAAAATCAATTATGGCATCTCTACAAATATTCTTAAATGTCTATAATTGGTAACAGAAGCCATTGGTTTAAACCAACAGCTTACCATACTTTATACTTCTCAATTCAGTCTCGTGTGGTCATGTGTGACGTCATGAGATGCGGTGCGATTTTCGCTTCTAGCGTCTTTATGCACGTGTTTATTGTTGCTTAGAAATCATCTATGTAAACATTGACAGACAATCATCACTGTCTTGTCCATATATTGTTTAATATGTTGTAATTGACATCTTTGATAATGGCTTATGTAAGCCGAAAGCTTAGATTGTATTAAAAAAAAAAATATGGCTCAATATTGTCAATTTTTTTCTTCGTTCAACAATAATCTTAT
>OZ010585.1:58699751-58799751 GCA_963932145.1 Acanthosepion lycidas | reverse complement strand
AGGATAAATTATTAAACGTTTAATTACAGATTAAATTTTTATGTACTAATTATTTAATTGTTATATATGCCGTTCAAAATGTCTTCCATCTTTTTCAAAACATTTCATTCCTGTGCCTGCATGATTCATTGACACGTCGAAGAGTTTCCTCTGCCATTTTACTGAATTCATATTTCATTCTGTTTTGTAGTTCCTCAATATTTCTTGGGCGCGTCTGATAAACAATTGATTTTAAATGACCCCACAGTAAAATGTCCAAACGTGTGAGATCTGATAAACTCAGTGGCCACTCAACAGGACTTCTTTGACTTCACGATTAAACCTTAAGTTTATATATAATCCAAGCTCGTTACGTAGGTTATTGCTGCTTTCTCCAGCCCTTCTTGCCTTCAATATGAGTGTCAGATGCTCTAAGCCCCACTTCCTCATTATGTGAAATTTCAACTGTATTCTTCTGATTCTAATTATGTGTCATTTTTTCCATATTCATTAAAATTATGTCTTCACCCACATGTCCAGTTCTCAGTATCCTTCTGTAGAACTACATTTCTATTGCCTCACGTGTCTTCTTCATTCGTAAAGATTGTTCAGCATACACTGCCATACATAACTGTTTTCTTTGTTTCTAAGCTATTTCTTAATACTTTGCTTGGCTTTTGGAAGGCATTTTTCGCTAGTCCAGCGCGCCTGCAGATTTTGATGTCTCATTTTCCGTCCTCTGTGAAAACACTTCTTAGATGTTTAGGCGGTTGTATTTGATGGGGTTTGGCGTAGTAGTTTGTAGTTCGTATCTTGGGCTCATTCTTTTGCTAGGGAACGCGTATACATAAAGAAACAGTTACCAAGTAGCTTTAGATGCGAAGCATTGAAGCTGATCAGACGAAATGTGGTCCCTTGTTTGAGCCGAGCAAATAGAAATAAACGAATACTGTCATTGGCTTGACTTTTTTTCCTTTTTCTATCCCACGCATGAATTGATCGAGAGCTGTCAACCGAAGAAATGTGAACGGTTTTTATTTTTCATTCAAAATAGCGTTTACGGTTATTGTCAAGAGTTCGTCTTTCATTGCAAGTAGTGACTCGTTCCAAGAATGGGTCATTATTGTAGCGAATAAGCAGTGATTAGAACATCTCAAAATGACGCATTTTTCGACTTTTTCTGTTAATTCATGTGTATTCCCTTTGTCTGTTTTTCCTCTTTCCTTTCGTAGCCAAATAATAAGAAACAATCATTGAAGAAAGTTTTGCCGAAAATATTTCGGATACTGAAACTTTTGGGGATAAAGCCAGAACTTTATACACGTTTAGTATGCGATTCATCCTAGAAAATAGCAGCGCAAAATCGAAACCTAGTTTTAAGAAACGTTGATGTGATGAACCCAAAATATACGTGGTTCAAATTAAGAGGATAGATTCGTTTATCGTCCGGTTCACACTCCTCCTCGGTCTTTTGACCAAGAGTAGAGGTTTATCCGTTGTTTCCTGTTTAAATACCGAATAGAATATCAGTCAGTCAGTTATGTACCGTGCAGGATACACACTTAGGCGATCATATATCTTTCGATACATGAGTGACGAAGCAGATTTTTTCCCGCAGTAGGTTGCCGTTTCTTTCTGAAAAGACCAGTTTCCATCCAAGTCTGTCCTGTTATTCACCCATGTATCGTGGGTGGGGCGAGAAGAAGGGGATTCATACCTTTCCCAAGGGTATCAGCACGTAAGTGAATGGAATGGAATGGACTGGAATTCGAACTCGGCTCTCCGATTCCTCAACCCGAGCCGCTATCCATTACTCAACCGTGCCTAATATACATCTATTTAATCAGCCTGAGCCTAAAAAAATGGTCTTGTTAAATTATTGGGCCAATAAAAGATTTGAGATGATAAACTTATGATAATATGCACATTTCTATGTAGAAATTGTTTTATCCTATTAATTTGTGTGTAAAATGCCTTGGCCAGTCATTGATGTTGAACATCAGGTTTGGTTTTTTACTCTAAAATCATGGCTAAAATTTCTGCTGAAACAAAGATGAATGTTGTGACATTGAAGGGGAAGATGATGAGAGATAGCCAGACGGCTGAGAATTTCTAGAACAATGTTCAAACCACCCAAAAGACGTTTGATACTAGCAGAAGTCTTTTAAGTGTAACAGAAAACCGGAAGACCACAAAATTAGGCAAGAGGGGTGGAAGAAAGATTGACTCAGTAGACAATCTATTAGGTTGGTGCAAAAATAATAACGTGATAATGTCGTTTTTTGACGTTAAAAATACTTCAAAAAACGACATTATTACGTCATTATTTTTACACCAACCTAATAAAATTAACAGCCAGACAAGTGAGGATTGAATGCAGTCAAATTTCACTTGATAGAGTACGCAGAATATTACGAAAAAAAAACCAACTTGAACGGGTGTATATCCGTAAAAAAACATCATTAACCAAAAATATCGGAATAAATGATTGAAGTTGTCAAAAGAACATCAAACATGGAATGCTGGAAGATGGCAAAAAGAGTTTGTAGTGATGAATGCAAAACAGATTTACATAGAATATAAAAGACCACTTGGAGAAAGAAACAATAAAAAATACACATCAAAAAGACAGTAAAACTTAGTGGTGATCATCTAAGGGTGTGGGGGTTGCAACAAAGTTGACGTAAGAAGAAAATTGGTAAAACTTGATGGAATCTTAAACTGCGAAAAGTATATTAGTTTACTATGGTCTAATCTTCTGCCAGACTATGAAGATGGAGACATTTTTCAGCATGGCGGTGCTCCTTGCCATACATAACGTGCTACAAAAAAGATTTTTTGTAGATGAAGATGTTCAACTTTTGGAACACTGGCCAGCATAAAGTCCTGATTTCAATATAATTAGGATTAAGGCAAAGAAGAATTGGAGAAAATTCCCAATGAGAAAACCTGGACCTTGTTCTAATCAATGCCAGATCGAATTGAATCAATTATCTCAGTTAAAGGTAGAAACACTGATTAATAACTCCATATTTAGACGTTTTGTACGATCTGTTATAATAAATATGACCTTTTTCCGATATCACTATGCTTGAGATTATCTATCATCAACCATAGCGCATTAAAGAAATGAAATAGCTTGTTTTCTGACCCTCAAAATTCATTAAATGTACTGCGCTTGTATTCTAACCCACAAATATCATAAAATATACTGAGTTTATTTTCTAACACTCAAACATCATAAAATATACTGAACTTGTTTTCTGACCCTCAAACATTACAAAATGTACAGAGCTTCTTTTCTGCCCCTAAAATATCATAAAATATACCAAACTAGTTTTCTGATCCTCAAAAATCACACAATGTACTGAGCATATATTCTGACCCTCGAATATTATAAAATGTACTGAGCTTGTTTTCTGACCCTCAAATATCATAAAATATACTGAGCTTGTTTTGAGAACCTCAAAGAACATAAAATATACTAAGTACGTTTTCTAATCCTCAAATATCATAAAATGTACAGAGCTTTTTTTCTGACCCGCAAACAACATAAAATGTACTAAGTGTGTTTTCTGCCCCTAAAATATCATAAAATGTACTGAGCTTGTTTTCTGCCCCTAAAATATAAAATGTACTGAGCTTGTTTTCTGACCCTCAAATATCATAAAATATACTGAGCTTGTTTTGGGAACCTCAAAGAACATAAAATGTGCTAAGTACGTTTTCTAATCCACAAATATCATAAAATGTACAGAGCTTTTTTTCTGACCCGCAAACAACATAAAATGTACTAAGTGTGTTTTCTGTCCCTAAAATATCATAAAATGTACTGAACTTGTTTTCTGACCCTCAAATTTCATAAAATGTATTGAACTTGTTTTCAGAACCTCAAAGAACGTAATTTTTTTTTTTACCCACAAACAGCATAAAATGTACTGAGCTTCATGTCTTGCCCTTGAATATCATAAAATGTACCTAGAAAAACATTCAGATAACCACTCTTGATTTTAGGGTAAAATAAACAAAAGTAATCAATTTACCAAGGTGAAACAAACCTTTTTCACGCCAGTGTATATATATATATTTAGCAGATAATATCAACCATAGGTGGAAATTTAAGAAGACGTAAGGCGACACCAGAAAGAACAAATAGAAATGGGAAGGGCGTTACACTGTTTCTTATAACCTTCTAAAAACGATGTGGAATTCGGCTACAAGACAACATTAAATGTAACCAGAATCTTATTTTAAATGACAAAACACTCTTAAAGGTAAATTAAATTGTTTAAAGGTTTCTCAAAATGAATACTTCAGTGTAGGCATCCACCAGACTTTGTAGACCATGAAGTCTACTAAAGTTACTAAATATTCCTTGTTGTAGACGTCTGCTCAGTCAGATGTGTTTCTTCAGCACCCACAGTGCTAACTTCTGAATTATAATGAAAATATGCTAAGCCGAACTTAGTTACAGGTTCAGAGAAATGGCATGATCAATAGTTGAAAACGGCTGAAACGGTTACGATGATTTGTGACTTCTTTTTAATCATTTCACTACCAAAGCAAGGCAATAAAGCCACTAAGACGCAAGTGTTAGCACAGCCATCGACGACTTCCAAAATGGGTCGTCTTCCCAATTTAATTTATAAGGCTTGGACCACCGTTGCTGCGCTTTTCAGGCAATTTCCGAAAGTGCTGTCAATTGGGAGAATCTTCACAATGCCGATTATTGTCACTTAGGAAATCGACCATAATGAGAATTGGACCATGGTATCGTAGTCGGGAGGCTAACTTTCTGATCACTCGGCCGCTTATTCTAGCAGTTCCCAGCACTGAATTATTAAACTAAGTATACGCAAACAACTAGGAAGCTTATAATTAACACTAGCAGGATGGGCCGGCGGTGCCCGTGCTTGATTCAAAAATCGTACGACTCATACAGCACTTGACTTAAAATATTTTTGCCCTAACTTGCCTTTAAAGGAGTGCCCTTTGCCGTGCTGATGTTGCTACATGCCTTACTTCTTGCCTATCTCTCACTGCGAATTTTTTCGAAGCTCTATACTAAACATTAAATCTGTTACGAAAAAAGAACTAAACAAAATGAACACAAAACGATCAGCTTTAAAAAAGGACTCGTCACTGGAAAAACCAAATGAAAAAAGAATGTTAACAATAAATACTTTTTCACACAAACGCAGTTTTGAGTTTAAGCAAGCGAATGAGCCAATTGGAGTTAAGTGCCATGCAGATTTAAAATTTTTTACACTTGTGACGAATGCAGCTATCGATGCTAGTTAACATTCGTGTCAGTCAGCTGTTGCTCTCACGTTGGCCAATAGAATCTTCCTGCCTATTCGTGGCAGCCAGCTATAGGCTCTCACTCTGGCCAGTACAAAATGGCCGCAAACTACTTAAAAACTACCGTAGAAGCATGAAAAATCGATTATTTCCACTATCGATGGGATTTGGGAAATGCAAGATCGGTCTTGGCCTTCCCACTAACTTGGAGCATGTGCATGTAAATTTTGGTGCACATCCGTCGAAAATTGCGGCCGTGCATTCGTTACACACACACACACACACACACACACACACACACACACACACACACACACACACACACACACACACATCCTGCCTTTTATAGATAGAGATCAGGAAAAGCAGCTGAAATTTCTAGGACACGTAATGAGAAAGGGAGGGCTTGGAGAATCTGACGCTTATAAGGCGAATAGAGGGAAAGAGAGACAAGGGAAAGCAACGCGTGACATACCTAGCGGGCTTAAGCAAGTAGATGACAGAACAGGGTCTGGGAGGAGTAGCAAAGGGACAAAACTTATTGAGAATCACAAAGGATGGGAGGATGTGGCGAGTCATGATTGCCTACGTCCTGAAGGGACACAGCACTCAAAAGAAAGAAAGAAGATATTAAACTATTGAATTTATATTCATAAAATGTCACCCATTATAAGACGGAGGTAAGACTAAAATATATAATTTTTTTAAGCATTTCACCCAAGCAAAGCGGGAGTACCACTAGCACCCAAGGGGTCACAGAGACTGGGAGCAAGAGTAAAGAGGCGTGATAGAGGAAAGGGCGAAGAGAAGGATGGGAATTAGATCAAGGCATCTAAAGATGTCGATTGACATTGTATTTGAATAGTTGGAGATTATAGCTATCAGGGAAACAACTAATAGGAAAAAAAATCCAAACAGAGGAGTTGCGAGACATGAAGCTATTGGAGTAGAAGAGACGGTTACATTTAACTGTTTCGACAGTGAAAGGGTGGGGTCAAGGTGCCAGCCTAGTAGCACATTTAACTTCATGCAGTCTGGGAAGTAGCGAAAGTAGCTTGTCGGAGAAGTTACCGTGAAAGTATTTGTAGAAAAGATAGAGGGAGGCGACGGCATGTCTGTGAGAGAGCAAACTGTAGACGAGATGTCAGAACAGGGCCAATCACATTGCATATCCGTCTCTGAATTTTGTCGAGGACCTTAAGACGAACAGCGATGACAACAGACCATATATGTCAGCAGTATTTTTCTACTAAATTTTCACCCAATGCTCACACTTTCTGTAGCCCACTTAAGGGGCTACATAAAGTGTGAGCAAGAGTAAAGACGTGTGATAGAGGAAAGGATGAAGAGAAGGATGGGGAATAGATTAAGGCATCTAAAGATGTCGATTGACATTGCATTTGAATAATTGAAGATTATAGCAAGCTATTACTTCCTTGGAAGAGGAAAGGAGTTCCACAGAGGGGAAGTGCGAGGCATGAATCTATTGGAGTAGAAGGGGCGAGCATTTAACAGTTTCGACAGTGTGAGGGTCGGAGTGAGATGCCAGCCTAGTTGCACGCTTAAATTCATGCAGTTTGGGAACTAGTGATAGTAGCTCGTCGTAGCAGTTACTGTGAAAGTATTTGTAGAAAAGACAGGGGGGAAGCTACGGCACGTCTGTGAGAAAGTGACTGTAGACGAGATGCCAGATCAGGACCATGTATTAAGATTTTTTCATCCGACACGTGCACAGGCGGCTCGTGTTCTTTTTTGATGTTGGTCAATCACACAATTTCGCGTGTTGGGCGTTCTGACATTTACCGTTGGTATTTACGCTGTGTGGAATTATTAGAACGGGGTGGGGGCTACATAGAAGACGAATTCCTACGAACCAAGAATTTATTCTTACTGGCTTTCAACCACGAATATCCACCCAATCAATTATGCAGTAAATCCAGTGAGTATAAAATATGTGCAACGATGAAAATAATTCCAGATTCACAAGGCTTGCAGCCATATCACATTGAAACACTAGTCACTGAAGTTAAGCAACGTCCAGACTGGTCAGTACCTAGATGGCTGACAGCTTGAGAATACCAGCTTGGATGTGCGGGTGGTGTAATGGATGATACCTCGGAACTGGAAATCGCAGAGCTCAGTTCCAATTCTTGTCGAATTCGTTATATTTCCTTACACGCAAATACTCTTGGGAAAGATATGAAGCCACCTCATCTACTCCCAGATATGGATTAATTAGTAGATCTTGTATCAGTAGTAATCATTATTATCTCCCCTAAATTCTCACAATATAAAAATATTTTCTCTCTTTAAATAACCTGCAAATGTTTGATAAGCCGTAAAAAATTCACTCAGTCAAAAATAAAAACCAGGCTCTCAAAACGAGTAATAATTAACAGCAGAAGAATAGATCGACTTCAAACGGAAAATATCTCATACCAGATATAAAGCGAAGCGTTATCGCCTAAATAAATCCAAATTTTTAATATCAAATAAAAGGCATAAAATACTTGTCGAATTCATTATATTTCCTTAAGCGCAAATATTCTTGGGAAAGATATGAAGCCCCCCCCCTCATCTACTCCCTTGTGCAGGCAGCGTACCGGTTATTGGCACAGAAAATCGAAGCAGCGTACCCAGTTCAAATTGTGAGAGATTCTGTTATACTTATTTTCGCACTAATATCCCTTTGGAAATATATGAATAACATCTGTTTTACACCCCCAGCTAGGGATTAAATAGAAAACAAGGTTCTTAAGAACGGTCTGGATTCTTTAGCCTTGGGTGGCAGCCGGTGTAGGTGAAAGGAAACACCGAATTCAAAAACTCGATGAAGGCAACGGGACATCATTTCACTATATCTTCTCAGAAGTCATGGCAATTCACAGATACTAAGGAGAGTGTAGAGAGCCATAAACATATATTTCATGAAGCGACATAGCATTAAAAGAAACCCTGCTTCATAACTGTTGTTTTCAGTGTAATTATACAGCAAAATCATTAGCAATGAATTTGCATATAATATAGCTATTTTATCATTTAAGCATACATGAATTTCTGACCAATATGTGTGATTAGTGTAACGAATATCAGCACAGAAAAAACGGAATCGTCATGCTGAGTGCAAATTCTTACTGAGACTGTTACATTCACTTTCGCACTAATTCTCTTGAGAAAAGCACGAATCTATTTTCCTCCAGCTATGGGTTAAAGAGCAGGGGAGACTTTGGTGGCAGTTGGTCTATGAGAAGGAAAACTCTGAGTTTCTAGGCTGAGTTTCAAGCTTTAATAATTCAAACAAACTACACCTGAAAAGCGTATTCATCAAAATATATCTCATCTTATTCAATTATCTATTGACATCGTTGTACCATAAACTTAATTCCACGCTTATATCATTTGGCTGGTTTAGAGGCAAAAAAAAAAAAAAAAACTGCTTCCAAAGTTTTCGACCTCATTCACATTGAGCCTTATCCGCACAGGAAATGAACTATGGCTCGGAAAAAGTGGTAACTTGATGGTGTAAGGTCTGGACTGTAGGCAGCTTAAGACAGCACTTACAGCTCCTCAAGTTCCTCAGGTTTGGGCTTGTGCACATTGGCAGTGTGGGCTGGGGCACTGTCATGCTATAGGAGTACTCGTTTTCGATTGATCAATGCCGGGTAGCGGGTTTTCTAAGCAGAAAGTTCAGCGTTCACAGCATGACCATCTGGGACACCGTCCTGGGTATGACGATAAACTACGACCAACAGCAAGGCATCTGATCAAGTTTGAGGAGCGTAGAACCACCTCTTAATTGCTGGTGTTCCCAGGTCCACTCTGACCCGGGGTGGTAGTACTTGTTAGGGTCCCAGCTATGGGCAAATAGTTAACACCCAAACTGGGTGTCAAAGCACTATGAAAGAGCAAAAATAGATTTTAATACCAGAAATTCTTTGTAAAATATTATTACCAGAAATAAATTTATTAAAAAATTATTACCTGCAATACATTTTTGGAAAAAAGTTACCAGCAATACATTTTTGAAAAAAAATATTAACAGCAATAAAAATCTTGTCAGCATTAAATAACCCATTGAGGTTGATATGCCGTAAAAGAAAACAAACCAAACCAAACTATCTGATACAAGCTCTAAGAGCACTCCACCCCTCGAAAATCCACTAAACATACAACATGACCTTCTGTTCAAACAACCCTTCTTTGACAATGGGTTCTGAAGTTAGACTGGAAAGAATCCACTGATTTCTTTTGATAAAAGAAATCTGTGGATTTAGGCTTAGCCTTACGAAGAGAGATCCATTTTTCATCTTCAATTACAATTCGACGCCAAAAACGGGCATTTTGAGGATTTTCCAGCAGATGTTTGCAAATATTCATACGACGCTGAGTCTGGTCATTGTTCGGTTTATGAGGAACTTCTCAACAGCGACTGTTCACAAGGACGAGCTTATGGAGGGTACTTTGTAACTGACCAAATACTGCCGACAACGTAAGAGTGTTTCTGCTTGTGCTTGATTGTTGTGCAACCATTTCAAGTAAGGCCTCATCTTCTTCAACAGAAGGTCTCCATGATCGAGATTTGTCTTCGAAGCTGGTGTTAACTTCCTTGAAGCGTCTGAACTAGTTTTATGCCACACCTGCGTTGACAGTTTCTGGACCATCCGCACCATTAGTTTCTGTTGCCGCTGCCCTTGCACCTTTTTTTTTTTCCACAGGTAGCGTAAAATAACTCAAAACGCATTTTTTTCATCACTCATTATCAAAGCTGTAAAATAAAGAATAAAAAAATTAATGTTCATATGTTATATATGAAAATAAAGAATACACAATTCAGTAACGATTGGTCAACAACTATTACCGATGAAAATCCGAAAAAAAACCCCCCAAAAACTTGTGACTCAGCCTGATAATAAGGCAGACAGGGCTTTTATATTTTGGTAAGTCAATTCTGAATTAAAAACTAAATCAAAGAGGGATAGGTTGCGTCAGGTAATCTTACCCCCACTGCATATCCTAGGTAGTACAACGACTTTAATGTGATCCCGTAATCCTGATCATGATTGATAAAACAAATATTTATATGCATATATGTACAGATCAAATATGTACATATACATATAAAACTAAACCAAAGAGGGATAGGTTGCGTCAGGTAATCTTACCCCCACTACATATACAGACACACACATTATTGTAATATATTTAGCAGGACACTTCGACGTAGTTATAAAGTTTGCCCTCATGGGGCAATTACGACTGAATAGTGAGTTCGATCCTCACTGCGTGTTCCAGACTTGCGGCCTTGTGCCAGATCTAAGCTGCGCTTAATAAATCCCTACGATATATTTAGCAAAGTGCCTTAACCGTGAATAATCTGATCAAAAGGCAATTGTACCATATTCAAAAGTATAACATGAGGGAATAAAAAAACTACATATAACAAATCATGTAACGAATTAAGTACAAATCGCAAATCGTGGGACCAAATAAACACACGTTTTGCAATGATGTAGATTTATTTAGGGAACGCACATATAAAGCTACAGTTAGCGCTTTAAATGCAAGGCATTCATGGTGGTCAGACGAAATGGGGTCCCTTGTCTGAGCCAAGCAAACAGAAATAAAGAAATCGTATCTTTTGTCTGAATTTCTTTCTTTCTCCATTCCACGCATGAATTAAGCAAGAGCTGTCAACCGAAGAAAAGTGAGGTGGTTTGTATTTTTCTACTTACCGCAAGACACAGATCACCGGCCGTTTCATGACCAACAAATAACTTTCCATACAAATGACGCTCCTACAAAAATCTATTTTATTAAAATGCATACACATACATATATACGCACGTGTACACGTATATACATATTCACAGACGCAGACATGCAGTGAGATATATATATATATATATATATATATATATATATATATATATATATGTGTGTGTGTGTGTGTGTATGTATGTGTGTGGTGCTATTTATTTTTACACATATACAAGCACTATTCACGTATTAGGTATGGATAAAAGGTCGTTACTCCCTGTTTTTTGAAATCTAGACGCAGCAATAAAAATCTTTTTTAAATGATAAACGACGGTGGGAACTTTACACCATCCTTAATATATATTTCAGGGTTATGACTTTTTTTTAACCTTATATTTCTGTTCAAAAAGTAATGAAAAAAGGCATTAATTTGTTTGGGTTCTTGATAAAGGTCAACACCAAAGGGAAAATTTGATTTTACCCTATGCGCAATAAGAATAAAAAAAAATATTTCAGAACCTTTAATTTTAATTTGCTAATGCTGTAATTGGATAGTACTTATGCATTTTACAACGCATTTTATAGCTATAGCATAACACAGAACCTTACAAATAAACGAAAATTGCAAACCTTCATAAGGATTACTTTTCAATTTCCTAATGATATAATGGCATAAAACTTGTGTATTTTAAACTCATTTAACAGGTTATATTAGGTTGGTGCAAAAATAATGACGTAATAATGTCGTTTTTTGACGTTAAAAATACGTCAAAAAACGACATTATTACGTCATTATTTTTGCACCAATCTAATAGATATAACATAACAAACAAACTTACAAATAAACAGAAACAAGTTTGACTTCGGATTTCTGGTTCAAAAGATTCTTTGGATCCGGAAATGTCATAATTGCTATTTTATTTGCTGTTGGCTATAGGGTTGCAAATATTGTTGTGTTTGCTATAAGGCTCAGACTTTTAAAAAAAAAATTCCAGCTTACAATCGGATCCCTGCTGTCTTTTTCTTTTAAATTCCACACATTTTAAGAACTTTTTGAAACAGAAATCCTAAGTCTTGAGTCTTTACACACACATTAAGAAATTCCTCTTAAGCACATATTAGGCTGGATAAAAAAATAAAAATATTATCAATTTCAATTAAACTTTCACCGATACTTTTATAACGGCCTTGTTTTTCTTCTCTTCTTTCTTCTTCTTCTTCTTCTCTTCTCCTTTCTTCTTCTTCTCTTCTCCTTTCTTCTTCTTCTTCTCCTTTCTTCTTCTCTTCTCCTTTCTTCTTCTTCTTCTCTTCTCCTTTCTTCTTCTTCTTCTCTTCTCCTTTCTTCTTCTTCTTCTTCTCTTCTCCTTTCTTCTTCTTCTCTTCTCCTTTCTTCTTCTTCTTCCTTCTTTATATCGTCCCCCTCTCTTTCAATTACACCCAACGTCGTGTGTTTCGTTATTTATTTATTTGTTTTTAATAATATAGCGTTCATTAGTCTTTATAAAAAAAAAAATTCAACAGCCTCTCATATATATATATATATATATATATATATAAACATAAAAAATTAGGCAGCATATAATTTACATACAAAGAAATAATCACACATAGAATCAATCAGAAATATTAATGCCATTAATGGTGACATCCGTCACTAGAAACATAATATATGCATTAAAATACTGTTAATCCATAGAGTGAAGTGATCCTCGTCGAAACCATTGATGTCTGTAGTTTTCAGTTTATTTGATGTTAAAATGCTAGTACTTACGAATAGTCCTCTATTCATCATCAGGCATGTGTTTTTTTTCCTTATAAAATCAAAAACTTGAAGACGAAATACTTGTTTGTCGACCGAAAGATGTTTTTTGAATGTCTGCTATTAATGACGGTTAGGAACAATTTTCGGAACGTGCAAAAACGCAACGCCAATTTTTTCAAAATTTTAAGTGAGAATTTTATTTAAATATTTCTTGTGATGTGTTAAATCCACGTATTCTATTTTATTTTCATTACTGGATTTAACACAACGAAGATCACTTCACTCTATGGATTAACAATATTTTAATGCATATATTATGTCTCTAGTGACGGATGTCACCATTAATGGCATTAATATTTCTGATTGATTCTATGTGTGATTATTTCTTTGTATATATATATATATATATATATGACAGAAATAAAAGTGTGAAGCTTAATATTACCAGACATATTAAAAACGGGCAATGTGGAGGAGAAAAAAATATGGACACAAGGAACTAGAGACAAATGACAGCGAGTCCCAACAAACACTCTCGCTGTTTACACAAGGAAGGCTTGCAGGACCCCGATGTAAAGTGCCCCCAGTACCTTGAGGTGAAATAAAGAGTGTCACCGGGACAACACAGTGAACCAGTCGACACTAAAGTTAGCTGCAAACCCTCTGCTATTTAAGATATATATATATATATATATATATATATATATATATATATATATATATAACCAACAAGGTCTTTTTGTTTAATTTTTTAGCATATTTTTACAATTTTCGGATAAGCTGTTGAGTTCGTAGTTGTGCATAAACTGTCCGAAGTTCATATTTTGCTATTTTTGTTCATTTGCAATCATTATCAAGGAGCAATTTGGTGTCTGTGTGGTATTTAGAATTAGTTTGTGTGAATTTTGGTATTCTTTGTGAAGCTGGACGTTTGAAATGCTCTAGCGTGACGTCAGGCGTATCGGCTCTTGGGAACGAGGCCGCACAACAATGTGATTTATTTATTTATTTTATTTTGTTTTAATTAATTAATTAATTAATATATGTATTTTTATATAATACTAATATAATATCACTAATATAACATATCTGATCTCATTAATTATATCATATGTACTTCAAGATTCCTTCTCCTCTGATGAATGATATTTTATTTAACGTGGCCTGTATATTTTGAATAATAAAAGTGTTGTAGCATACCTCCGAACGATAATGGCTACATAAATACAGTAGTAAATACAGAATGTTGATAAATACAGTAGTAAATACAGAATGTTGATCTGCAGGCGGGGATTCGTCTCCAACTATGCTAGTCAAACTCTCTGCTTCCGGGCAGAGGGGATCCCCAGACGAAGCTAGGTCTTGTCTCGGGAAACAACTACCCGACCCCGTTTTAAACGGAGTCTACGGGGAATTTTTGGCCGGGCCTACGAGCTCTTATACCCTCACATTAAATTCGGCCTTGTGCCACATCTGACCGCATGGGGGGTTGGTAGATATCCTGCAGTTGGAGATTCGTTGTGGAATTCACTTGACTCACTTCTAACAGATGACTACTTCTTCTACGCGCCGCTAGTGAATCTTATATGTGTTCTTCTTGTCCGAAGTATTATCGTTCATTACCAACATTCGTTTGATTATTCGATTCAGTATCCTTCCCTAGGTTACAACAAAAAGCTTCTAGGGTTTTGAGTTTTTCCTTGTTTTGGGTGCTGTATAGTATTTTGGTGTTATCTATATAACTATCAACGCACACACACACGCATATATATATATATATATATATATATATATATATATATATATATATATATATATATATATATATACGCGAAAAACAAAAATATGTCTTTTCGTTTCATATTTCAAATCAGTTTTCAATCTTTTCGTATGAGCAAACAGGGATCAAAAGGTTGTTATCTGTAATGAAATCACAATCGTTCATTCGAAACAAACACTTAACTGTTTGCCAGTAAATACGTAGAATAGAGAATCCGTGTCTATGCTTGCCATTTTGGACATATATGACGTTCGACCTTCTTTTATGCTTGGCTGAATGTAAAACAAAACAAGTTTAAGGCTTTTGTTATCAATGCCTTTGTCTAAAAAAAAAAAAAAAAAAAATCCCCCACAAAACGTAGATTATCACATCTATTAGCGTAAATCGACCATAAACCTGACACCAGAAAATCTAATTATGCTGCTTTTTAAGAAAAATTGCTAAAATTCATAATAAAACGACCAAAACAAAATTAGACTCATTAAGATGAAATAAGTAAATCCCAAACCAGCTGACAAGTCCCAAGCAGTTCTTAATGGGAAAAAAGGATTCGGCAAACCGAATTTGGGATTTGGGATTTCTTGTATTCACTTAACAAAAATCCCGCGAGGAAAGGCATAAATGTGAAGCTCCATGCTCGGACACACATTGAAAAAAAAATGTATTGTATTTTGGCACGTCACAGTGGCATTGTAAAATGTTCTTACATTCACTATAATGGAGTCGATTCACCCCATTTTCCCCGGATATGTGAAGCTTTATTCAGACAGCTTTCCTTACAAAGATCTGTTATTTTGTGGAACAGATTCACGCGTAGATGCTTTCACCTTACTACTACAATTCTGACCTGTTTAAGTCAAAGGTTATTAGTTATCTATCCGCCATATTCTCCTAATCTTCTTTTATACTACCTCCTCTTTCAGTCATATTGCACACATCGATCATTATTACCGTTCTAACAGTAACTCTTCTATCTTGCAGGGTCACGAGTCTTGTTTTAGGTGAACTTTAGTATACGAAAATCAATGTAGCAGACGAGTTAAAATTATTATTATTATTATTATTATTAATAATAATAATAATAATAATAATAACAAAGCTTCGGGAAATTTGTAGATTGTCTAATATGATACCTCGCATGTAAATAAACCATCAGCATTTTTGTAGTAATCGGAGTATACGGAATACGGGTGCAAATCTCACTGGGGGATTATTCTTTATTTCAATTCCATATTTTTTGCTTAACGGAGGGATTCATATTAAACCCTTTTTATTAAGCTACGGATTTATTGATCTCCTAAACACACACACGCATATATATATATATATGTGTACGAAAATGACAATGAATTACTTCGTTTTAATAATTTTACGCGCACACACACACACACACACACACACATATATATATATATATATATATATATATATCTCAGAGGATATCCTAGCATGAAGTCACATCGTGAACAAGGATTTGAGCGAACAAACCTTGTTGAACTACTGATCAGGTCAGATTATACACTTTCTCCTAGAGTCTGTAAACAAACCCCGCTCGGCATAGTTGCATCAAAAAACAAAGGTTTTCTCTGTAGGTGTTAACGAAACACAACTGTGTCTGAGCAGGCGTTTACAACAGGGATGATGTGGTCACAAAACAAATTCCATACTCTCTATAGATTGGTGGATGCATGTCACTACTATATCAGAGGTGGGATCAGTCTCCGAAGCTTGACTAAAGCTGTTCACAATGTGTGTTCTCTGTGATTTGTGATCAATAATAGATTAAATGAACTGGCATGTAAGGAGATTATGTTGAAAACAAATGTTTTTGTTTGTAATAAATACTTTTTATCACTGGGCGAACTTAATGATATACCAATATCTAGCTATCTCTTCACCTCTGCTCATATATGTGTGTCTATTAATAAAAGCAATGACTTATTTTTACAACACGAAGAGGCAATATATCAGAAAAGCAAAAATGTCGTTTCGTTTCATATTTCAAATCAATTTTCATACTCTACCTCTCAGTAAGCAGGGATCATAAGGTTGTTATCTGTAATGAAATCACAATCGTTCCTTTGAAACAAACACTTAACTGTTTACCATTATATATTATGGATGCACGGTGGCGTAATGGATAGCGGAGCCGAGTTCGAATTCCAGTCGAATCCATTACATTCACTTACGTGTTAATACCGTTGGAAAAGTTATAGTCTATTTTTATTCAAAGACAAAATTATCATAGTATAAAAAACAATACTGCTGATAATGCAAAGCTCTTCTATGAATCGAGCACTCTGAGTCACTGGCATGTTTATTCAAAATAAATGCGTAAAAATTCACCTTCGTCTCTGCTGAGAGCCGATAGCTTAGAGGAAAAATATCCGGCTGATGCCAAATCAGATGTCTAGCCACACTGATGAGCTGTGATACAGAGAAACAGTCTGTCTGTGGATGACAATATATATATAGTTATGGGTAAATAGCAGGACAGACTGGGTTCTATAGCCTTGGATGGCAATTGGTCTAGGAGAAGGATAACTCTGAATTCAAAACCTGAGGAGAGGGTCGGTTGGGGACCTTTTTGACCCACAGTGCACCAGGTTTCTGTATCCCGCTCTCCAAAAAGGGTGGTTGGTTCTGCACAAAAACCTTACCACTATTATCAAGACATATGTGCTGGTGTCTGGCTCTCGGTTCCTAGGAACTGAGCCACTTGACCCTCATACATCGAGTACGACGGAAGAGTCCACCACAGATTTCGCTTGAAAATGAAGAAGAACTAGAGACTTTAATTTAATTCTATAATTGAATTTGAAGTTATTAGCTTCTGTTTTTGAAAAATGAAAATTACTGTGTAGCGATGGAACCATATTTTTAAATAAGTAAATCTATAATATTTGTGCTCTGTAGATTTGCATTGAGCACTGTTTTGTACAAATAAAAATATTAATAAGAACACCGGATTATATATTTTATTGTTCTTTCGCTTTATTATAATATATATATATATATATATATATATATATATATATATATATATATATATATATATATATATATATGCACGGACTTTGATAAAAAATGTATTGGGTGTGGTGCTATAAAAGGAAAACTACAATACATATCAATTCAGCATTTAATCTATACTGCTAAGGAAAGGATCATTTGCTTTGGCTCAATGATGCCGACTACGGTCACCAAATGATGATGATGATATATGTGGTATATATGTGGTTCTGAGATCCAAACAGCTAGGCCATCTGATTTCATTATAGTAGTAATGACTTGTGCAGAACCGACCACAATTTTCGGAAGAAACGAATACAGAGCATTGGAGCACATTGTGTGCACATGGACCACAAGTGACCATTCCTCTGGTTTTGAATTCAGAGTTGCCTGCCTCCTAGACACGTTCTCAACCAAGGCTAATGAGCTCAGTCTGATCTGGTATTTAATCCATAAAAAAAAACAAAAAAACACTCGCGGCCTGACGATTCCGTCTAGCATGAAACAGCCTGTCACCTCTGAGTATTGATTTCAATGTTCATTTTATATATATATATATATATATATATATAATATTAGTGGTAAATATACACATACATATGCAAAATATATAAATATATATACATACATGCACACACACACATATATATATATATATATTTTGTATTAAAAAAATTCCAAGAGGATAGAATCCAGGTAGAACTCAATGTCCAGGACTGAGTAAGGATATAATAAAAAGTGCAGAGAAATATTTCTCTCACTTAAACCATCTTTGACTCCCCTCTCTAAAACTTCTCTCTGTTAAATTTTAATCCACTACTTTCTCTCGTCTGTTACCCTTCTCTATAGCTCTAACATTCGTCCCCCACTCTCATACTTACACTCTCTCTAAATTTCATTTTTTTATTTCCGGAGTTGTTTTTTCTGTTTTCTTTTTGAATTTGTAGGTCTGCTGTATTGGATCGTATTTTGCGATTCCAATGAAATAAATTATGACCATGGAATATTAGTGTTTAAGCCTTTTTATTTTACATATATATATATATATATATATATATATATATTAAAGAAAAACAGACCACTTTAAGGTTCCATTATAATAATTTATTTCACCAGAGCCCTTTTAAAGGACACTGGATCATCAGATAGCACTTCCAAAAGATGAAATATTAGCTCTGGATTTACATTGAGCTCTCAGGATTTCATCCTCCTTGGGACTACCCATACGGATTACCAAGTTTTTCATAACTTAATTTTATGTATATCAACGATTGTGGCTGTTTCACAACTTCATGCAGTCACAGGGTGTGTTAAAGACCAATAACGCCTGAATCACTGATAGACAAACTGTCTTTATCAGACTGCAAGTTCTTCTTTCAAAGAATATAAGCGGAGATGTAAAGGGTGTTCTAATAACTTGGACCGATTTTAAATGTGAATTAAATTTAAGCGCCTAATAATTTTTTTCTTTTTCTTTCAGAAATGGCGAACATTTGGGCGATATTATTTTTCACACATAATTGGCATGACGTAAATATCATGATCCAATAGAGAAATAAATAAATTTTCACCATAACGCCGATTTATTTACTGCTGACTTTGATCCGTCTTAATGAAACACCCTTACATATAATCTGTCTTAATGAAACACCCTTTATTCACACACACACACAGACACAGATATATATATATATATATATATATATATATATATATATATATATATCCTGTTGTTTTTAAAGATGAAGGTGGCGATACCACCTACGGAACTCTCACGCACCGTATTCTCTGTTATCTGCCTTTTGTAGCATTTCTCATGTCCGTTGTATTGGAGTAAGCGTTCACTTTTTATTCAACTCTTCTACTTGTGATTTTTCTGTTCCGTATCCTCGTGCTCTTCTTTTTATCAAACAATTCACAGATAGATTTCAGTCATGTTGACTATACCTATTTTTTTCTTATTTTTAAGAGTAATAGGTAGCTCACCGGTAAGCCGTACGGTAACGCCTTCTCTTATCCAATTGTAGGTTAAGCTAGACGTGACTTATCTTATATTGATGGTCGTTTGTTTTTAATCACTTCAGAAAAAGCTAGGCAATAAAGCCACTAAGACGCAGACAGTTACTGAATGTGAAAGAATATAAGAAAAGAACAGCAATTAAGACAGAAAATAACGATTGACATTGAATTTAAATTTTTGAAGGTCAGACTTGACATGAAAGTAATACAACGGAAGAGAGTCCACCACAAATTCTTGTCATAAAACGTATATATGTAGCCCTTTGAAGGGGAAACGATGTAACTATTTTTCATGTTCTCATGAACAAGCAGACATTTTAAGTCTTAACATCAAAGTAAAAATATCCAGTAACAATATTTACAAAATCAGTTTTACTTCATTGCCTTCTTGAACTCATTCATAAAACTAAAACAGCATTCCTGTACACTATTTACTTATTGAACACTATTATTCGGACTATTATCCTCATCTTTGTCGCCATATTTATTACAACGTTTCGGCCGTTGTTCGCTCCGACCTTCTTCAGGTGGTTGGAATGTCGAACAACTCTTTATTTCGCTCACTGGAGTAGACTGTTCTAGTTCCACGTGCCATGTTTTAATGGATGTCAGTTATCAGTTATCTCCTGTTAATTCCCCTCTCCAAGTTCTCAACAGCCGAAACGTTGTAATAAATATAGCGACAAAGATGAGGACAATAGTCCGAATAATGTAAATAGTGTACATAATACCTCATCTCAGAAATATAGACAGATACTAAAACAGCATTGTTACCAGAGGTTGCCGTTCAAACCTAGACGGTTTTGAATGCTGATTTTCAAAGCAAAATGATTCTTACTACTTGTAAGACTGGTGAAACAGTTTTCTTACAGAACATTTTTTTGATGCTATCTAAATGACAGAATTAATTTAGGTTGGTTTGGTTTGGTTTGGTTTGTTTTACGGCATATCAGCCTCAGTGGGTTATTTAATGCCGACAAAATGTTTTATTGCTTGTAATATCATTTTCCAAAAATGTATTGAAGGTAATATTTTTTTTCAAAAATCTATTGCTGGTAATATTTTTTTTCAAAAAAATGTATAGCTGGTAATATTTTTTTTTCAAAAATCTATTGCTGGTAATAAAGTATTGCTGGTAATAATTTTTTATAAAATAGTATTTCTGGTATTAGAACCTATTTTTACACTTTCATAGTATTTTGAGCCCAGTTTAGGGGTTAATTGTTTTCCCATAGCTGGGACCCTAACAGGTGCTACCACCACGAAACAGAGTGGACCTGGGAACACCAGCAATTAAAAGGTGGTTCCACGAGTCTCAAAACCTCCTGATCAGAGGTTTTGCTGTCAGACGTAGTTTATCGTCTTATCCAGGGCGCGTATGTAGTTTATCGTCTTACCCAAGTCTCGGGTGTATTTTATCATCATATACAGGACGTCAGAATTTATTTACTTAAATATTCTTTAGTTAAAGCTTTTTCATAATTCTTTAAAGTTTAGTAAATTCTTATTTAAATAGTCTATGAGAGGCATAAACTTTATTAATAATATCAAAACTGACATATTAAAATTGCATATAAGAAAAAAACTTCAACATATATGGGATGAAAGAGCAAGTGTCATAAAATAAATCACCGTAAAAAGATGAAATGAAACAATATCAACAAAAAAAGAAAAAAAGAAAAAAAAAGAAAGAAATAGAAAGAAATAACAAAGAAGTGGTTAACAGGTTTTCAGTCTTCACTCTTCGAAGCCAATCGAGGACAAACGTGTCATTGTCTACACTTAAAAAAAATCCCCCAGATATATAAACAAAACAATAAGAAGTACCAGGAAATCAGTCAATCACATTTTTCCACTCCTCGAAAACCGGTTAGCCTCATTTTTGTTATTTTTTTAAATCGATTTCATTCCAAGCAAGGTAGTAAAGCCACTAAGACACAAGGGGGGGGACGCTACTGTGTGTGAAAAAAATAGAAAACAGAATCTTTACTAAGGAGCAAGAACAAAAGAGTAACAAGGAGGACAGTAGAAAGCGATTGATATTGCATTTAATTTTTGTAAAATAAAAGTTGGCAGGAAAGCATGGAGTCGGGAGAGACTTCAACAAATGGGAATTGCGAAAAAGAAAAAAAAAGAAGCAGTTATCTGATATCTTCGGTGTAAATTCGAAGGCTGAGAATTTTCTTTTGTCGATTGATTCAAGCGATTGCTTCAGGATGCTGTTAAATTATAAATTTAATGATGACGACACGCAGTTGTCTATAATCGACACTAGAAGACTATTGAACAGAACATCGCGAGGTTTTATGACTTTTTATAATGCTAATAAATGTACACGTACTTATATCCGTATATCCGCCAAGAGAACTTAACCTCGGAAAGTCATACTGCTGAGTGTCAGTTCTGAACGTGGTCGAATGAGAGCAAAGCATGTAATCTGGTCACGTATTTTAAGTATAAGTAATAATAACATTACTTTAAATGTATTCAATTGCGTTCACTTCACTCAAGTGCCTTACAAAAATGTATGAATTAATCTCTTCAAATACAGTTTATGGATGAAATAGGGCTCCTTGGCATTGGTTGGCAACCGGTTTAGGAGAAGCTTTGGTATTTCTGAATTAAAAACCGTGGAGAAAGCAACAGAAAAATTCTCTTCTAAATTTTTCACAAAACAGTTATGGCAGTTCACAGATATTAAAGAAAAGATAGGGATAGGATATATATATTTTTTAAAATTTGAACTAATATAAATCGACAAATTAGCCTGGAGAATCAGGAGTCAGGGAAAATGAGATTCCATTCGGGTCCTGCTGAACCTACTTTTCATGCGGTAGTAAGTGTTTAAACTAAGTGGGTTCCATTTTTAGTGAAGAAATCTAACCCTTTGTGTTGTATTGCCGAGGTGAATGATACACAGAGAAGAATGAGTGCTTAATATATTTATTCAGCACTGGTGCTAACGGTTACATACAAAAAACACAGAAAAATAAGTTAACAAAAAAATTAACAAGACAACTTACAAGGAATAGAGGAGGGTCAAATACTGTATAGCCAAACGAAGTAAGATCAGTCTGAATATTAATAAGCTTAGTATTAACTGTTGAAGTTCTTAATCATAGACTATTAAAGGCTATGAACCAGGCCATCTGGCAGAATGCTGAAGTGAGTAATAGCTACTCTACAACAGTAAGTTGAAAAGACATATTTAAATCTTTTTGATCTGAACAGTAATCCCATTGAGGTTGGAACCAGTGAGGTCAAGTCCAACCATTCTTAGTATAAATACTATAAATAGAAAGTAATTTGGTGTCAAGGTCATCAATGGCGATATTTAAATGATTCTCTTTTTAAATTGTGACAAAACAATTAAAAAGACAACTTACAAGGAATAAAGGAGCGTCAAATACTGTATAGCCAAACAAAGTAAGATCAGTTTGAATATTAATCAACTTTGTATCAACTTATTAATCAACCATTGAAGTCCTTAATCGTAGAGTATTTAAGGCTATGAGGCAGGTCATCTGGTAGAGTGCTGAAGGGGGTAATAGCTACTCTACAACAGTAAGTTGAAAAGACATATTTAAATCTTTTTGATCTGAACAGTAATCCCATTGTGGGTGAAACCAGTGAGGTCAAGTCCAACCATTCTTAGTATAAATACTATAAATAGAAAGTAATTTGGTGTCAAGGTCATCAATGGCAGTATTTAAATGATTCTCTTTTTAAATTGTGACAAAACAATTAAAAAGACAACTTACAAGGAATAAAGGAGGGTCAAATACTGTATAGCCAAACAAAGTAAGATCAGTTTGAATATTAATCAACTTTGTATCAACTTATTAATCAACCATTGAAGTCCTTAATCGTAGAGTATTTAAGGCTATGAGGCAGGTCATCTGGTAGAGTGCTGAAGGGGGTAATAGCTACTCTACAACAGTAAGTTGAAAAGACATATTTAAATCTTTTTGATCTGAACAGTAATCCCATTGTGGGTGAAACCAGTGAGGTCAAGTCCAACCATTCTTAGTATAAATACTATAAATAGAAAGTAATTTGGTGTCAAGGTCATCAATGGCGATATTTAAATGATTCTCTTTTTAAATTGTGACAAAACAATTAAAAAGACAACTTACAAGGAATAAAGGAGGGTCAAATACTGTATAGCCAAACAAAGTAAGATCAGTTTGAATATTAATCAACTTTGTATCAACTTATTAATCAACCATTGAAGTCCTTAATCGTAGAGTATTTAAGGCTATGAGGCAGGTCATCTGGTAGAGTGCTGAAGGGGGTAATAGCTACTCTACAACAGTAAGTTGAAAAGACATATTTAATTCTTTTTGATCTGTACAGTAATCCCATTGAGGTTGGAACCAGTGAGGTAAAGTCCAACCATTCTTAGTATAAATACTATAAATAGAATTTAATTTGGTGTCAAGGTCATCAATGGTGGTATTTAAATGATTCTCTTTTTAAAATGTTACAAAACAATTAACAAGACAACTTACAAGGAATAGAGGAGGGTCAAATGCTGTATAGCCAAACGAAGTAAAGTTCAAATATTAATCAATTTAATATCAACTTACTAATCAAGTGTTGACGTCCTTAATCGTAGACTATTTAAGATTATGAACCAGGCCATCTGGTAGAGTGCTGAAGGGGTTCTAGCTACTCTACAACAATATGACATTTGAATAAAATGGAAGGTATCAGTCAGAACAAAGTTCACGTATTGTTACATGCTATGGAAGATCACTGGGCGTTATATCTCGTTGAAAACATCTCGTTGAAACACCGTCTCACGTACGATCATCGCTGAGCCTAGGCAGTACCAAGAAGTTTGACCGCTTGGGATTACGTGGTGCTATAATCTTGGATATGCGGGTGATGTAATGGATAATGGAGGTAATGACAACTCCGATCTATAATGTAGACTATACCCAGTGCATACCCAAACATAGATATGAGAGATGGGCACTGATTATTTTTAGTATACCAAACTGCCATGGGTCCTTACCTATAACTACAGAATGAACTCTTCCTAACACTATGTATACACAATCCTCTCAAGAGAGAGGGTCGAATCGAGCCGAGCTTCTCGGCTTGACGGTCTAATTCCGTGCCTCTGAGCAGAGAGGAACCCGGATGAGGCTCCGTCGAAGGGCAGAGTTTTGTTCGGGGAGGTTGACCAACCCGATCCCGTTTATACGGATTCTACGGGCATTTTTTGGCCGAGCCTACGGGCTCGGGAAACCCACGTTAAACTCGGCCTTTTGCCGCATGCAACCCTCGTGGTGGGGGTGGCTAGATACCGAATCGAGTCTAGCCGATAGTAGTTCACTCCATACCAGACTGACAGTCATATTAACACCTTCCACATCTTGTATTATTATTTCGTGTCATATACCTTCGTTATTTCTACACTTGTGTTCGTGTTGTTCTTCCTTGGTCCTAACCTGGACGATAACACATACCATATCCTACACGAATCACCTAGTAGATGACGGCAATTTTGCTTTCCTTCCCGAGGCCAATCTACTAATGATGAAGGGTTTATGCTGATGACATAGGTAATCATCATTGGGATAAGAATGTTCTTGAATTGAAAATCAACATCATCTACCAAGTGTTCCCAGAAATAGATAAACCTTTCCAAAACCGAAACTATGACCTACAATTAGAAATAAAAGCAATGATAGCACCACCATGGAAACTATCATAAAAAAAATCGAGGATATGAAATTAGTAAATACCAAACACTTCATATACCTCGGTATATGAATCAGTTATAACAGTAGTTCTCCCTCGCCACTTCGTGCTTCGACTTCTGCGGCTTCCATCTATCGCGTTTTTTTTTTTCAGATCTTTTCATTAAAAAATCATATCGTGGTCCATCGCTGCTTCGCAGTTGACTACTGGCTACTACAGGGTTGTAAAAAAGTTCTTGTTCATATCTCAGGCGCAGGCACACAGCCGATCTTTCAGGTGATCGAGACAATGAAAATAATACAGCACGCGCTCGATTGTCTGAATCAATTATACACCCCTGTATTAAAATTACTGTAGGCTTATGTATTCGAGCACCCCCGCAAATCCTCCAACGCCAGGTGCAGCCGCTCGACCACTCCTTGTGTGTGGGCAAGAACTTTTTTTTCAGACTTGTATTATTCAAAAATCGGGTGTGGTGAAACCAAGGCAATCAAAACGTGCTGTTCACTGATTGGCTAATTGCTGCGGGTGTGTTTTGGATCACTTGTTATTGATGTGTTTGGCTGCGTGTTGGCACAAAAGAGTCCGCAAACAAAATTGTTCAGAAGATAGTAAGTTGACATCAACCCGTGTACAATACAACATGTCAATAGTATTTGATTAAAATCAAGCCAAATTTTATTTTTGGCAACAAAACCAAAACTTCATACAAAGATATTTATGCTAATTAGGATAAACTGAAAAAATGCTGAAAACATCAAATTATGCCTATTAGTCCTTCCAAGGTATAAAGAATATTTATGCAAAAGATTTAGAGGAGCGGTAACCTTTGTTGTGCAGTACAACTCTTTATTACTTTATCATCGAACAAGTTGCATTATTTTAACACTAACCTAGGAAAATAATGTAACTTGTTGGATGATGTTCACGTAAGAACTTTGTGTGATTTAATGTACCATAATAATAAATATTATATTTGTAACGTTTAATATGTCTTATTTTCTCTTATTTTTTCTAATATATTGGTTAATATAAGTGTAAAGATAACTAAAGGGGTGTTATTTTATGTATAGAGAGTTTTTATAATGTCAAAAACTGTATTTAGAAGGTCGTAAACAGGTTTTCTATGCTCTAAGTACGAAAATATTCGATTTATAAATTAATATATATATATATATATATATAGCTATGCGTAAATATATAGGGACCTCCAAAGATTCGCTAAAAATGAGCACACATGATGAAACGATGTCCCCAAATTTAATGAAAACAAAGTTTTTTCGTCAAAATCTTTGTTATTAATAAGAAGAAAGATCAAAGAATTTTTGATTATTTAATTATATTTTTTAATCCTTTTTAGAAACTTCTAGATTTTGGTTAAAAAATTGTTTTTCTAGTGTTAACATACATTAATATGGGAAATTTTAACGTCTTTTCACGGCGAAAACACAGTGAAAGTCTCTCAAAAGTAATTGTCGGATTTTAATTAAAATAATTAAATTATTTTTGAAATGTTTCTTTTTTTTTTTTTTTAGTAAAAATTTGTTGTTTTACATCTGTTACCCCCCACCACCACCACTTATTTAATTTAACAAAATTTCCAGAAATTCATTTTTTGTAAAGCTTAATTAGTCATTAGTACAAGTTATTGGAGAATTTAAATCATCAATTTTTTTCTTCAAACTGAACTACGAAAAAAGTTAGTCGTAAAATAAAAAAGTGCAGTAAAACTAAGATATTATTTAATTAGAAAAGGTTTTAATTGCTTTTTAATTAGATTTTAATTGCTTTTATGAATCTATCTATAAAAGGCAGGATGTATGTGTGTGTGTGTGTAACAATATCGACTTTTTTGAATAATAAATTTTTACAAGGATTGATTTCGTTTTAAAAATATTAATTATACTAATTTACGAAGTTTTAAATATTTTAAAATTCTGTATTCATTTGTATTTGATAAGTGATATTGTTATTAAGTAAAAATTCTATTTCGTAATCATAAATTGAAATGTTTACTAAAATAAAGTGACCCCAATATTTAAAAAAGAATTTTGAATTTTTTTGAATACATGACATTATCTGAAAATAAGTGCGTTAACTATAATAAGTTTAAAGTCTATTTCAAACATTTCTTCGACGAGCATCTTCCTAAGTAAGACTCTAGGCCTAAAGTATCTAAAATTCAATAAAATAGATTATTTAGAATATTTCCCTAAATTTTTAAAACCACTGGATATAAAAATGACGTTTCTCGCTCTATTCGTGATTTTACAGTGAAATACTCTTTACTTAAAAATATCAAACATTTAACTATCGATAAATGTATCAACACGTCATAAAAACACCCGCCTCAGTGTTAAAAAATTATTTGTTGATAGATTTATCAATATAGCCGATTTTAGCTTTTTTTTTTTTAAATTATCCAAACAATTTAAATAAAAGCTTCAGGGAAGATTTTTCATTTTAAATTGCGTTTTAAAATTTATGTATAGCTATTTTTGGAGGTGCAATATATATATATGTGGTGTGTGTGTGTGTAAAAATATATAGAAAATAGGAAAGAACTCGTTAGGTAAATAATCCAAAGTTCTTTAGTATTTTTGTTATTATTTAAAAAAAATAGTGCTCGATACAAAAGTAGAGCATAAATATAATTATTTACTTAAAAATATGATTCCATCGCTACATAAGAGTTCTCGTGTTTCAAAACAAGAGCCGAAAACTTCAATATAATTATCTGAATTTAATTCAATTTAATTCAAATAATTATATTGAAGTCTTCGGCTCTTGTTTTGAAACATGAGAACTCTTATGTAGCGATGGAATCACATTTTTAAATAAATAATTATATATATATATATATATATCGGAATAATGCTTTGATACCACAGAATGAACAGATAGATGAATAAAAACAATTTTATGATCATTTTTTGTACCTAGGCGACATTGCGCCCAACGCTTCTTTAAGGACCGATTGTTGGCATAACTGAAGTAATATGCCAGAAAATTCTTGGAGATAAGTCTGGAAGACGTCTAAAACAGATTTACGATTAAAATAAAAACGTAAACTTACGAGAATAAGTAAATGAACCAACCAGAGCACGAAACAAGTAAAGAATCGCTCACTAACCTCCAAATAAGTTTAAAAACTGCAAAAATTTATCCTTTTGTCTGAAAACAGATGGTCGCTGAAATTTAAGACAAATAGCCTCCAGAACCCGACACAAGAAAAACAATATTTTTAACCAAAATCTATAAGGTTCCACAAAGGATTAAAAATATAATTAAATAATCAAAAATTCTTTGATCTTTCCTCCGATTGATAACATGAAAATTTCGACAATAAAATTTTGTTTTTATAAAGTTTGGGACATTGTTTCATCATGTGTGCTCATTTTTAGCGAATATTTGGAGGTACCTATACGCATACCTATATATATATATATATATATATATATATATATATATATATATATATATATAATAAAAAGGCTTAAACACTAATATTCCATGGTCATAATTTATTCCATTGGAATCGTAAAGACGATCCAATTCATCAGACCTACAAATATTTGCAGGTCTGATGAATTGGATCGTATTTACGATTCCAATGGAATAAATTATGACCATGGATTATTAATGTTTAAGCCTTTTATTATATCCTTACTCTGTCCTGGACATTGAGCTCTACCTGGATTCTATCCTCTTGGAATTTTTTATTCAAAAATATACATGTATGCGTATGCACCTATGTATATATATTTATATATTTTGCATATGTATGTGTATATTTATCACTAATATTAGCTATATATATATATATATATATATATATATATATATATATATATATATATATATATATATATATATATATATATGTATGTATATATGAGTGTGTGTGTGTGTGTGTGACAAAAGAAAATATAAGCAATTTATACACACACATGTGATTAAAGTAATGGACCTTTAATTTTATTAGCTGTGGGAGAAATTCCCGAGAAAAAAACATTTACAAATGTCTGCAAAACAAACAAACAAACAAACAAAAAAATCAAGACAAAAAAAAGAACAAAAAAAAAAACGAAAAAAGTCCCTCGTTTAGTTTGGGACAACGACCCAATTAACACTATTTGGCATTATTCCTACATTCCAACACGATCAGTGAAGGTCGCCACCTTTTCACTAAATGCTGACGAACAACTACTCCAATAATTCCTCTATAATAACTCTGTTAGGTACAAATGGGTTTATATAAATAGCTTGGCGCATCATTTTGATATCATTCCAAACGAGTCCTTGAATTTTGTTATTATCATTATTACTGTTAAATTTATTTGCTGTTTGATACAATCATTTGGCAAGTCTTTTAGCGTGGACTAAGAGGAAATTAAGATTTTTTTTTAGGAAGTTATTGTGCCTAATAGATAGAATATCTCCTTGGTTACACTGTATTTTAAAGGTTCATATACAACCTCGGAGTATGCTCGCCTGTCTACGTTATTTTCTTTCATCCATTTTATTCTTTTTACTTTTCTTTTACTATTACAACGTGTCAAGCAATACGAAAAACATCGCGATGAATTTGTTTAAAAGCGACTCCACATTTTCATAGAATGTTTCTAAGTTATATTTAAGTATATTGTACACAGCTGTAAATTTTTATAGACTGTGTTATATTTTGGTATTTTCTGAATGGTGATAAATTTTTATAGAATGCTTTATTTAAGTATTTTCTGAATGGTTGTAAATTTTTATAGAATGTTATTTTTAAGTATTTTCTGCATTGATGTAAATTTTCCTTTTAATATTTTTGATATAAATTTTTAAATTTTTTAAAATGTTAAATTTTAATTTTTTTTTTAAATCAAATTTTACATTTTTTTAAATTTTAATATTTTAACTTTTTAAATTTTTTAAAATTTAAAAATTTTAATTTTTTTAATATAATTTTTTAAATTTTTTAATATAAATTTTTTAATTCTTTAATATAAATTTTAATATAAATTTTTAATATAAATTTTCCTTTTAATAAACTAGTCTTGTTTTTATAAAGTAAATTTAAAATAACTGAATTCTATTAGGTTGGTGCAAAAATAATGACGTAATAATGTCGTTTTTTGACGTTAAAAAGTATGTCAAAAAACGACATTATTACGTCATTATTTTTGCACCAACCTAATAGTTTTGATGAAAACGGTTCAAACGCCAATACTTTTTAAAGAAAAAAATTATTTAGTAAAAAATGATGGCTTCACTTTCAAAGGCTGAATATCAATAAGTATCATCAAGGTTACCTATTTTTTAGAGAATGGGGGATTTTCTCCTGTGCATCCTCGATAACCTATTTGAGCTTCTTAAGAGTGGAATATTGTATATTGCCAGCGGACACATCGCTTGCCACCATTCCCCAAACATTTTCTACAGAAATTATTACAGATTAAAAACTATCACTCAGGTACGAAACAGTTGCCTTTGCAGAATGACAACTTGCATTGCCTTGCCGAAAGATCATTTGTTCTCGTCTCAATTTTCTTTACTGTTCTTCGCTCAACACGTCCTTGTAGGCAACGAATTATTATCCACTCTGCAACCCCTTTTTCACAGACGAGACGTCTCTAGCCTCTCGTTACTCTATCGCTATTTCCAAGCTGAGTATTCAGATGAACTACACTCTTTATTCCCATCAGTCTTAAACTTCAAGGCTAAGGCCATCCATGCCACGCACATTGTAGCGAACCGCCCTCATTGCCTTCTTATTCCCCTGGTGAAATTAAGTTCCACTCGAACCGCTGTCTTGTAGAACCGACTCCCAAAAGGCTGCTTCCCTGATCACTACAATCTTAACCTGTTCAATTCTAGGGTTAACCGTTATCTTCAGCACATATCCGCATAAGCTGTACTTCTTACTCTGTAACCCTTTACCTCAAGTGAACCCAGGGCCTTGTACAGGGTGAACACCAGAGTAAAAAACAACAACAACAGAACAATATAATGCCCAAGAGCCACTCAAGGCAGTGGGTTGCTGAATGATATTGATTTATGGACATGATAAGGAGGGTGAGGTAAGAAATGCATATTATGATATGTAGAATAGATAACGTTTGACCCTGTGTTCGAACAGGTTAAGATTGAAGTGATTGAGGAAACATCTTCTTGGGAGTCAATTCCACAATGCAGTGGCTCTTGGAAAGAAGCCATCCGAATATACAAATGGGATACGAAGGGAATGATGATGAGTCGGCTCTGTGTACGTGACATGGCGGATCTTAGCTGTAAATGTCTGAACTAGTGAAACTAGGCAATGTAGCTCGTCAAAACATTTTCCGTACAAACAGCGATAGAGTAGCGAGTCTTACGACGTTTGTGCCTGTAGGAAAGGAGTAGTTATGTGGAAAATAGTTGATCATCTACAAGGCCGCGTAGAGGCTTTAAAACCATGCCAAGCCTGGATTGGGCAGCACCAGCCCAGACACATCATTTTTAGACAGATCTGACCTATCAAGATAGAGAAATGACAGGTGCAGTCAGGTTATTATCTGGAGTGGTATAAAGAGCCAGTCATTCTCCAGTATCTTTAGCGATGGATCGTATATATGAGTTCCCCTTGAGGTCTGGAGTGAACTTCAGTTCCAATGGGCGTTCAAAGCAGGAAGCTTCTTTAAGACCGCAACTATTTACTGATAATTTTGGATCAAACTGTGTTCTATCATCGTTTGGTAGTTAAGCGCTGCTCGATTAATAATAAAAAGACTGAATAACCCACAGGCAGTAAAACCACTCCTGATCATAAAACCTACAATCAACATAAATGTTTCTCACTACGCGTTTTAGATTGGCAACACGGCCTCATCAATTTACAGTTCAATTGGCTAGATGTTATTGGACTTAACTTGGTGTCTCGGCTTCAGTCACTACAACTGTCGCAACGTAGCTTCCCTCTGCCTTTTCTATAAATACTTTCATGGTAATTGTTCTGATGAACTTTGCTCTGTGGTATCTAGACTTTACAGTCGAAAATGCTAGATGTAACCATAAGTTCTGTACTAACAGTTTCTTTTCTCTGTCTTCTTGCTTCCCTGTCAATTTTGATCATCAAAATTTTTAATTTAATGTCAATCGTTTTCTACTGTCTTCTTGATTTCTTTTCTTTTATTGTTATCGCTTTTTAATAATGTTTTCCTTTTCTTATTCTTTCACACTCAGTAACCCCTAGCGTCTTAGTGGCTTCAGTGCCTCGCTTGGGTGAAATGATAAAAAATAAAAATTACCTCGTAATATTGGTGTCAAAAGAAAGACTTTTTTTTTGTAATTTGCTCTAGGTTGTTAAAAAAGAGCTTTTGGTAATAATGCTGATTATGCGCTTAAAAAATAACATTCTTTCTCTTAGATTTGGTTTAGTTTATTTTGTTTTACGGTATATCAACCTGAATGGGTTATTTAATGCCAACATTTTTAGGAGAGATTCGTATGAATAGAATATGTATTCTTTGGTTTAGATTGGTTTGGTTTATTTTCTTTTACGGCATATCAATCTCAATGGGTTATTTAATGCCGACAACATTTTTAGGATAGATTCGTATGAATAGAATATGTATTCTTTGGTTTAGATTGGTTTGGTTTATTTTGATTTACGGCATATCAATCTCAATGGGTTATTTAATGCTGACAAAAACATTTATTGCTGGTAATATTTTGTTTTGTCAAAAATCTGTTTCTGGCAATATATTTCCTTCAAAATTGTATTGCTGGTAATAATTTAAAAAAAAAAGTATTGCTGGTAGTTGTTAACTATTTGCCCATAGCTGGGACCCTAACAGGTGCTACCACCCCGGGTCAGGGTGGACCTGGGAACACCAGCAATTAAGAGGTAGTTCCACGCTTCTCAAAACCTCCTGATCAGAGGCCTTGCTGTTGGATGTAGTTTAACGTCTTACCCAGGACGCTCTTAGATTTGGTTGAGAGATTTACTCAGTTCCTAAAAATGCGACATTACTTATCGAACATTCTCATGACTTCTTTTAGTTCTTGATCATTAGATTTACATGCTTCAAATATTACTGCCACATATGGTCTTGTGCTCCTGCTATATATTTAAAGATTCTTGATAAAAGACAAAGAAGAATCCGGAATCTTACTGGTCCTAATCTGGCATCTCAGCTTCAGTCACTTTCCAACCGCCGTCATATAGCTTCATTCTGCCTTTTCTATAAATACTTTCATGGTAATTGTTCTGATGAACTTTCATTTTTGGTATCTAGACTGTATTAATCTAAGCGCAATACTAGATTGGAGATAGAGCTTATCATTTTACAGTTGAAATGGCCAGATGCAACCCTAAGTTCTATGCTAACAGTTTCTTTTCTCGTACTTCTCGCTCTTGGTACTCTCTTTCGGATCCACGCATTTCAGCCAACTTTGATCTTCAAAAATGTAAATGCAATGTCAATCGTTATTTACTAGTTAGTGTAGGCGATTATGGCTCTATGCAATTTCCTTTAATATTTGAAAATTGTGCACTGATATGATTTTTCTTAGGAAAGTTCACCGAAGTTAAACTCAAGGAAGCTGGGTACTCTAGTGGGTGGTGACATGGGTTACTTCCGTCTACCAAATGCAGAATTACATAATCTTACACCTGTGTCTGGTATTACCAGTGTAGGAACGAGATGATTGGGCAGTCTATCATACATCACAGAGGAGAATGTAAGCTCCAAATATCGGACGAATACGCTAGGTACGCATAACGTACTTGGCCGAGAGTAACTGACGAATATGAAGAATAAAATGTTAAGTAATGAAGATTCATGCCTTCTGCTATAATTCAAATGACATGTGCATGCCATTGGAGATGGCTTGCAACAGTTTGAATTTGATCCTGGCCTGCCATTGATTTTTTTTTTTTTTGGCACTGATAACCGTTATCAGCACTTTTCATACCATAGATTAAAACCGTAGATTTAGGTTTGATGAAATATACAACCGAGCAGCTGATTTGGAACCTAATTCTTTGCAACCGTCAGTTGTGTAATCTACACACTGATCTCTCCACCTGAGAATGCAAATGCCAATATATTTGAATAATTGCTTAAACAAAAGGCTTTATATAACTGTAGAAGTTGACTGACTTTTCATTATGTGGGGAATTTTTAGTTCATTTCAATTAGTTTTATTGTTCAACCCTGTTTGCCAGAGATTATTATGTAGAGTACTGATGTCCCAGAGAGAGAGAGAGAGAGAGAGAGAGAGAAAGGAAAAAAAACATCTGTGACACTGAACAGTGGAAATGTGTGGTTGGTTGACGGGTGTTTGAGGTCGCTACTTGACAGGAGTTTGAGGTCACTACTTGACGGGAGTTTAAGGTTGCAATTCAACAGTGACTCGTGGGGAGCTGTGTTGGATAAAGTCTCCTGCATTACTATTAATAAATTCAATATGGCTGATTTAAAAAAAATAACAGTTAAATTAACATAGTGTTAAACGATTTTCTAAGCGCGGCTTAGGTGTGGCACAAGGCCTAAAGAATAGGTACCCTACGAAGATCGAACTCACTTCATCTTTTATGTGCTTCAGAACGTAGGCGATCATGGTTCTCCGCTTTCTCCTTGTATGTTTTGTATTTTTGAACTTCTTCGAAACCTTGTTCCGTCATCCATTTGCTTAAGCCCGCTAGGTATGCCATGCATTGTTTTCCATTGTCTCTCTTTCCCTCTATTCGCCCTGTGAGTATCAGATTCTCCAAGCCCTCCTTTCTCATTACGTGTCCCAGAAATTTCAGCTGCCTCTTCTTGATGCTAAGTATAAGCTTCCTCTTTGTTTGCATCCTCCCCATAACCTCATCGTTACTCACACGCCCAGTCTATGATATCCTTAACATGCTTCTGTAGAACCATACCTCCGTTGCCTCGAGTCTCTTCATTTTTACGGAGACCGTCGAACATTCGCTTTCCTATTAGCAGTCAATTTCCTCGTCCAGTTTAATCTTCTGTTGTATTGTTTTTATTCATTTCACGCCAAGGAAGGCAATAAAGTTGCTAAGACGCAAGAATAATAAAAATAATATTAAGAGAAACAACAAAGGAACAGGAAATAAGACAGAAGATAAAAAATGACATTGCAGATCAAAGTTGACTAGATTGTAAAAACCCGGAAGGTTAGCTAGTTCTATATATTTATTTATTATACAGGAGACATGATTGGTGCAACACAATCTTCTTATCACCACTCATTCATCAAGTTGCTTTTGAGCTTGTGTCAATATCGACATCACGGTTTCATTTAGCGAGTTTGAAATATTTATTTACTGCGCATGACAGTTGAAGCACTGGCGCTACACAATCTTATTATCACCACTCATTCATCAAGTTCCTTTTGACCTTGTGTAGTATTAAACTAAAGTAAGTAATTATCGATATCACAGTTTCATTTAGCGAGTTTTAAATATTTATTTATTGCGCTTGACATTTGAAGCACTGGCGCTACACAATCCTATTATCACCACTCAATCATCAAGTTCTTTTTGACCTTGTGTAGTATTAAACTAATGTTAGTAAATATCGATATCACGGTTTCATTTAGCGAGTTTTAAATATTTATTTACTGCACATGACGGTTGAACCACTGGCGCTACACAATCTTCTTATCACCGGTAAATCATCACGTTCCCTTTGGCCTTGTGTTATATCAAACTAATCTTAGTAAATATCGATATTATAGTTTCTTTTAGCGAGTTTTGTACATTTATTTACTGCGCATAAGAACTTGAAGGAATTGCGCAATGCAATCTTCTTATCATCAGTCATTTACGGCCATCCAGTTTATCCTTTTGCTGTATTATATTAAACTTAGTAAATATTGATATAATGACTTAAGTTAACTAGTTCTGTGCATTTATTTACAACGCAGACTACTTAAATGATTGGCGCAATACAATCTTCTTATCAATCAATTCAATTTAAATTAAACTTAGTAAATATTAATATCATGCTTTAACGAGTTCTTTGTATTTATTTGCGACGTAGCTTATTTTAAGAAATGGTGCATCGCAATCTTCCTACCCCTATTCAAAATCCGTGAGGACTGGCGTTACAGAGTCACAAGCAATGAACTATACTAAATAAGAGAAGCCCTATCACTCGAGGTCTTCCAACAGTAGCAACAATTAAAATGAATATCACATGTAACTCGAAGAGAAAATAATGATATAATCAAGATGTTGACGTTCCACACTACTTCAAACAAAAGGTTAGGAAGGAAACCCCCATCAGTACTAGAAAATATAAGAATTACTGACATTCAGAAATCTATTTTCCTGAAAATTTGTTTCAATAAAAAGATTTTATAAATTTCAACTGAAAGTAGCACTGGCTACTCATTCAATGAATGCCAAATGTTTCCTCATCAGGAAGCGGCTAATTACCATTATTGTTTGGCCTTGTATCGTGTTATGGTAAGCTTAGAAATTCACTGGACAATTGCTACAGCGACTTCAATAACAATATTAATATCATGAATTTTCACATTTAAAAGCATCATTAATAAAAGCAAGTCAATAACGAACATAACATATGTTTATGTGTCGACAGGGATTAAAACGAATTGGTTGACTGAACGTAATTCGATTCCCATTTTGAACGCATAAAATTCCTGTCTTTGATTGCTTAAATTTAAGGACGACGGAAGGTTAATTTAGACGCAAGGATGTCATTACACGCTTTTCTACTTATTAATACTTTTATTTTTTTGGTTCATTTGTACCATTGTTCTCGTCTCAATTTGTTATAGACACAACATTTTGATCAAGTATTCTTCCAGTTTCTTGCTTTCATGTCAACAAAATTTTCAATAAACGTCAATCGTCATCTACTGTCTCCTTGAATCCACTTTTCATTGTTCTCCTCGGCAAAGTTTTCTTACTTTGCTTCACTCGCATTAACGCCCCCCACCCCTGCATCGTCTTGCTTAGGATGAAACAATTAAAAAACAACTCTTGCCATCGGCAAGTGTCCATTATTTTTTGGCTAACTAATAGGGGATAATCTTATTTAAAATGATTATTGTTTTACATTTTGTCCCAGATTTTTGTTGGTTCTTATTGAAAGAGTGTGTTATGGTTTTTACGATATCCAAGCATTGAATTCACGACAACTAATGACCAGTAATTTTGACTAACACTTTTATCCTTGGAAGTAGTTAAAAAAAAAAAAAGAATGAAAGTCTAATGATAGAGCCATGCTCAAATACATACATATTTGAAACACACACACACACACACATATATATATATATATATATATATATATATATATATATATATATATATATATATATATATATATATATGAAGTATATACGGGAAAAAAACAAACAAAAATCCTTATATGCAATAATGCTGTTTTAATGTTAATATGTCGACGTCGGACGTTTCGGTCAATAAACCATCTTCAGGACATATTCAATATAAAATATAAATAACATTATCAAACTTAACATGACAAAGACGATGGACACAAGAACAAGACATATGCAAACAGATAACTAAACGTTTTATGCGATCAGCATTTCGTTTTAAACATGGTCACGTTGTATATGAGATTTGGTAGATGCAAGCATATAAAAATATAAAAAACTGTGACTTAAAATATGTGGGCTCGACAAGCGTACTTATAAATTTTAGATCAAATAGAATTTCTTTCATTTTTCTTTCATAATATTCAAATTTAGGAATACGTTTTCACAGCGTCGCAAACGTGGTGAAATATAATGGGACTGGTGTCACGAACAATTTATTCTGTGTTCTCTTCAAAGTTACACCCCCAACTCGAGTCTGATGCCCTTTTCCACCCTCCTCTGCCATGCTTCTATGCACTGCTTGAAGGATTCTTCTTGGTTACCCGTCAGCTCCGTCGTTACGACCCACTTCATAGCCCCCACGCCTTCAAAATGGGTAGATTCTCTAGCAGGAAGTATTTTCGAAATAAATTACTTGTAGGTAGCTCCTGCAAGACGTGCTGGGAGAACATATGGACCTACCAGACAGTCACCTACAATTTCAGCCCACACATTAATCTGATGTTATCAAATGTCAGCCAGTATATAGCAACTAATGTGACTAAAATGTGCAGGAACCCCATCATATATTAACCACATGCGTCTTTGTATTAGCAGTGGTACATCCTGTAGCAGTCTGGAAGTGTGTTCTTCATAAATTCCCTGTAGACGTGCTGGAGAACATATGGACCTAACAGACAGTCACATACATTTCAAGTCCACGCATTAATCGTAAACTGAAGCTGGTGTCTAGCCTGTATTGTACCATGGGAATTCCGATCCGCCCATAAATGTTGGTTGTGTAGATTTTTTATTCCATCACTTCCAAATGTTTCCTCATCCGTAAACAAGACTGAAGAGACAAACAACAGATCGGCAGTTTGTGCAAAAAATCATCGACAAAAGTCTATGTCAACACTTTACATCAGTAGAACAAAACACCTTTGGCACATACTGATATCAGCCTTTTATATACAACAATATACTGGAAACGCAATCCTATATTGGAAACAAAGGGTAAACCTCTGCTCCTGATAAAAAAACTGGAAAGGAGTTTGAACTGGGCGATGGACGAACCTACCTACTCCTATTATCTTTTAGAAATTTACGTTAGGTTAAATTTTGTCTGTGTCCTCGCTTTACATCAGCAGAACAAAACACCTTTGGTACATACCGATATCAGCCTTTGATATATTATTACTAATAAATGGCCTTTACAATATATGCCGTATCATTTAATTTGCATAAAATCTTTTAAAAGCTTCTTTTAATAAATGTTTCATTTGTGCTATTTTTAATTCAAATTTTTAAAAATGCCATATATGGGCAATAATTTGTCAGTTTTTTTTTTAAACCATAGTATTTGCATTTAAATAATTATATCTGCCTTGTCAAAATTCAGTCGTAAGTTAAGAGAAAAATAAGTGTGTTCTGCTTACATTTAAAGAAAACGTAAAATATATAAAATTTAGGCTTATAAACTTTCTTTAATGAAATGGACGTAAATGAAATAATTTTATTTCTTGCTGTCTTCGTAGTAATCATTGCAGTCGTTTGACATTTCAGTTAACTATAAATTAGTTGTACCGAATTATTTAAACAATGGAAAATGTTTGTTGAATTAATTAATAATAATAATGTTGGATTACAAATGTCGATTCTTCCCCTTTTGTTGGGATAGTCACAAGGATCACGTGACGGCTGGTGTATGTCGTCAGGAGATAGACTGATGAAGGCAGTTGTGATGTAGAGCCCAGACAAGAAGGACGTACCTAGTCCACAGCAATAGGTCTTACAGGAAAAAAAAAAGGCCTAACCTTGTTCGTATATAAACCCCCGTAACTCCAGTTTTCCCTTCTAAGTAAGATTCCACTTTGTTACTCAGCATTTGTTGATGCATATGTTGTAATTTCTCTGTGTGAGACACGTATATATATATATATATATATATATATATATATATATATATGGATTGTCAAAATGTAAGTTTTCTAATTTTGAATGTGTATTTCAAAAACAAGTACTTCGTCAAGATAATCCGTAGAGCTATCAACAATTCAAGGTAATTGAAAAATGCCTAAATTGAATTTTAAGCCATTTCTAGTATAAAGAATTACACATCCATCAAAATTCAAGGAGAAAATGTAATTGTAAATAAGCTTATCAAATTATTTTACTTTAGATATTTAAGAAAAATGTTTTAGAATACTAATTTTATGATCCTTATAAAATAATGCACAACAGTATGAGCAATTTTAAGCCTCGTTCATGTCACGTAACAGTTCAGTATTCTTTTATTTGATACCAAAGAAATCCTCTTGTCTCGCAGTACTCTTCCCAGCTTTTGGAATGTGTCTTTGGCCATCCCAATACGCCTACGGATCTGAGTGTTGCACTTACCGTCCTCTGTCAAGACGCATCCCAGATATTTGAACTTTTGCGTCTGTTTGATTCTAGTGTTCAGGACTTTCAAATCGCATTTCGAGCTCAACCTTTTACTGACGACCATGCACTCTGTTTTGAAGTTTATGCTTAGTCCTTTCTTCTCATTCTCCATCGCTACCTTCTGTAGGAGATTTTGTAATTTATTTTTCGTGTCTGCTATCAGTTGTATGTCCTCTGCGTATCTTATGTTGTTAAGACTGTGGCCGCCAGTGCTAAATCCCGGTATGATTTCCAGTTCTCTCAGAATTGCCTCGCTGTATAGGTTGAACAGATCTGGTGAGAAGGCGCATCCTTGCCTTACGCACCTTTCTATTTTTGTATCTTCACTGAACTCGTTCCCTATGCGCATGCATGCCGTTTGTTGCCAATATAGGTTCTTGATTATTCCGATATCTTTCCCGAATATATCGAGGTTGCTGAGCAGTTCCATCAGATCCTTGTGGCGTACTTTATGAGAGATATAAGAAGATAATGCAAAAAGAAAGGAAGGCAGAGACAGAAGCGATGACGTGCGACAATGAGACAAGAAGAGACTTCGAGTAGCAAGATTGAATTTCATTGGCGTTGTGTACAACAGGACAAAGGTTGATTTTGAAAGTGTGCCATTGCACTCAATTTGAAAGTTGGGTTTTGCCATGATAAATAATAACACAAAACATTTTCTTCCAATTCCTTACCGTTTTTTGAGGAAATATGTTTAAAAATTAAGTTTAGGTTCAAAATCGTAGAGTTGGAATTTCATTCCGGTGATCAGTGAAAGTCTTATAACACAACCTTATAATATTTACAATTTACTGAACTTTACAAACTGTATATGAACAAGATGCAAGGTACATGGACATTGTTATTAAATCATTGTGCCATCAAATAAAACCTTCATTTGCTTCAAAGGGAAACTCTACCGAACAATTTAGCTATATGATGTAATATACTCTAAAATGGACAAAGTCCGACAATTATTTCAATATATTTTATTGTTATACGTTATTTACACAAATATTTAAATAAATGTTCTGTTTTTATAATAAACAGTATTAACAACATTTACCTACCTGAACGTCTGGGACATCTTCATAGAAAATATGCGTCCACCGACAGGTATCGAATCTGTATCCTACATGGAAACGTCATATAGCCTGACGTGCTATACCAGTTTAGCTACAGTGGAGCGTCTGATTAGCAAGGTCGATTTTACTGTTTTTAAACTACAATTTTCCATGATTTCCCTCAGACGTTCATATCCTGTCGGAGGACGCATATTTTCGATGAAAGTTTCCTGGACGTTCAGTCCGGTAAATGTTGTTAATACTGTTTATTATAAAAACAGAACATTTACTTAAATATTTGTGTCTATATAAATAACGTATAACAAAAAATATATTAAAATGTTGTAATATGTATATTAAATAGTGGAGTAGTTTTAGTGCGATTTTCAATAAACAATGCAAATTTAAAACATTTTATCTTATAATTTGCGTCCAGCAGTATTATGGTACTATATATACTTTTATCTATTTTTTGTTTTTATTAATTATGATCTAACAAATCTTATTTATTGAGTAATTTTTGTAATCTTTTACAATTTTTTAACAGTTTTTACTTATCGAATTCATTGCAAATTGTATATTTTGCTTGTGGTGATTCATAATTAGAATTCTGATTTGAATATATTTTCCATTCAATGTATCTAATAAAAAAAGGTATCAACTTTATTTGGATTTATTTTTAAAGGAGTAAAATTTCTGGATTCAGCTTCTAAGCAAAAACCTGCGGAAATTAGGTATTTCTGTAAATATTTCAGACCAGATTTAAAACTAAATGCTCAAAAATTGATAAAAGCTACGATTCTAATTGTTAGAGTCAGTACTTCTAAAAAAGTGAAAAATAAACCTACCCTATAATGTAATAACTGCTTTCTTAAGGCTCTGTCACTGAAATCGCGTTCAAGCGAAATAAACCATCCCGTTATTAGTTTTGACTACTAATCGCCTTTTCAGTCAAATTAGAGTAAAAAAAAAATAATGTCATCGTAACACATTGGAGCTGTGTCACCAACTGAATCTCCCCTATCACATCCAGAAATATGAGTCAAAAATCAATTTCTGACATTCGCAAATACTACTAGGGGTCATACAGTAGTCCTTGTGGAACAATTTTTTTGAATCACCAGCGAAATGGCCATACGGATCATTTAGATAACATTCATATCTGAAGCAATGATAAAAATAAATTGGTCATTACCAAAAGGCACAAGCAGAGACTTCACAATTCTGTGCTTGTAAAATTTGTTTCAATCGACAAATGACAGAGGAAAAAAAAAATTCCTTTTCTCTTATATTTTAATTAACCCGTTATCATTGTTTATTCTCATTTTAAATACTTGCCGTCATTCACATATTTGGATGCAAATCTGTATATAATCAATTTGGTTTTATTTGTCTCTAAAGAAAAGGAATCCCCCATGCGTATCTTAGATTTCAAATATATCGAGCTGAAAGAAAAAAGTTTTTTTTTTATGTCTCTATGAATTGGTATACACACACGCAGACTATCTTTTTGAGAAACCAGCCATAGGCTTGGGAGGGTAATTAAAAATAAACAATTAAATAATCGACAAGTTTGTATTTTACGAATAATAAAATACTTAGAAATCTGCAAGACTGACTGAATTATAAATATATCTAGAAAAAAAATTACCTAATTGTGACGTTTCTAGCAAAACTCTAGCGTATTAAGGAAATTATTCTTGAAAGTTAGAATTAGCGTTTGTTCGCTTAGAAAGAGTATGAACACGGGATTTGATAATAGGTTCGATAGATTTATCAAACATTTGGCTCTGATGAGCATTTTCTTGAGTCGGCTAACCAGATATATATCATTTGAATATTTCTGGAACATTCATACTGGTAAACGTAATTAATATTGTTTAATTAAAAAACAGAGCATTTACTCAAATAAGTGTATCCATAAAAAAATAACGTATAAGCGTATACACGTATATATTAAAACATTTCACGGTTTTAGTCCATTTCATATATATATATATATATATATATATATATATATATGTGTGTGTGTGTGTGATAAAAATATAGTTTTAGGGTATGATATATTTATGGGTTATAGTGGTAAATATCAGGGATACCATGTACGTAAATATAAAAGGGAACATTGAAGTCAACAGCCTGCAGGGAAAGTCGGTTTCATGCTTCTACGCAATCGCCATGTCTGACAGTTGTGTATAAGCAGGAAGTCGATTGTCGCCACTGGATGTTGGCTTCAATGTTCACTTATATATATATATATATATATATATATATATATATATATATATATATATATACATATATATATATATATATATATATATATATATATATATATATATATATATATGCCGGTTAAGGCAGTGGAGAACTTTCAGAGGGAAAATTAACAAGAGATAACTAATAACTGACATCCATTAAACATGGCACGTGGAACTAGAACAGTCTACCCCAATGAGCGAAATAAAGGGTTCAGTTCGACATTACAACCACCTGAAGAAGGCCGGAGCGTACAACAGTCGAAACGTTGTAATAAATATGGCAACAAAGATGAGGACAATAGTCCGAATAATGTAAATCATATATATATATATATATATATATATATATATATATATATATATATATATATATATACATACCGGAGCATGCCACTATCGTCAGAATATAGATAGATTTAAGTTTTTTCTGTTGCTTTCATTATAAAAAAAAAAGAAAATTTTCCGTGATCACTATCATTGCATTTTTTTTCTATTTCTTAGTGCTGAAATCTCATTTTCATAACGATTTTTTTCCTGAAAATAAAAACAGTTAATGATACTATCGAGTGTCTGTTGACGTATACACAATAGCATTTTCCCTTACTTGTTGCCAAGTTATATCAAGACCGCACAAACGGTTATCAAGATATTTAAAATGGCTGTATACTTTTGCATAAACAGTGTACACCTGGAAAAAAGTATTCGCCGACACATTGAATAGCAACAAAAGTATAAAAAAAAGATTGAGACCAGTCGTCCATTCAACTCCTAGTATAATAAGCAAGCCTTACGCTTTTTTCAACTTTTCTTTTGGGACATACAAAAGGAATTAGTCGACAGAACAAAAGCATTTGACTCGTTTCTCAGCTTTTCTTTGCATTTTTTTCAATGCCACGTCCCAATTATTATGACGTGGGTTGAAACTGCTATAAGTTTCCTCTCGAGGTTAATTCTCAGGCAATGGCTAGTGAGTTAGTCTTCTTGTTTTATGTGACCTGTCTCTTCAGGAGGTGAACGATCATGGTTCTCCACATTTCCCTATCCGATGCAGCTCTTAGCTGTTTTCTTATGCCCCTTTTGCCTTCAATATGTCATGGGAGTGTTAAATTTTCACAGCCTTCTTTCCTCGTTATGTGCTCTAGAAATTTCTGATTCTAAGTATAAGTGTTTTTTTTTTTTGTTTCTCTTTTCCTTAAAATGTCCTCATTGTTTACAGGCTTCGTCCGTGGTATTCACAGCATTCTTCCATAGAACCACATCTTGCTTCAAGTTTCCTCTTTGTCTAGGTAGAAATTGTCCAGCATTCCCTACTTCAAGAAGGCCGGAGCGTACAACGGTCGAAACGTTGTAATAAATATGGCAACAAAGATGAGGACAATAGTCTGAATAATGTAAATAATATATATATATATATATATATATATATATATATATATATATATATATTTATATATATCGGAGCATGCCACTATCGTCAGAATATAGATAGATTTAAGTTTTTCTGTTGCTTTCATACAAGAAAATTTCCGTGATCTCTATCAGCAGCCATCATTGCGTTTTTTTTTCTATTTCTTAGTGCTGAAATCTCATTTTCATAACGATTTTTTCCTGAAAATAAAACAGTTAATGATGCTATCGAGTGTCTGTTGACGTATACACAATAGCATTTTCCCTTACTTTGTTGCCAAGTTATATCAAGATCGCACAAACGGTTATCGAGATATTCAAAATGGCTGTATACCTCTGGATAAACAGTGTACACCTGGAAAAAAGTATTCACCGATACATTTAATAGCAACAAAACTATTAAAAAAAAGAGTGAGACCAGTCGTGAGGGCGGTCATTACATAGCGGTTCGGCATGCTTTTATTTTATTTTTAATAATATTTGTTCCTTTTGGAATGCATATTTTATTAGTCCAACGCGCCTTCAGATTTCGGAGTCACATTTCCTGATATCTGTTTGAACACATATTTAAATTTCTGTATTTGCTTGATTTTGACATTTCCAATTCGTAACTTGCATCTTGGGACGTTTCTCTTGCTTACAACCATACATACCGTCTTCTTAAAATTAATGGTTAGTCCTATCTTGCCGTTTTCATTTACTACCTTTTCTAGGAATCCCTGCCGTTTTATTTCTGCGTTTGTCATAAAAACGCTATCATCTTCGGTTTCATTAAAACTAAACGTTCTTATTAACATTCTACTCTTTTGTTTAAAACTAAAAGGAAGAGCAAATATTCTTTCATGCTATTTACGTTATTCAATGACCTTTTCTTTTTTTCTAATACTTTCTGCCTATTTTTCTTACCTTCACAGAGACAGGCCGTGGGAACTTACATTGACACAGATACGACTATTGTAGAAGACAATGAAAAACACTCCCACAGATGTTATTTTAGTTTCGAAATGTAAATACTTCGATGATAAGCAAATGAAGAGATCGTGCAATACAATAATTAACTATCTAACTACAGATGCGCAGTACAATGCGCAAAGTTGCAAAATGCTACCTCCAGACATTTTCTTTGGTACTTCCGTTTATGTCATGTGATTATTTACAACAAAATGCCTGCTCCGAACTTTGAGAAATTAACCCGCTGACTACAGATACGCAATAGAGATGCGTAAACTGGCACAATACTATATCACTACAGATATTATTTTCTTAGACATTTTTTGTCACATGATTACTTAACAAAAAAATGGATCTTCTGAACCCTTATCCATATCCACCCCCCTGTCGTCAATTTAAACTGACACATCCGTTTTTTTTCTTCCATATATCTATAAGTTTAAAGTATACAATTGGAAAGTGAATATTTCGCTGAAAAGTGCTGGAAAATTTCCAGGTTTTCATCTGAAAATCAAGAGAACACGAACCTTAATGAAAATGATAATAATACAGATGTTATTGAAGGAAAATGACAAGAAAGGTTTAAACATCAACTGCATGAAAACAGAATGCATGGTTGTCAGCAAAAGGTACAACCCAACATGCAAATTAGAGACTGGGGATACCGAAATCAGACAGATGCAACAAATTAGATATCTGGGAAGCGTTCTAACAGATGGAAAGTGCAACACGGAAATTCGAAAGCATACTTGAATCGCGAAAGATTCTTTCCAAAAGCTAAGCAAAGTATTAAGAAACAGAAGAATAACGTTAGAAACAAAGAAAAGAATACTAAAGTGATATGTAGTATCAGTCCTCCTATATGGCAGTGAATGCTGGACAATCTCCTCATGGCAACAATTTAGTTCTACAGAAACATGCAAAGGATACCCTGTACCAAACATGTGAACAACGACGAAGTTCAATGTCAACAAAAAGAACACATATACTTAACATCAGAAAGAGACAGTTGGGGTTTCTGTGACATATAATGAGGAAAGTGGGCTTGGAAAACTTGATACTCACAGGCTAGCACTACTATAAACAATATAGCTTAGTGTGTATGCGCGATAAAGTTCCAAGTGGCTTTAACTGTGTACTTTAGCCCCGTTACCATGACAACAGTCCCGATAGTTTTTGATCAAACCTAGTATATATATATATATATATATATATATATATATATATGCCGAGTGAAACAACAAAATTGTCCAGATACTATAACAGCATAATTATCCATCACACAAAAATTTTAATATCTAAAAACACACTAGATTAATTAGGTTTCTCTTTTCCAGGTTTTCAAATAAGACGTTTAGCTATCTTGACATCATTTTTTGTAAGAATCACTGGAAAACCCTTTGCGTTTTTAAGGTAAAAAGAGAGCAGGTTAAAATCGTTTTGTGTTAAAAACCACTTTCTTAACTGAGCAATGTCGAGAGAAAAAAGATCATCCAGGCCTTCAGTAATAGTACCAACATTCATACTCTGGCTTCCATCTTCAAAGTTCATTCAAGAACCATCACAAGAACAGTGAATAAGTTTGAAAAAGAAGGAACAGTGGAGAGGAAAACTGGATCAGGCGGTCACAAAAAGAAGAGGGACCTTCATCTTAGCTTAGAGCTAAAGAGATCAATTAAAAAAGATTCAACTCAATTCATAAGAGATTTGGCACGCGAGAGAGGAGTTTCATCTATGACAGCCCAAAGAGAAGTGAAAAAAGATTAGAAAATGTAATCGAACGTCAAACCTGTGAGGGACTTTGTTACTCTAGGACAGAAAGTTAGAAGTTTAGAGAGGGGGAAGATAATCTTGAATATGTTGGAAAATGATCCTGGAATAATATATATATATATATATATATATATATATATATATATATATATATATATATATATATATGAACTTTATTTCAATCCTTCATGAGCTTCCGATCCTTGGCTATGATTAATTAAAGATGAACATTTTCGTTTATGATCGATTTCAAAACGATTCTTCTGTTAAGCTTGGAGAGTAATTATACGTGCTTTTTGCTCAAAGTAGAGTCCAATACTGTTTTTATAACACCATTGGACTCTACTTTGAGCAAAAAGCATGTATAATTACTCTTGGAGAATTACAGAAAGATATATTTAATCATTTGTAAGATACGTTTTATAGTTTAATCTAACGATTGAACAATTTTGCTGTTACATGATTTGGACAAATTTGCTGTTACACCCGGTATATTTTCGTATTGTTATAAACGTTATATTTACTGTGTACACGTGTTTGGTTTATTACCCATGTTTTTCATTTTATTTATTACTATTATTAAACAGTGAAATTAATAACCACAAACTTAGATTGAGATATCCTCGTAATGAAAAGTGTGCTTCTGACAAAAATCGAACCTGCAACCCTTTTTTCCCATCAGGGGAATCACTTTTTGAGACAAATTATGGTTCTGCCAGTTTTGCATTATCTATTTAACGAAAGCACGTTTCTCATTGGGACTTCTTAAAAAAATAACGTTTATGATTTTAGTACGAGGGTAAGTAAAAATTATCTGCACTCTCGTCATAGCATATCTTAAGAGGGCGGATAAATTTTGACTTTCCCTCGTAATAAGAAATAATGTCGGAAAAATCCTTTACAGATGCTGCTTCGGGTACGAAAATGAAGCTAGCTGATATAAGTTCGAGGAAGGCGCAACGAAAAACATGTTTTCGTTAAATAGGTAATTCAAACCCTTTTGCCATTGGCTGGTATCGGTGGCCGAACTGGTAGAGGTACCTAATGGCCCCCAGAAAGTGGTTTCCCTAATTATGGGAAAAGGGATGCAGGTTCGATTCCTGTCGTAGGTAGGTTTTTTCTTCAGGAGGACTTCTCAGTTTAAGCAGGTTGATATTCATTTAATAAAATGAATGAACAGATAACAAATCAAACACATGTGCCTACTAAAAATAACGTTTACAGCCATCAAGAATAAAGCTGGACAAATAAAAAATTCTCTCTCTCTCTCTCTATATATATATATATATATATATACGAGATATTCAAGCCTCAACATTTCATCCAAACAAGTTTTGTTAAATTTAACCAACGTCTATATGTTTAATTTTGTATTGCATTTTTTTTTCCAGTTTTTAAATGAGATATTATACATTGGAATCAAAATTGGATAAAGTGCTCAAACCTTTGTTTTATTCTGTATTTGTTCAAGTACTTTTAACCATCATAGTCATTTAAGAAATAAGTGTCATCTTAATCTGAGAGAAAATTGTCCAGGATTCACTGTCACACAAGAGGATTGATATCACGTAGCAATTCAGCATTCTTTAACCTACAACAATAACTTGCTAATTATTTCTTTACAATACATGTATATAATTTGTGTATAAATGTTTCTAATGCTTCTTTTGAAATTAGGGACTGAATACACAGTTATACACCATTTTTCTTCAACCAAATACTACAGATTTTTGCACACAGGTAGTATTTATTCAGTAAATACGGACATAGTAGCTTTTTGTGTACTATATATATATATATATATATATACTCGCATATCATGCGACTTTTGAAGACCTAATTTTGAAGCTAATTTTATACAAGAGATTTCAAATTAACGTATGTACTGCTGACCCTGGCTACACCGCTGACCAAACTATATATCTATTTATTGTAGTCAAATTAGCTTCAAAATTAGATATTCAAAGGTCGTAGTATACGCGAGTGTATACAGTATTTCTGCATCGTCATCATTTATTGGATGTGACCCTTCTTGACGTGGGCGATGATGGCTCTCCACAACTTCTTGTACCTGGTATCTCTAAGCAATCTTAGAGATACCAGGTACAATCTTAGAGATACCAGATACCATATTTCTTTGCTGTTTATTTGTCATCTATTCACAAAAACTCCTTAGGTAAGTTTCTCGCTGTTTCTCTTTACTCTTCCTTCTTTCAAAACGCCTTGTGAGTATTAAGTTTTCCAAGCCGTCTTTCTTCATAAAATATCCCATAAAATTTCAACTGTCTCTTTAGGATTTTAAGTATAAATGTCCTTTTAGTTGCCGTGTTTTTAAGAAATTCCTCATTACTTACATGTTCTGTCCATGGTATCACAAGCATCCGTCCGAATATGTGCGAGTCTTCTTTCATGCGCGGTGTCCGTTCCAGGCGTGCGAGATCATGGTTCTCCGTCTCCGAGCAGCATGTGATTTTTTTTTACCATACTTGCTTTTTCCCCACTTCGCGAATCATTCACTCAAACTCATTTGGTATGTTACTCCGGTTTTCTCTTACCTTCAGTATGCCCTGTGAGTGTTAAATTCTCTAAGCCCTCTTTCCTCATTATATGTTCCAGAAATTTAAACTGTTTCTTTTTGATTTTAAGTATAAGCAGCCTTTTGGATACCATTTTCTTTAACTCTTCCTTGTTATTCACATGCTCTCTCTATGTTATTAGCATAACTCGATGTAGAAACAAATCTTGGTCATTTCAGCGTCTTTTGTTCACCTGTAAGGAAATTGTCCAGAATTCACTGACATATAGGAGGATAGATATGGCATAACAGTTCAGTACCCTTTTCTATATTGCTTACAAAATCTTATTACGTCTTCTTTATGTGCCGTTTCTCCCAGAACGTAGGTGATCATGGCGCTCCACAATTTCCTGTCCTCTGTAGATTTAAAAAACATGTCTTTTTGTTATTTCTCCTAAAACTTGTTCCGCCATCCATTTACTCAAGCTCACTATGTTATGCGTTGTTTTCGTCTTTCCCTCTTGTCCTTGTCCCGTGAGTATCAGATTTTCTAAGCCCTCTTTCCTCTTAATGTGCCCTAGATATTTCAGCTGTCTCTTCCTGATGTTAAGTATAAATTTCTTTTTTGTTTCCATTTTCTCGAATACTTCGCTTTTGCTCTCACATGTTTGGTCCATGGTATACTCAGTGTCCTTCTATAAAAGATTTCTGTTACCTCAAGTCTCTTCTTCATCTTTGAGGAGATTGCCGAACATTCACTACCATGTAGGATAGATATCACGTGACATTTCAGTACTATTTTCTTTGTCTTCTTTTAATTGATGTTTGGTATTTTCTTCTCGCTTTCTTTCACTACCTTCTGTGAGATTATTTTTGTTTTTTTTATCAATTTTCTTTCCGTATCTGCTATCAACACTGTCATCTGCATATCTTATCTTCTTAATATACTGTTTGCCAATAATAAATCATAGTAGGACTTCTAATTCTCTCAGAATTGTCTCACTGTATAGTTTGAATAAGTCCGGTGAGAAGACACATCCTTGTTTTACACCCCTTTCTATTTTTGTATATCTGCTGAACTCATTTCCTATCCGTATGAAGGAGGTTTGCTGCCAGTATAGACTTATTTTCTGGAAGGCAACTTTCGCTATTCCACTGCGCCTTCGGATCTCTGTGTCACGCTTTCCGTGATCAGTTATTACACTATCTACATAGTTAAATATATATATATATATATATATATATATATATGAATTCCCGCCAGAGGGTATGTAAGAGGTGGTGATGAAATGTTCTTGGCGCAAACTAGTTCCCAAAATCTGGCCAAATATCAGAAGTGTTTTTTTTGTGTGTGTGTGTGTGTGTGTGTGTGTGTTGGAGCAGGGACAAGGACGTTCTTTCTTCGACATCACGAGCATTTTTCAGCACACCTCCATGTATACGTGAGTGAACACATTTGTGTGTTTGTAGGGATTTGTCACCAGGCATTAAAACAGTGTATTTGTGTCGCTGGGTGTCTAAAAAAAAAAAAAAAAAAAAAAAAATGCGTGTGTATTTACTTGTGGATTTGTTCGGTTAAATTAAATATCTCAAAGAAAGGTTGGCTTGGCATTACTTTTTTGTCTAAAGCTAACCCCAGGGCAAATCGGGACGGACCATTGACCTTTGGCTGAGGAATTCGGTCTCTGTTAATGTCAAAGATTCACACACACACAAACGCACACACACAAACGCACACACACAAACACATGTGCAGAGGGAGAAATACACAGGAACAGAGAAAGGAGGGAAAAATAAAAAGTTTCCCACAAAAATAAATCGTTCACAGGCATTTATGTATCTTAACATAACTTCCCCACGACAATTTAACGTAACTTTTCCGGCTGTCAAGGTTGACAGACGGTGTAGCAGCATTTATCTCTTATTTTTCCTCGGTAGTGGTAAGTGCAGGAAATTGATTTACCCACTTATCCGTCAAGTATCGTGGCATGACAGTGAAGAGACCATTATTTTATAAATAATTAAAATAAAATTTTAAAAATAGTTAATATTAAAGCGCAGAAAATAGAAAATTCCCCGCCCCCCTTTGCCATTATCCTGCATAAAAATGAGCTTGGTGGGGTCGATTTGCACCATTTCAGCAGAAGGGAGCAGACAAGACGCTAAAATACTCTTGTACTGCTCGCTCATGAGGGTCTTTTCAATAGGTTTTAAGAAACCGGTTCCACGAAAAGAAAAGCATCCCCAGAACATTATACTGAATGGATGCTTGGCAGTACTTACTGCTAAATTCAAAGAGCTTTCAAAGCTTCTTCTTCGGATTTTAGATCGCTTATTCTTTGAATTTAGCTCAACTTTCGTTTCATCAGAGAAGAGAACATTTAGTAAAAAAAAAAAATCAAGCGAGTCACTTTTATCAAACAGCACTGTATTTCATATTTATTTGGTTTATTCTCATCACCATCTAAATTTGCCTCGAACATAAACATACTATATAAAATCTTAATATATTATTATACAGTACTTCCACCATTACCCGTCTCTCGATCACCCCGTTTTCAATTATCCGGACGGGAAATGAAGAGAAGAAATGAAATCATCTGAACACCTTTCAATTATCCAAACTAAACCCATTTTAATTTTTCATTAGGGAAGCGTTTCGTAAACAATGTTCGACAAAAGCCTAAGTTAGTTGTGTTTTCAATCAGAAGCTGCCCTTACAAGTATGTCGACTTTAATCCAGCTTCGAGCTTTAGCGGCAAAAAAAGCGCGAGGCCAGTTGGGAAAAGACATAAATTGACGCCTTTTTTCATAAAAAAATGAACGAGGCAAAAACTTTGAACAAAGCGTTTGAAAATATTATTTAATGATATAAATGTTAAACTCCTTTCAGAAAATCACCTTATTTTTTTTTTCTTCATTCTTTTTCGATATTTTAGGTATTCAGTTATCCGGAATTCTGAATTATTCAAACAAATTCTTTCAACATCTATCCCAAGGTATTCGGATAAACGAAGTAGGATTGTATTTGTATTGAACAAAAATGTGTCCTGAGTATATTTCGAAATCATGTGGGGGTAAGTTTCAGATGCCGGGACTTGAGTATTTATCCTAGTAAAACATCGTTTGCCTGCGGGGAAGAAAACATTATTCCCAATTTTGATTTAGATGTACAATTTAATCAAAAATGAAATAAAAATTGCAATAAAAGATTAAATAGACACATATTGTTAATTGAATTTAACGAAATTTATTTAAAACAATTCTTACTGCCTAAATTTAATCTATATTTGTTTAAACGTGTGTGAGTAAATAAAACGGTGTGTGAGTAAATAACACGGACAAGGCGAATCTGATAAGCATGTCGATTAGTTTCTCCTGACGTCAAATAAGTGATTTTAGTCGAGAAAATATATGTTCATCGACAGGAATCGAACCAATATCCTACACGGAACCGTCATTGTATAGCCTGTTGTGCTATACAATTTAGCTACAGAGGAAGCGTCTGTTTAGCAAGGTTGAAGCTCGAAGCGAATCTTAACGTAAACAAATGAGGTCGGAGGACACGTACTTTCTATGACATTTCTCGGGCGTTCAGGCCGGTATATGTTGTTAATACTGTTTATTATAAACAGAACATTTACTTAAATATTTGCATGTGTAAAAATGAAGTATAAACAATAAATATATTAAAATAATTGTCGGACTTAGTACATTTCTTAATATATGGCGTCACACGCACACATATATATATATACAGTCATTTATATACATACATATACATATATATATATATATATATATATATATATATATATATATATATGTGTGAAATATATATATATATATATATATATATATATATATATATATATATATATATATATATGCAATTTTATAAATATATATTATTTATATATTATATATGCGCTGTACTTATTGGAAAGCGCTCAATATCAGTGATAGAGCTAACATATTTAGTTGGATTGATGTGAGTTTGTGACCCGGGGTTTCACGCTGTTCGCGATCGTCAGACAAACTGATTAGTTTTTAAATTTTTCCTCGCACTACCATAAAATCACCGATGTACGCAACCATATATAAATCCAAAATTTAAAAATTAATCAGTTTGTCTGACGATCGCAAATAGTGTGAAACGCAGAGTTACAAACTCACATCAATCCAACTATATATATATATATATATATATATATATATATATATATATATATATATATATAGTCATTTTTATTTAGGTTTTGAAGATCTGGCTCATACAAACGCCTGTCCTATTTGTTGTGACCTAGTCAGACGGTATTTAATGTATTATTTATAATAACAAATTGAAACGAGTCTTAATTAATGATAAATAAAAACAAACTGTCATGTTACATACATTTTGTCGAAAAATAATAAAAGATAAAAATGCGAAAATCAACTTTCGTCTCGTTTTCACACACGAACGAAGTAGGTAATGGTTAATAATCTTTCGGGTCGACGAACATCAAGCCTCTTCCCCAAATGCACTAACTTTATATAATTGAAATTAAAGGACTTTGCCAACGTTAGCAAATATCATGGAATAATAGTTTTCTTTTAATTCAAAACAAAGAATTGCTGGTCTGTTTTCATCATGAGACTCATGTTGAAATCGTGACACATAAAACAGGGGCGAGTTAACACTTTCACTCCTAAGACTTTGGCTATTATTCTCATTTTTTTTTTTTTTTTTTTTTTGTTATTCGAACGTAAGACCTTTGTATCTATTTTTTTTATTATTTGAACGTAAGACCTTTTTGTCTATTTTTTTTTTATTTGAACGTAAGACCTTTTTTTCTATTTTTTTTTTTATTTGAACGTAAGACCTTTTTATCTATTTTTTTTTATTTGAACGTAAGACCTTTTGTCTTTCTTAATTTAACATTTATACGAACATTTCGCATTTTTATATTTAAAATCGGAATCATAACCACGTATATAGTGTATTTATAGCGTTTTTTCTCTCGATCATTACCATATATATATTTTTTTGTATATTATTTTTATTTTATTAGTTTAATTGTCAGCGGTTACACACATATATATATATAATATGAAGCTTGGTTAATACTTGATATACTTCAAGATCGTCGTCTATTATATTTAACGACTTCAAATTTGTATATAGTTTAAATCAATGTTAAGGAATATTATAGTGCTTACTGTACTTTTATTTTTAATTTCATTTTTGTATGTACGGGAAATATATATATATATATATATATATATATATATATATATATATGTGTGTGTGTGTGTATACGTCATGTTTATGGACAATTATTATCTTAATTTTGCGAATACATCCAATAAAAGTTCACATGCAATAATGTTAAGCAACAGGCTAGACGATAAAATGTGATATTAGGGTTGAGTTTAAGTATCCCTGCCAAAAGAAAAGAAAAAAGTACAGATAAAATAAAAACGGCAAATAATTAAACCATACAATACTTAAGGAAAAGGATGAGATTTAGGAACATTAAGATTACCTCCTTGGTTATCCATCGAAACCGCAATCCACCGAAATAAGAAAAGAAGCCAGTCCCCACCGCGGGCCATTTAAAAGATATTTCGCGCACCGGATTGGTTGTGATAAACATCCAATCGGATGTGCGGAATATGTGGTCTTTCTTACTCTTATTCTTTAAAAAGGCCAGAGTGGCTGTTAGTGTTTAGTCGGAAGGGAAAATCAGGGGTTGATCTCCTCTGATTGGGTCGATTTGGTGATGGGGAGTATGATGTTGAAAGATCCGATACTCCCTGATGAACCAAATGAAAACATCACTGATGACCCCCTTGAGCGCCTACTTAAAAGCATATTTGCGAATCACTGCTACTCATTTGCCCAGTGCTGCCCCCATCCGGTCAGCCATTTTTAAAGAAAATGCCAAATTTCAACCTATTTTTTATTACACAGAAAACTGGCACCAGTGTGTTTTACAGCATTCCATTTTCATGGATATACCTGGGAATGACTTACCAGATCAGTAATGAGTATACACATATCTTTTGAAGCATTGTCCTTTGTGGAGTGGGACTTCACATTTTTTGCAAGTACCTTGTTTCTGAGCGTTTTCCAGCTTTTTTGCAGACTCTGCATGGCTTGGAAGGGTACCTTTTCTTATTGGTTGGTGGAATTTCTACCAAGTCATGAGCTTTCATTCCACCAACCAGGCGATTGGCAGGATTAATTTTAGGTGCCCTTGGACATACGGTCACGGGTGCTGGGAGCATCCACATGCTAGCCGCATTTTCGTCAGGAATATTTTCAAATTAGATACGAAACTACCATGACGTAGAGAAAAATCGAGGCTGACTAATAATTTGCATGATAGAACAGTTAGAATTTCCCGTATTTTACGATAGATGGCGCAACGGGACACTCATAACAGCGGTATGCAAAAAAAACATAGGTTTCCATACTTAGCCAGCTGGAGCAAGATAAGAAAAACGAAGATCTCCGTAGTTAGCAGAGGAAGTGTTAATATATATTGATACATGTATACATAGATTGCGTTGATACGATATATATATATGAAATTGCATATATGCTTGTGTGTGTGTCTGCGTGTATTAAACAAATGAATGAGAAACTGCAAAAGAATTCTGTTACGCGTTTCATCTACTAGAAGGACTTCGCCGAACTTCCTCTTTTTCTTTCTTGTTCTCTAAGACAGTATGTATGTGTGGAGAGGGAATATACATATGCATACGCATACTCACAAAAACACACACAATACAAAAAAAGTGTTAATAGATCTAAGAACATGTAGGGGTCATTAAAAGATGAGAATACAGATATCTTAATTGTTTTATTACTCTTCACGCAGAAGAACTTTCTTACTGCCAGTTCAAGAAAGACATGTTTTTTTTTTGTTTTTTTTTCAGTAAAATCGCCATTGGCTTCAACCAAGTCCTACAGACGACTTCGGAATCAACTGCATCTCTTCTGGACGGTGTCTTTGTTTAAGTTGGTGAATGCTGTCATAATCCTTGGCTTCAGTTCAACTTTGGTGTTACAAGGTGTTTTGTTGGTCCCTCGCTCAATTGCGCCCCACACATAATAATCAGGTGTCGGGGGGTTGCAGTCTGGCCAGATGTCAGTGGTGATATGGCCGCAGAAATTGTCTGACAGCCATGACTCAGTTCTCCTGCTTGTGTGGCATGGTGCAGAGTCCTATTGCCAGACATAGGGTCTTCGATCAGCCTCCCTCTACACCCAGGGCAGGACTACATCCTCAAGGCACTCGATATAAGCCTCTGTGTTGAGCCTGTGGGAAAATGAATGGATACATAACGTCGCCGTCACTAGTGATCACACTGCAATCACCATTCATGCTTGAATACAGTCTTCTGATCTGATGGTTGCGCTTAAAAATGAAACAGCCTGTATTAATTCAGTGTTGATCTCTGTGTCCATACACAAACACAGATTCACACATGCACACACACATATATATATATATATATAGCACACACAACACACACACACACATATATGTGTGTGTGTGTGTGTATGTATGTGTGCCTGTGTGTATTGAGGTAGGTAAATATAATAACTATTGGGTTGGTGCATAATTATCAGGCGTTTTTGTAAGCGAGTTATTTGATAATAAAAATTGTAGTTTTATTTACTTTTTTTTAATAAAAACATTAATTTATTTTCAGGTTATAAAAATGCGTATCGATAATCATACGCTCCGGAATAATCATTTAAAAATGTCATTATTGAATTGATATGTTTCTTTTTTTCATAATAAATATCATGTAAAAAACGCCTGATAATTATGCACCAACCCAATAGATATTAGCAACCGTATGTGCGTGCGTTATCGCGCATATACAGATAAGCGAATAAATATTTACTCAATTTAATATAAGGTGTAAACAAAACGGAGCTAAGAAGTATATATATATATATATATATATATATATATATATATATATATATATATAAGGTTGGTGCAAAAATAATGACGTAACAATGTCGTTTTTTGACGTATTTTTAACGTCAAAAAACGACATTACTACGTCATTATTTTTACACCAACCTAATATATATATATATATATATATATATATATATATATATATATATATATATATATATATGTTCGAAGTGCAACTTGAAGCTTCATTGTTATGCTGTCCGGCTTCAATGAACTCAGTCATCGGTTTGAGAGAGAGATGGATAAGTCATTTAATGGTGATGATATTTCTTAGCTAATGGGCCTATATTTATTAACGGAAATGAATAAAATTTTACACATAAAGGATCATGGCATGTATCGGAATATAGGGATTGTTAGTGGTATTAGATAAAAGAAAAGAAAATTAGAAAGAAGTTATTCAGCCCTTTTTAGGAGGAGGATTTTTATACGAAAATTTTAATAAATTTAAAGGTTGTCCAATACCTTGATGTCGAATTAAACTATACAGATAAAGGCGTTTCCCCCTACATGAAGCCAAGTAGTAAGTTACTGTATGTAAATGGTAAGTCGAGTCACCCTAGAGCAGTAATTGCCCACATACCAAGGGGAATGGAATGTAGATTGTCGAGAAACTCTTCAAATATGACAATATTTAAAGAAGCCAAGAAGAACGATGAGAAGATTTTATCTAAGGAAGGGCATAAAATTAACAAAAAAAATTTGAAACATCTAAAAAGGGTATCCGAAAAAGTAAAAGATATATAGTCTGATTTAGCCACCCACTTCAATTTAGTGGTGAAAACGAAAATTTGGAAATACCTTCTTTATAACGTTAAATAAACATTTCCTCCAAAACGCCATGTTTATATAGAGTTTATAATAGAAGTAATAGAAAAATTAGTTACAGCTGTAGACGGAACAAAGGCTTAAAAGACACAACAGTAAAAAAAGAAAAAAATGGTGTATGGAGAAAACTATTGTGGGAAGAAAGGCAGCGAAGAAAAAATGCTGTAAAGTGGCCTTAAAAAGCTAACTACTGCGTGGAAGGAATTGTTTACAGAGCAAGTCTGGTGTCTAGAAAATGACCTGAAAAATGTATACATTCAACGCGTTATTACAACTATAGAACATCGTTCAAACTGGCAAACGGATGTGTCCCCTCGAGGAAGGACTGTGCCTTGAGAGAATATTGGTCCTCAAACTCACAGACGGCCTCAACTGGAACTTTTATAGATTATCCATCGCTAAAGAAGCAGGTAAAATGATCGGCACCCTGTAACGCGTCATTAAGTACTTCACTCGCGCTATCCTCAATCCGAAAATGGAGTACTGTTGACATAGTTGGGCGGAAGCTGCCCAGTTCTCACTTTCCAGTCTTGATAGAGTGCAAAAGCATCTCCGCGTCTTTGTTGGAGAAGAATTATTTTCTATCCTCCAATATTTCTTTCACATGTGCTATGTGACCAGCTTCTCACTGATCTATCGCTACTTCCATGGAAAGAGCTCGGGAGAACTACATACTTTGGTTCCGCTAGGTTTAACCATCACGGCTTGGACCCGCCACTCATATTGCAGGAAAACCACCACATTCCCTCCGTATCCAATCGGTGAGAAGTAAGAACAGCGTCTTCCTGCGAACCACGGCCCTATAAAACAGACCACCAAGAGGATGTTTCCCTGATCACCACTCTTAACCTGTTCAAGTCTAGAATTAACTATTATCTTCCTCTCCTATCTATATAAACTAACGCTTGAAGTAATCCTCTGCTTCGAGTGGCTGTCGTGCCTTGTACAGAGTGAAGCATATTGTAAATAAAACTACACGATTTAATGCGTGAGAAGAAAAATAATAAATATACTCTTCAAGCCATGTTTTTTTCTGTGAATATTTAAGTTTAAATACATATACGGGCCCAAGGCTTTGACATTGTTCCGGGGACGTCAAACTTCGTGCCAATAAAACATGAGGAGGGCAGTAAGAGTATTCGTGGCTCATTGAAAACAAGCTTTCACACCCATAATGAAATTATGTGCTTTGTAGGTTGTCTAGCAGTCCAGTGCTAAACTTATTAGGTTGGTGCAAAAATAATGGCGTTTTTTGACGTTAAAAATGACGTCAAAAAACGCCACTATTTTTGCACCAACCTAATAATTATTGGACCCTATTGTCAACTATTATTAATTTTTTCTCAATGTTACTTGCATTTTATAACTGTCTTTAAACAAACAGTAATATTATCTTGAGATCATCACACGCATACACATACACGCTCGTGCACGTACGCATCTATCTATCTATCTATCTATCTATCTATCTATCTATCTGTTATAGTAAATTACCCATACACAGATGGACTCTTCCAAGTTACAAATAAAAGAAGGTACTCCGTTTGTCAGAAAGAGTTTTTTTCCCAGCAGTCATTCTTGCTCGTTTGTATATTATTGTATTCCCGATTTTCGTTAATATATCTGTTAACTCAAATCTACTCTTGTGTCTTTATTCTGGCCTCAACAAGGCCACAACACTGTCTATCGCAATATCCATCATCATCATCATATTATTATTATTATTATTATTATTTTATTTCCATTGATTCCTGTTGTATAATTATTTTCTCCCGGGTCCCAACCAGAAGCCTAATGTCAGAAATGGCATCATGACATTTCCCACTGAGCATTTTTTGAAAAATTAATGCTACTTAAGATCACACTCATTTTTCATAGATAAGCCCTTCGTGAAGTGTGAGCTGTACTTTTGAGTACAATTTTTGTATTTCAGCTACTAAGGATCACTTCAATGAGTGTATTGGGACCTTTTCCCATCAATCCGTGGGTTCCAACTACATTTGCCGCATTTTTTAAATTTTCATTTCAATGTCCTTGCATTTTGATAGATTTAAAGATCTTCAAAGATACATTACAGTCTGCATGGATTACCATGTCAATAAGAAGGCACATTCTGTTTCAGTTTACGAGGTCTGTGAGATTAACTTTGGTTGTTCTGTCTGTGTCTATTGTAAAGTCCCATAAAATTGTTACAGATCCTATCTCTGTAACCGTGTTTGGGTGGTTTTCATACCAATTTCTTGCAGTTTCCTCTCCGTAAAAATTGTACATTATTATTATTTTTATTGACATCATTATATCTCGATTTCTGCTATGGTCACCCAACGTACCAAGTCTGTGGGAAGACTTAAGGCACATAGAGATGTGGTCTTATGTCTATATTCATGATTTGTTTTTCTAATTCCCATAACATCACTAGCGTTACAGGAACAAAGTTCTTTTCAGTGTATGGGCTGTACTTATCAAGAAAAATTTTTTGTATTTCTCTTAAGTTGGAGTTTTTCATTGTGTTATTGAGTTCCTTTTTTTATCATTCCAAGCGCACCTACTATGACTGGTAATATTCTTGTTTTCAATTTCCACACATTTTCGATTTCGATTTCCAGGTCTTTATACTTCGATAGTTTTTCAAATTCTTTAGTTGCTATGTTACAATCTGCTGGGCAAGCTGTATCAATAATTAGGCAAGTTTTTCTCTTCGGTTTTTGGCAATTATGTCCGGCCTATTTGCTTCCATCTTCTCTATATAAAGATAGTTTAGTTTCTATTTTTGTAATCAGTGCTGGGTGATGTTCATACACGTGTTTATTAACATCTTTTCCAAAGTGTTTGCACATTGTCCAGTGTAAATATTGCCCTACTCTATCGAGACGATTTTCATATATTCATTTGGCACAAGTATAAAATATCCTGAGATTAGAGGGTCAATGGTTTCTAGATATTTGTCACAGAAGGTGCATTTTGAATCCACAGTAATATGTATGGCATTTGCCTGAAAGTTTCTAGTAAAATTACTCTAATCTTGCACTGTTCCTTTTTAACCTTTACTTCAGATACTCGTAACAATCGATCAGTATTAACTTCATCAACATCAGCTTTATAAGTCTCGTTCTGGATATTGGCCATGCAGAGGTTTATCTTGTCAGCGTTGTTTCATCTGTTCAAGAGCTTTAACCTTGGCTTTCTTTTTCCTAATTTTTGCTGCAACAGTTGGTTCTTGGGTTCTGTATTGTTTTAGTACAGAATCTACTAAATGTAAATCTCGTTTGTATTTACAGCCTTCTTTTATAATTGAATATTTTTCTCTTTTCGTGTTGTTTGATTAATTGTCTCATCCAGTCTTTTGTTGTTTCTATTTATATTAGTAAGCCAATAGTTGTCTTGTGTGACAATTCTAGCTGAATAAGACCTCTTCCACATTCTTTACGGAGTATATATAGATGGCTTGCATCCGCCTATGGATGATGCCTCTTATACTTAGAAACTTTCTTGTCTTATAATCCATTCGTCCAGTTCAAGATTTTGAAACTATATTGAACTACAGGGATGGCAAGGTTATTAATGGCCATATTTCTGTTCATAGAATCCAATTCAGTTCTTAATATTAGTCGCACCTCCCCCTTCTATAGTAATCTTTTCGTACTATTTCTTTCATTTTTTATGGTGAATTCCTCCAATCTTATTTACACCGAGATACTTATAAGCTTTTTCTTGCTTTACATCTTTGATTGTTACTCGAGGGTTTAAGCTAATAGAAGCGATTTGTTGTAGTGATCTTCTTAAAATTATGACTTTAGCACATTTATCCAAACCTAGTTCCATTACAATGTCATCACTGAAACATTTTACTGTTTTCAGAAGACCTTCCTAGCATACGAATTTAAGTAATCTATGTGAAATAAATGGATTATTTTCTTTTGAGATATCTTATAGCCATCGGTGGAAATCGAGATGTATTCCAGAGTCGCCATTAATTTTCAACAAGCCGTCATTGAAATTAAGTTTGCTTACTCCGCCCATAAAAATATCAAATTTAGCATCTGAGGAGTCGCTTATAACTTAAATTTAGAAGTTGTAAGTTAGAAAGCCTTGTGCGATGTTGTTGTTTGTAAATATTTAACTCTCTATTATTTATTTATTTTATTGTTTCTGTTTTTGCGTTTTTCTTTTGTTGGTTTTCTTTCCGAGGTTTTCACTTATTCTTCCTTCTATGCTGTTATTTTCTTTTCTCCGTTGCTATTTAATTATCAATTTTTTTCATTCACCCCGCCATCACCACATCACTTAATTTAGAATTTGCTAACCCACTGTTACTTATCAATGTTGAAAAATTAAGAGTGAATTACCTTTTAGAACCCCGACTTATTTACTTGGAAGTATACATCAAAATTTAAGTCATTACGTAATATAAATTCTTTCATATTTTTTCTTTTTCTTTTAATTTTTCTTTGCAGGTTAATGGAAGTAAATAGGTTCGCCTATCGTCCGGCTCACACTCCTTCCATGTCTATTGAACAGAAGCAGAGGTTCATGCCTTGTTCCCTGTTCAGAATATGTTTTATAATTTCTCTTTCATTATCCTACTAGGGCCACGATGATTTAACTGTCTTAACTTTTTGGTGATCAGACTAACCAATGGCCGTGGCTTTCCATTATGAGGGTAGCGGGTTGGCAGTTGCTGGCTGCTATTTCGGACTGCTCGTTAGGAACCCGAACTCTTTGGTAGCTCTTGGAAAGGTTGCATTAATCAATAGTCGCGTAATATCAGACTATCTGTAGTGCCATGTCGTTCATGGGTAGGCGTCCCTGCATGTATTGCTAGCGGGGAAACTCTGAGGCCACATTATGCTCTGTTCTCAGATTACCCTGGCTGGTTTGTATTGCTATTGACGACAGATAGTGACAATTATGGTGGTCTTTGTTCTCTCTCGAAATGAATCTCATGGAAAACAACAAAAAGAAATACATTTAAACCAATAAATTAAAAAAAAATCTCCTACTCACCTCAAACTTTCTTTCTCCAATATTCGGGGTATTCGTTCCAACTTCTGCAGCGTAGAATCTTTTCTCTCGGAACGTTCAACTTAAATTCTTCCATTGCTACTAATGAAATTTTGGTTCCAGGATATCTTCCCTACCCCTGAAAAGATTCCAGCATTCACATGCATGGCCTTGGTGTCTACATCTGGGATAATCTTCCGATGGCCAGGGATTTGTCACGCGAGGCTCATGACTACTCTTTCATGTGTTTTCGTCGTTCGTTACCAAACTCTGTTAGCCATCTCTTTTTCTTTTATCACCCCCCCTTCTCCCAAGACTGCAGTATATTAGACATGATCGAAAAGGCACATTCTTTCCATCCATCTGCGATGATCATTGTCTTCGGCGACTTTAATGCTTACTATGACATCTTACTGAAACATTCTAAAGGTACTGATGTTGCCGGCATTCAGACATTAAATCCCCCACTCAAATCGTGGATTTCCCTATTCATCTCTATAGTAAAATCGAACCACAGGCATGAGATTTATTTCTCACCTCCTCTCCTCGCTCTTGCCGAGCTTTGCAACACTGTCCTCTTGGTAATCCGGACCACTCTGCGGTATCCATTGATATTTTCGTTCCAATCAGCGATTAAACAGGAATGCTCTATCCATAAGACCTCTTTCCGCTACCAGCATGTTGGGTCAAAGCAAGCATGGACGCTTTTATCCCTTAAAATTTCAATCCCTCTATGTTTCACACCAGCATGCACGCCCGCTATAGCACATAGGGACCACTATTTTCGGCTATACCAGCATGACGGCTCTCGTCACAACAGATGCCTATTCGTTACTGCTTGAAATAAATATAAGCAGATCCTCGAAGGAGCTAAGTCCCTGTCTTCTGAAAGAATGTGGCACCAACTATTTGGCTCTTGTGATTACTGGCGGCTCTGTAATAGGGTACTAAATAAGTGTAAGGTTTCTAATCCCCGCTTCAATCAATTTGAGGTGTTATCATCCTCTGCCGATAAAGCTGAATGATTTGCCGGCAAATACTGCTCAAACTCTACTCTTGACACATCTGGAGTAGCCCGGCCTAACTTCCCAGTTAGAAGTGAATCTCTATTGAGGGATATATATATAACCCCTTCCATGCTTTCTGCTATAATCTCTAACCTAGAATCGCACCTGTAATAGTCATTAAAAAGTATGCTTCCAAATTAGCCCCTGTTCTCTCTAAACTGTAACTACATCCTTGGCCTTACTCTCTTTTTAATTTTCATTAATGACATTCCCGATGGAAGCAGCTCTCAACTTAGCATCTAACATGACGGCACATTTACTCCTGCCTCAATAGTAAGGCTGATCAGTCCGACATGATCAAAATGGCAGACGATGTCCAAAACGACCTCCAGTCTGCGTTAACCGGGGCAAAAGATGCTTGTTAATTTTAACGCATCCAAAACTAAATTTCTCCCCATTAATAGTCCGAAGGAATCCGCTCTTCCATCCTTCAGCATGGCTGGTACTAATCCCCAGGAAAGTGACTCGATGTACCTTCTCGAGCTCCCGTTCTCAACTGACGAATCTGACTATATTGAATCTATTGCTAGGTCAGCTGCCAATAAAGTCAGTTCACTGTGTCATACGAGACAATTTTTCTCTGTAGAATCTATCTTACATGTCTATAAGGCTACCATCATCCATCCTTATAATATTGCTGGCACCTATGGTCAGGTGCCCCTGCTATTTACCTAGAGCTTCTTGATAAGATACGAAAAAGAATCAGCAATATTATTGATCCTGATCTGGCGGCTCTGCTTCAGTCACTTTCCTACCGGTGTAAGGTTGTCTTTCTGTGCCTTTTCTATAAATACTTTCATTGTAATTGTTTGGATGATCTCTTCGCCATGGTACCTAAACTTCATGAATTTAAGCGCAGTACTACGCTAGCGTCGAGATTTCATCAATTGATAGTTGAGCTGGTTAGATGTAGCCGTAAGTTCTATGCTAACAGTTTCTTTTCTCGAACTTTTCGCTTGTGGAACTCCGTCTCCATGCTTTCCAGACAACTTTAATCTTCAAAAATTTAAATGCAATGTCAATCACTATCTACTGATTCCTCTTTCCTGGGGTGATACCGATTATATATATATATATATATATATATATATATATATATATATATATATATATATATATATATAATAATGTTTTTTGACGTTCATTATTTGAGAAAACGACATTATTTTTGCACCAACCTAATATATATATATATATATATATATATATATATATATATATATATATATATATATATATATATATATATATATATATATATATATATATATATATATATATATATATATATATATATATATATATATATATATATATATATATATATATATATAAAGAAGTGGTGTGGATTTTTATTTATTAATCCAACAGATTGTATGATCTAAAGATGCTTTTGCCTGTCAACGGTGCGCAGGTTCGATTCCTGCCGGAGAACCCCAAAGGAGGTCAGATTTTGCTCCGTTGTGGACAAAATGTAATGTTCTCACATCGATCAATAAATCCTTCCGAAGGATAAATTCTGAACTTTGGTTATCGATGTGAGAACATTACTTACACCCAAGCCTAATGATTTTGACAAGTAGCTTTCGTAGTCAATTTAAATCCCAGATATATAAAAATGTATATTTTTGAAACGAACTGTCCATGCAATATGACCATGTAATAGAGACGCAGCCAATGAAAGCCTTTTGTCTTAGTTGGTATGAAAAATAAATAAATAACTAAACGAAAATAGATACGTTAATTGACTCCATGTCCCTGGTCTGTAAGTTAATGATTTTCCATTTGTGCTCCTGCACCCCATAAGGCACAGTTACGAATGAAATCACGGTTTTGATAGCTAAGATTTCTTATAAGGGTCGACATTTTGTCCACAACGGAGCAAAATCTGACCTCCTTTGCGGTTGATTCATCATTGTGACGTCACACTGAAGTTTGAGAGAAGTAAGCTCATGAATTGTTCTTAAGTTAACAATTGTTTCAAAACATGATCCTCCTTTGTTGCTGACATTAGCTTCTTCTCGTTAGACTCGGTGAAAGAGTAGTTAGGTCAAAGGCTATGGAGTTTCTTTTGTTTTAGCCAAATAAGGATTTTTAGAATACTTGGGTTCATTTTTTTTTTTTTTGTTTAATTTATTTTCTACAATTGTTAACGTAGACATACTTTACTAATAACATGCATAGTTTAAATGCTTTCCAACTGAGTTAAATTGAAATCAGATGCTGCTGCTTCAGATGTTTTGTTTCATTTATGTGCATCCTTAAATAATTGAAGGCAACTATTAATCATTTCATACAAGAAAAAGTGATATATATTTATTTTAAAGATTTTAAGTTTTGAGGGATGCAGTTAGCGTAGGCTTTGTTAGAGCGGAAAGTTTCCTATCGATTCTGTTTCATTTCCTTCGAACTAATACACTTGGAAAAGGCATGAACATCTTCCTCCAGGTATGGGTTAATTAGTGAGCCCTATTGCCTTGTGGTAACAGCCAGTCTAGAAGAAAACTCTAAATTTAGAATAAATTTGAATTTTACCCTAGATACTACATCTTACTTTAGACACACTGCTACTGTTATGTCTTCAGTACATGTGGTGCTCCTATGATCATATGAAGTTGGGAGGAATAAACGATTAGTTTGGAAGGTTTTCTTAGATGAAATAATGAAAGTTTACATTTTCAAGAGTGGAATATAGATTCTGAAAGATTTAAGCTCTTTTTTTTTTAGTCCGTGCCTACGAGAATAGAACTTATTATTTGCAATGGACAGTTTTATAAACTGGCTTGTGAAGATCAGTGTTTCCCAACTTGGGCCATTGCGCACCCTTGCGGTCTCTGTTATGTTAAAAAGGGGGCACTAATGTAATCTGTCTGGTGTGGTAAAACGACCATGCTATATATTTATATATATATATATATATATATATATATATATATATATATATTTATATATATATATATATATACATATATATATATATATATATATATATATATTTATATATATATATATATATATATATATATTTATATATATATATATATATATATATATATATATATATATATATATATATATACAGTGATAGAATTGCACAGTGATAGAATTGCCTGTGTCATGGCCTACTTTCAAATTGAAGAATTTCCCACATATACAGCAAATACACAAAACCATACCAAGATTGCTTGAGAAAATTTTGTTACTGTTTCGTAAACTGACTTTATAATGTAATAAAAAAAATACCAGATGGAGACAACAAATTGCGCGGAATTATGCGATGGCTGCTGCTGCTGCTACTACCGTATTAAAGAACAAAACTTAGTAAATACTTAATTTTTTTAAAATGGTTAGCTTAGAGCAAGGGTTCTTAACCTTTTTTGCGTCATTGCTCAATTTCACATGGAAAAAAAAATTTCCACTGCCCACCTGTATAGTAAATATTCAAAAACATAACAAATTGTTTGGTAAAAGTTTGTTACCAGTTCGTATACTGACTTTATGATGTAGTAAAAAATGCTGAAGGGAGGTAACAAATAACACTGTTTTATGCGACTGCTGCTGCTACTACCGTATTAAAGAACAAACGAAAGCAAACATGACCATTGGAAACTATCGTATTTGCCGGACTATTGGATGCAGATTTTTTTTCACAAAAATTACCCTACGTCCTATACAGCAGTATCATGTAAGAGAGGAACATGGAGACCACGAAAAAAAGTGAGATTCATCAGGAATCAGTGCACACGTAGAGCTTAACTCTGAAGCACGGAATCCTGGAAGTCAACAAACATAATATCAATAAAAAATATCATTGAAAAATTCGCCGAGGAAAAAATAAATTTATGGAATTGTGCAATATTTTACTGCTTTTTTTTTTTTGTAGAAATCACAGATTTTATAGTTATTTACTTGGACTGGTATATTGCTGTTTGATTAGTGCGTGTGTGTGTTTTTTGTTGATATATTGGGATTTGCTTTTCTGCATGTATGGGACTTCATTTACTAATAATTACCATATTTCTGTTTGTTTTGCCTATTAACCATATATACCAGTGTTCACTAATACTAGTAGATTTCGTTGTAGCTGTTATGAATTTAATTTTCTCCATGAAAAAAAAACTAAATCAATTTTCAATAAATGTACCAAAGTTCTTTTCCAAAAAAAAAAAAAAAAAAAAAAATGTCCTGTTAATTAAACCATACCTCATTTCCATTAAAACAAAATACCAGTTTATAATTTGTGCTAATAGCGTAAGTGTTTCTTAATTGTTAGTGAGAATGTAAAATTATAATTTAATTTTTTTGGTTTTGATGTGTACATTTTATCCCTAAATATTCCATGCCAAAATCTGGGAACGTCCAATGTGTGGCTGCGTCCAATAGGCCGGTAATTACTGTATACAATTTAGATTCATCGTCAAGGTTAGTGTTATAGTGAGAGTTAGCGTTGCAAGTGTTGACAAAAAAAATTAATTTTTTTTCATAATTATAAAATTAAAAATAATATAGAAAAATATCATAAAAAGTCGTTGGTAATTTTTTCGTTCTTCTTTGTCTTACCTTCTTTGATTTATATCCGAAAAATGTTACTTCATCTAAAGAACTATTTGAATGTTAATGACCCTCTTCTATACCAAAATATTCGTTGTTTGCCCGGATATTTATTTTCTTATCAAGGAATCTAACTCAGTTATTCCCATTTATTAGGTTGGTGCAAAAATAATGTCGTTTTCTCACATATGTTACTATGTGAGAAAACGACATTATTTTTGCACGAACCTAATAATATCTTCATACTTACCTTGTGTAGCGATCCGTCCCTGCGCTGGTAATATCACGGCTACGACTAGCCTGGACTGGCTCTGACCAGTTTGGACCAGCTATGACCAGCTTAGACCAGCGGTCCGAGTGAAAACACTCGGGTCCCCACGTTAAAAACTGACCTTGTCACAACCTGACTCAGGGGGGGTCAAGTAAATATCTTCCCATTTAGTATCTTGTGTTGTTGTTGGGTTTGTTTTTTTTTAATTACAGATTCTTTGAATATCTTCTTTGAATATTATTTCCGGTAGCATATGTTCAAAATACATTTATTTTTCTCAAAATCCTACATCATCCACCAAAATTTTAATGGCCCATCATTTTCTGTTCCGTTGCTCATCGCCCAACCAACAGTTGAAATCGCCCACCGGTGTGCGATATCGCCCAGGTTAGGAAGCCCTGATTTATAGCAATAAGAAATAAAAAGGTATGTTTTATTTTGTTATTATAGTAAAGCCTGACACACCCCAAATTATTTATTAATATTGTTTTTTGATAAGGATGGATACTATAAGCTGAAACTCACGCAATTTATTGCTCATATTAAAATATTCTGAATATTTTACTGACATTGATTACTTAATACCAAGTTTATCGTAAAACAATGACTTCTGTAAACAAATATTACTATATAAATTTAAGCACTATATACTGCGTTATGTGAGGGTAATGATTTTTCTCGACGATTAGCACATTTTACTGTCGCCGAGAGTACTGAGCATGACGATAAACTACATCCGACAGCAAGGCCTCTTAATTGCTCTAGTTTCCAGATCCTCTCTTAAGTAGGTTGGTAGCACCTGTTAAGCTCCCAGCTATGGGTAAATAGTCGACCTCCAAACAAAACACTATGAAAGTATAAAAATACTTTTTTATAGTAAAAATTCCAGCAATAGATTTTTATATGAAAAGGGCCAAAAAATCATATTTATAGTAAAATGGCCAGTAATATATCTTTCCGTAGATGCGTTCAAATTATTTAGATTTCGACATTAAATAACCCATAGAGATGTTAATATGCCTCTAAGAAAAGCCAACCAACCATCGTTGAGTGACATGTAAATACCACTATCTTTCTCCAATCCTATTTCCACAGATTTTTTAGGATAAATCTTGCGTGTAAATGAAACTTGGAGCAGAGAGTTATTGGTAATAAAAGTCAGTTTACTTAGTCGATAGGGATTATCGGTAATTCATTACTAATCCATTTTTTAGTCATGAGAAATAAGTACCCCCTTGAAAACACGGTGTGTGGCGACGATGAACAAGATCGTCTCGCCAGATTAATAGCTAGTTTAATGACGCCAATCCTCATAGGGATCTTAATCATGTTGCCTTGTGTCAGACTAGATTAAGCTTAGTATATAGTGATTTTCCAAGCGTAGCTTAGATGTGGCAAGGCCGAAATTAAGGGGCACCCAGTGAGGATCGAACTCACTACTCAGTCGTAATTGTCCTAGCGAGCCAAGCTTGCTAACCATTACACCACCTCGAGGTGCCCTAAGCTTAGTATATATCAATGGCTGCCCTTTTGGCTGAAATAAGTACATATTTCTCTCCAGTGCCACAAATTGTTGAAGATCACGTAAAAGCCAAGAGTCTCTCAATTAGGAAAAATGGTGCAATATAATCTTCCAACTACTCATTTGGCCTTGTACCGCACCAGACTAAGCCTAATAAATCCCGAGATATCGAATATATCCTAACGGTTAATGTTTACATATACGAAGTTAAATCAATATGTCCGTAACCTGATTCATTGTTATTACCTGAAATTTTATCCGAAGATTTCATAGAAAATATTCAACCTATGCAATTAATAATAGACTCTTAATTAAGTGCTTTGACAAGAAAGGAGATTATGTTGTGAAATAAATGTTTATTGTACAAAATAAATGCTTTTTTATCATAAGGCTACGTACTTAATGATGCACTAACGTCTGATGAAAGCTAGGATTTTGAATTATGGTTCTCAAACGTGTCAATTCTTCTTCATGTAAGCGTTTGGCGCAACATAATCTTCTGTTCTCTATTGCATCACTTTTGAAAAGCCTAGAAAGCTATGTTTAGAAAATAATTGGGATAATTATGTGTTTCCCAACTGTGACAGTTTGATGTTTAGCTGTGATTTCAAATTCTTGTTTTTAAACGAGACCAACATTTCCCTGTTTAAAATCCTGACGGAGCTCAATCTTTCGTTTCTTTATTTTTTATTTAGTACTCCTCAGTTATCGCTCACTCTGTTTCCAAGTACACACTGCCAGGCCCAGAAATGAAATCTGGAATTGCAATTTCACCCAAATTCACCAACCAACACTTTTTAATCCACTAGCCTGTTGTCCCATGGGACGATTCTGAGTAAAGAACTTTGAGGCTTAAACCTAACCTGCCTGCTGATGAGTGCTGGTGCTTGTCACATTTGACTGCACTCACCAAGACTTCAGTTTTACTGCAGTTTTGCTGTCACTTCTCTTTATTTATTAATGACTCCCATCTCGTACTTATTTATATGCTAGGCCTACTAAGGAGATCCGCACAGCCTATGTTCAGCCGAGGTTTTGAATTCTGGTTTTTAAGAGAAACAAATATTTCCCCACTTAAAAGCCTGGCGCTGCATAATCTTTCTCGATAGTGTTTCTCTATATTTCTTTGTACGATGTCCTAAGCTAAGCTTATAAATATCTGGTCAACCACTTTGTCTTTCTTTTTAATTCTCTATCTTGATTTTACCTTCTGTTTTCTGAATGGATGCGGAGGTAGCATAATACTTACTGACAAAGAACGGGAAATGAAAGAACCGAGTTCAAATTCTGTTCTACACAGTTGCATTTACTCTCGCACCAGTGTCCTTGGGAAAGTCAGGAACTGATCTTCTTACCCGCCATCAGCTATTAAATAAAGTTAAATAGCGAGGGTTAATTATCTATAGGGAAGCTGTTGTAAAGTGACGCTTAGGAAGCTTGTATCAGCTGACACTTCACTGGCGTGTTTGAAGCAGTCAGTCTAAGAAAAGGAATTCCAAATTATGGAGAAGGTGGCTGAAACCTGTTCAACTACATTTCCAAAGAAGCTATCGCAATTCTCAAATAAAGAAAAGGAATCTGTTGGAAGCCATGACCGACTACGTCCTGAAAGGCTGTAAAAAATCAGAATTTTATTTTTCTGAAAAAATATTTCCATTTCTTTTGCTTGCCTTTTTGCCCCATAATGTTTTTAGCCGTGTTTGGAAGCATTAATACCTGCTTTAAGCTTCGTTCTACCTTTGCTAACACATTAATGCATATGTGGAATGAACTGGCAAGACTATAACTAAATAGTTTTTTTTTTAGGGACGATTTCTATTACCGGGCATCTCTCTAGTCCTGCGATGGCCTGGTCCCAAGTGAGCTTGATTAAAAAGGTCGGACTGTACCATCAAAATAACGACAATGCTTAATTAATTTTGTAATTGGATATATTCTCTGTACTAGTAACGTAGGACTTTTATCCAGACAATGAACTCTATTGTAACACGTCAGAAGGAATTCTACTTTTTAAATCTTTAAAAGTAAAAATATTCAAAGAATGCTAACATAACTCACACCGTAAAAAATGCTGCAAATTTTAAAGTAATTTTGTAATTACATTGTTTATAGTTTCTGCATGAGTGACGCAGGATTTTTATTCATACAATTGACTCTATTGTCACATGTAAGAACGAGTTCTACTCTTTAAATTATTAAAAGTAAAAGAAAAAAAATATTCAAAGAATGTTTGATATAATCCATGCCATCAAAAATGATCGCAATTTTAAAGGCATTTTCTATTAGCATTGGTCATATTTTCACCACGAGTAATACATGATTTCTGTCTGTGCTATTGTCACATGAAGTCAGCATTTTAAATCATTTAAAGTAAAAAAAAATATTCAAAGAAAACTAACACAAACAAAAATGACTTAAAAAGCAATCTACTCGCCAGATATCCACTATATACTAATGAGATATCCCATTGTTATGGCAATACTAGGCATGTTTGCTTGGTGGCGTCGATTAATAATTCTTGCGATCATAACAACGGAATAACTCATTACTAAACGGTGACGATAAGGATGCGTAACCGATAAATATACACGAAGGCTTTATATTACAAATCAATTTATTTTTTTACTGTTTTTTACTGCAGCCGAAATATTTTGGATTGTAAAAAATCATTCTTTTTTTTTTTAAGAGTGAATATTGCATTAACAATTTTTTGAGAATAACAAGGATTTTTCTGGATACAAGTTCTACGATTTACTTAATCCATAGCTAGGAGGAAAAGAGATGGATTCATACCTTTCCCAAGAGTAATTGCGCGTAAGTGAATATGACGAACCTAACTGGAATTCGAACACGGTTTTCCGATTCCTCATTCCGAACAACCCCACTTATACTACAGAATATATAGACGGTCTTCCTTTTATGTATTAATTGGGGATAATTTATTATGCCATAAGGCGACCATAATGAATGAAGATCAAACTGCTTCCATTCACAAAATGGCCTGAGATCAGTCAGTTATGTGCCATGCGCCATGCGCGCTTTGGCGATCATATCTTTTTTGATACATGACTGACAAGGCAGTTTTTTTTTCCCGCAGTAGGTTGCCATTTCTTTCTGCGGTAGACCAGTTGCCATCCAAGGCTATTGAACCCGATCTGTCCTGCTATTTACCCAGACCGGGTTCTATAACTGAGAGGAGAAGAAGAGGATTCATATCTTTCCCAAAGGTATTATGCATGTAATTGAAAGCAATGGATTTGACTGGAATTCGATCTCAGCTCTCCGAGACGCTATCCATTACGCCACCGAGGCCTGAGGTAAGTTTATATTACAGCATAGGTATATTTACTTTTGTCTGGCACAAAATGACGATCGTTCAACACCCAGTGAGGATCAAAGACGCGAGTGAAGAGTCAACTGAGACAAGCTTCCCAAGTGTCACTTTACAACAGCTGCCCGATAGATAATTAACCCTTATTTAGTGCAACACAAGACCGGAAGTTGCTTACAATATCTTGGAATCAAATATGGATCGGAATCCGACAGAATGATAAAATTAAGAATAAATAAGATACGTCTTTCAATCTAACATGTTTCAATTTTATTAAGGCTTTATGTTTTTAATCATTTCACCCCAGGTAAAACAATAAGACCGCTAAGATGCAAGGGGTTACTTAGAAAATATGAGAAAAATGTACTATTTAGGAAAGAAGACAATAAAATAACAATTAAGAAGGCAAGATAACGATTGACATCGCATTTAATTTTTTGAATATCAAAGTTGACATGGACGCAAGAAGCCGGAAGAGAGTTCGACAAACGAGAATTTTAAGAGAAGAAACTGTTAGTATTGAACTTACGATTATATCTTGCCATTTCAAGAGTAAAATGGCGGAATCTTGCCGCCATTGTAGTACTTCCTCAGAGAATGAGACATCCTGATATTTTTACTTTTGTGTTGCTTGACGTTCATTAGTTAATCATGTTTCACGGGCATTCAACTTGTTAAAGAAACGTTAGTATAATTTATGGCGTTTTCGAATTCAAAGAGAATTACAATATCTTGTGTTCCTAAGCGGTCTCCCATCTCAGAACATGTCAAATTCAACGCTGTTTTATTTTGATTAGACAGCAATGGTGTACGTAATTTAAACTTAGGAGAAACTATGTAGCTTAAATTAAACTGGTATAAGTGAGATACTCTTGTGGATCGAACTCACTTTACTAGCTAACGGTCCTTTTGCTAAAATTGTTAACCATTACACTACAGCGGGTGACTGTAATCCAGTTTGCGTAATCTAATATTATCTCTTCCCAATTGATGTTTTAATTTAGCTTTAAACTCTCAGATAAAATCGTATTAACACTTCTTTATTCATCTTTGTTATATAAAAAACCTTCATGCCGTTTGGGTGTCTTTGTATTGTTGTTGTTAATGTAATATTTCGGCTGTCTCATTCTTCAGCCTTCGTCAGGTGACCATAATCTACAATTAACCATCACCATCTTTGTTACCAAAGTAATAGATGTTTGAAAAAAATACCCCCACTTCCTCTCTATCTCTCTATCTTTTTCCTTCTCTCTTTCTCTCTCCCTCTCTCTCTTTCTCTTTCTCTCTCCCTCTCCTTCTCTCTCTCTCTCTTTCTTTCACTCTCTCTTTTTTAAAGTAGATAATAAATACGCAGGTGAAAATCAGTTTCTCTGCTAGAAACCTTTGTACACATCTCATAACATTATAGCTCGACAGAATTAACAAGTTTCCACTCGATATCCAGTCACTTATTCGACACCAGCAAAAACTCATTAAAATGCCGAACAGACATTCTTTGTCTGTTCTACTTAATAAAACATGTTTAAACGAGTGATTTCTGTCTAAATTTTTAGTTTATATATATATATATATATATATATATATATATGTGTGTGTGTGTGTGTGTGTGTGTGTGTTATGGCCCGGCTCCTTGTACCACGGTGATAGTCCGAGGTAGAACCAATAAAGAAGAACTCGAACACGTATATGGAATAACACAGATATATTACAAACAGGAATATATACAGAGAAGTAGAAAGTGTTAGTACGAACAATCAGGTTTAGTAGTAATTATCTGAACGCGACTTACGGACTGGCTCTGATTTGACTGACTCTCTCGCTCTGACTGACGGACTTCTGACGGACCTCACTTCAGACTTCAGACTGAACAGCATTTAGTCATCCCCCACGAGTGCATCATGTGGCACAAGGCCGGTTTAACGTGGGATCTCCGAGCCCGTGGGCTCAGCCAAAAATATGCCCTTTGAACCCGTATAAACGGGTTCAGGGTCGGTTTACCTCCCCGAAAGAGACTATGCCCTTCGGCGTAGCCTCGTTCGGGTTCCTTCCCGCCCGAAGGCAAAGAGTTCAACCGATCAGCCGATCAGCCGGTCGCCCGACTTCAGGCTGAACTCTGAATTTCCTGCTTCCTCTTGAGGCGCAGTATTTATTACGTCTGGAATAGTCCATTATGTTATTATGGGTAAGGTCCCATAACAATATATATATATATATATATATATATATATATATATATATATTTATAAATATTAAATTTATTTTTCAAGACTTGCATTGTATGTAAGACACGCAATGAAAAACCTTTCTTCGTTGAGGCGGCCAGTTGAACTTCTACACTCCCTGTATGGTAAAGAGCCATAGACTCACAGTCTTGCTGATGTGGTTCACGTAGCAGGTAATTTTTATGGGGTGGGTGTGCTAGCCAATCGACCGACCCATTTTAAATATAGTGTTGTCCATCTCTTAGACTGGTTGCCAAACGAAGTAGAGAACCCAGTATGCTTAGGTGTTTAACCCATAGCTGGGAAAAGAAATGGAAATCATACATTTCCCAAGAGTATTTGTGGGAAAGTGAACCTAACATCCGGAATTTGAACTCAGGTCGCCGGTGCCAATTTCTAGAATAATCGCTGTAATGACAAAGGTACGCAGGTGTAGGCTTTAAGAAAGCTTTATTCAACTGAGAATACATGGTTCGCGTATAGTGACCTTTTATAGTCCCAGTAAACAGAAAGAGGAGTGTGACAAAACAAGGGGAGACCACTCTTGATTATTCATAACAACCGCTACACTACGCGCATATTCTTAGCCAAGTACAAGGTTACTGTGGAAGACTCGGTGGAAATCAAACTCACTAGGGGAATAATGATCTGCTATAAAAACTCGTTTACCACAACTTTAATCCAAACGTCGGACGGATTTAAGCGTGTTTTCGTATGATGCAAGGTCGCAATTAAAAACTATACATTGGGTGTTTATTTTAATATTAGTGGCCTGAGAGAAATGTTTGCCAATCATTGCTTTACAAGACTTCTATGAAATACAATCAACCATAGAAATATTCAGGCAATATGGCGAAATGAGGATAATCTATAATATTTATACTAATATTATGTATTGATAGAATCTATAATTTGTAGATAGCTATTTAGCTCGACCTATTCTAATACAAATGGATGTGATACATGCAATGACGATGGAATTCATTATTACTGCAATAATAAACCGCTAGACTAGCAACATGATAATGATTATTATATGGCATGGTTACCAAATAGATCTGCTCTTCCGGCAAGGTTTAGGCTACGGCGACTGTAGACGGGTAAAACACATCCCACAAAAAGCGTCCTCTTCTGAGTGTATATTTGCAAACTCTCTTATAAACTCAACCGTGATGTTAGTGTTTATTACATTAGTAACGCGAGACGAGCTTCTTTTTTAACAATTATGTAAGCGATGGTCATTTACGGAGCAACCAAGATAGGTTTAATTTAATACAAGTTCACAAGTATTAGACAACCGGTGAGGATCATACTTCAGCCAGAGAGACTAGACTGCTAATAACTGCTCGCTGACTAGACGCTATTTTGTTTAAATTAAATGGTTTATATATTTTGCGTGTCAGAAATACTGCTTATTTTCAAATGTCCCCGCTTGAGTTTGTTAACTAGAACACAACGCGAGTTCTGGGAGGCGCGTTTTTTTTTATTTGGGATTTGCAGTCTTTTTTACATTTAGTAGCATAAGCAGCTCAGGGGCCACGGTGGTGTAATGGATAGCGGCTCGGTTTGCGGAATCGGAGAGCCGCGTTCGGCAGCTCAGGGGCCACGTTGGTGTAATGGATAGCGGCTTGGTTTGCGGAATCGGAGAGCCGCGTTCGAATTCCAGTCGAATCCATTGCGTTCACTTAGTACTGATGCCCTTAAGAAAGTTATGAATTTTCTTTTTCTCTCCAACCTATGGGTAAATAGCAGGGCACACCGGGTTCTATAGCGTTGGCAACTGGCCTACCGCAGAAAGAAATAGCAACCTACTGCGGGGAAAAATCCGACAGTAGAACTCCCTTCCGCTTACTTGCTTCCCTGAGAACTACAATCTTCAAAAATTAAATACAACATCAATCGCCATCTTCGGTTGCCTTGATCCCCATTCTTCACCCCACCCACGTCTTTTCTTCCAATTTCATTCTCTGTAACGCCATTCTGTTTGCACTCCATTTGGCTTATAACATTCGTCAGCTTTCTTAAAGGAATATAAGAGAATAAATCGATCAAAACATTGTGGTAACAATAACGGCAATAAAAATGTCATAAGGTCCTAGAGTTCAAATGATAATGAATTCTCAACAATAAACTATTATGCATATCAAATGACATGTATCTATCTATCTATATATATATATATATATATATATATATATATATATATATATATATATATATACATACAGTCATTATTATTGCTCCTAGTGTATCCGTGCCATTAAAAATGACAGCAACTGTCAGAAAGTGAGATGCAATGAGACAAAATTCTTGAAACAATTCAATAAAGCTGAGAAAAAGAATTCTCACCTAAAATAGAGGCCAATGAACAGTTCAATTAATCCGTACTTTTTATATTTTTTAGACGTTCTGTGATATCCCGTTCAGTGGTATTATATAAATCGCTTTGGGCTGGGCTCAGTATCTTTCCATTTTATATGCGAAATGGAAATATCGTGGGAGAAAAACAGAACGAGAAAGATGACAACGACAATGACCAAGTTGAAGCAAGATGATCACTTAATAGACAAAGGTATATGTGTACCTCACATAGAAGGCTTGAACAAATAAGACTACAATGTAAAAAACGTAGGTGTAAAGGAACTGAATAATCAAATGGCTCATAATTTTAATCGGTATGACCCCATGTAAGGCAGTGCAACTACTAGCACGCAAGGAGTTACAAGGTGTAGAGGAATTAATAACAGAAACATTAGTAATAAGGAAAAACAAAATAGTAGTCATGAGGAGAGTAGATAGCGATTGACATTGCATTTATTTTTTTGCAGTTTAAAGTTGGTTGGAAAGCATGTGACCGGGAGGGAGTTCCACAGGCGAGAAGTGCGGGATAAGAAACTGTTAGCATAGAAGTTCTGGCTACAATTAGCCAGCTCAGCTGTAAATTGATGTGAACATTTACTCGGGAAATAATTTTGTTAAAATGCAAATAAATATTTTATTCGTATAAAAACGACTAAGAGAAGCAGTCACTCATAAATTGACTAACTTAAGGTTGATTTATCCTCTTCCCACTACATATGGGGCAGGAAATATATAAATAAATGTACATTGATAATTAATATATGGTTTGATTATTGTTATCATTATTATTATTGTTAATGTTGCTATAACAATACTTGGAGAAGATAGAGATTTAAGAAAAGAATGACAGAGTGTTTAACAATATTTTGAGAGTATGCCTGTCTTCTTCAAGTTAGGTTGAAAAATTACACACAAGTAAAATAAATATTTTTAAAAATACAATTCTTTGTAAAAAATATCGGTTGACTTGAGAAAAATAGTTGTACTGGTAATTAACGCGACAAAATGAATGAAAAGCAGTCAGTTTGAATAGAATGCAACTGAAACGTGAGTTACATAATGGGGTCGTACTCATCTTGGAAATTTCCGTCAGTTGATTACATAGTAAGAGCAGTTATTCAAATATTTTAGTATAAGATGTGATTTTATTCATTCCTCAGGGATGAGATGTTATTAGTTTCCATATGTAATTATCTTTATGCGTTTTATGGGTTGAAAGGTCGGTGGATTCTGGATGTTTATTATTGTTGTTGTAATTCTTCTTATTATTGTTGTTGTCATTGTTATTATTATTATTGTTTTCTATCAATGACAACGATAATATTAAATTGAGTAAATAAGCAAGTATTGTTAGCAAAATGTATCAATATAATTTTGTATAGATTACATTTGTCTCTTTGTTGTTCATGAAAGCTTGCAAAATAAAATGCACAAGCAGTAATGCCACGTTAGTAAAAATATATAAATATATTCAAAAGACAGTTTACTAAGATCATTTGCATTAACCACTGGAATATGGCCCCTTCTCGAAATTTTGGTAATTAAACATCTCACAACTTTAAAGCGTCTAAGAAGAGAGAAATGCTTTATTTTATTGACAAAATTCAAGAAAATTTTTTCACTTACATGAATGCATCATAAGAATCTACAGGTGATTCGTTTATATTTTTTTAGATGTTCAGTGATATCTATGATTCATTGATTACCCCTGGTATTATATAAATTACTCCTGGTATTATATAAATTACTCCTGGTATTATCAGTGGCTCGGAACGAGTAATTAACAAGCTGAGTTCAAATTCCAGCCGAGTTCGTTACATTCATTTACGCGAGAATAATTTTGGGAACGGTATGAATCCATCTGTTTGACTCCCAACTATGGGTCAAATAACAACACTTTTTTGCCATGGTTGTCGATCAGTCTAGGAAAATGGCAATCCTGAATTCAAAGTTCATGGAATTCGCATTGACTTTATAATATCAACTGCGGTCAATTTATTATTATTATTATTCCTTTGATTTCTGGCGTGTACACATTTCTTTTCGGGTCCCTTCCAGAGACCTAAGGTTAGAAATGGTATCATGACATTTTCCACTGACCAATTAAAACACACACACATACCTATTTTACACTAATAAAGCCCTTCATAAGGTGCGAGCTGTACTCGTGAGAACAATTTTTTTTTCTTTAAGGCATGGGCTTCCAGGAATCCCTTCAATGACATTACTGGAATCTTTTCCAACCAATACGGGGACTCCAACTACAACAGGGATTGTTGCTATTCCCATGTGCCATATTTTTGAGATTTCGATTTCAAGGTCTTTGTATTTTTTTATTTGCGGTCTGTAATAACAGTTTCTGGGCGCTTAGCTTTGATTATTATTATTGTTGTTATTATTATTATTATTATTATTATTATTATTATTATTATTATTATTATTATTAAGTATGCATTGATGTTTAATTGCATTATCACCAAATTGGTTTTAACGTTTCCAAGCAAACCTATTAGGACTTTTTGCGTATCTAGTGAATTCAGTGTTTCAACACGCTTGTCATTGTATGCTTCATAGTTTAAAAGGTTGTTTCGTTGTAATGAGCGGATAGTCGACAATGGATTCCGTACAAGAAGGTAAAGAATAACGGCTTTGAATGTGCTGTCATCAACGGCTTCTCCTTTTGGCAGTGATTGTTCAATTTGTTCAGACGAGCTCCATTCTTTACTTCCCCAGTTCAGACTTTTACAGCTATGTCCTTTTCGCCATGTCCTAAAGGTAAGAAGAAAGTCACTTAGCTCCCCCCCAACTCCAACTTTGTAGAAAAGACTCCCGCTTGTGTGCTTCCCTTAATACTTCAGTGTTGATTATTTTTTCAATTCAGAACTGTATCTTTCTCTATCATCATAAACTCCACTTTCCGCCATCTTCTGTTCATATCGCACGTTTGATTCATATTTCGACTGTAACACTCTACCTTGAGCCTTGTATTAGGTGGAATAGAGTAAAAATAAGCAAACATCCTCTTCGTCGTCTAAACCAGTGTCAAGAGAGGATGTTAAAGTAATCCTTTTCGTTTATTTTTAAGCGCGTCCGTTTGAGTCTGCTTGTCAACAGAACACAATGTTGGTGAGACGAAAATCTTGTTCCACCTGTTAGAATGTTTAAATCCTGTTTTAATTTCATTTTTAATCGGCTCAGATTCATCCCATTTGTTCTACACGAAAAGTCGGCTAACTGGGATCATCTAACGAAAAGTATGTTAATACAGCTCTTTCGTTCGTAAGAGGGTCGGGTTGATCCAGTTAGTCTAATTCATTGGGTTGATCTCTGCATGACTAACGAATATCATTAACTGTTTGTTCATCTTTCTACAACAGTTGTTCTTTACAGTTTTTTTGTTTTTTTTTTAAATATTTATTGAATTCTCACTACTACTTGTTCCCTGTTGATCCCATAACAAAATAATGTTCAGATTTGCTTTTCATTACTTAAGGTTTTTTTTTAATATCTGTAGTCAGTGGTGGGATTACACGCAGCTTGTCTGAACTTGACATTCGCATGAAAATTTAAGCTTGGTGATTTTTTTAAGCATTTCACCCCAAGCAAGGCGGGATGCCACTAGCACGCAAGGGGTTACAGAGAGCGAGAGTAAAGAGGCGTGATAGAGGAAAGGATGAAGAGAAGGACGGGGAATTAGATCAAGGCATCTGGACATTACATTTGAATAGTTGGAGATTATAGCTATCAGGAAGGGAACTCCACAGGCGGGAGGTGCGAGACATGAAGCTATTGGAGTAGAAGAAACGGATGCATTTAAAATTTTCGAAACTGATTTATTCAACCATTACAGTGAGGTGATTCTCAGAGAGTTAGAATTCTTATTACGATTCATTATTGGCAGCCACAATCTTAACAACAAAAGTTATTTTTTTAAGCATATCACGCCAAGCAAGGTGTGATGCTACTAGCACGCAAAGGGTTGCAGACAGTGGGAGCGAGAGTAAAAAGGCGTGATAGATAAAAGGATGAAGAGAAGGACAAGGAAATAGATCAAGGCATCTGGAGATGTCGATTGACATTCGATTTGGATAGTTGGAGATTATAGCTATCAGGTCAACAAGTAATAGAATTCCACAGACGGGAGGTGCGAGACATGAAGTTATTGGAGAAGAAGAGACGGCTACATTTAAGCGTTTCTACAATGAAAGGGTGGGACCGAGATGCTAGCCTAGTAGCACGTTTCAATTCATGCAGTCTGGAAACTAGCGAAAGTAGCTAGTCGGAGCAGTTACCGTGAAAGTATTTGTAGAAAAGACAGAGTGAAGCGACGGGAGATCTGTGAGAAAGCGACTGTAGACGAGATGCCAGATCAGGGTCAATCACATTGTATATCCCTCTCTGGATTTTGACGAGGACCTTAATATGAACAGCGGGGGCACCAGACCATATACGACAGCATTATTCCATCAAGAGGCGAATGGTAGATTTATAGATATGCCTGTCAGCGAGAGGAACAATTTAATATAGAAGCTAGGAATTGGACACATTAAAAGCAAGCAAGTAAAAAAAAATTAACAATCTGAGAAGATGGCAAAAAAATGCCGAAGACACGTTAAAATAGCAAAATTCTGAAGACATGTTAAAATAGCAACATTCTGAAGACACGTTAAAATAGCAGCATTCTGAAGATATGTTAAGATAGCAAAATTCTTAAGACACGTTAAAATAGCAAAATTCTGAAGACACGTTAAAATAGCAACATTCTTAAGACACGTTAAAATAGCAACATTCTTAAGACACGTTAAAATAGCAACATTCTGAAGATATGTTAAGATAGCAAAATTCTGAAGACATGTTAAAATAGCAACATTCTGAAGACACGTTAAAATAGCAAAATTCCGAAGACACGTTAAAATAGCAACATTCTTAAGACACGTTAAAATAGCAAAATTCTGAAGATATGTTAAGATAGCAACATTCTTAAGACACGTTAAAATAGCAACATTCTTAAGACACGTTAAAATAGCAACATTCTGAAGATATGTTAAGATAGCAAAATTCTGAAGACATGTTAAAATAGCAAAATTCTGAAGACAGGTTAAAATAGCAAAAGTTGCCTTTCAGAATGTAAACCAAGTATTAAGAAACTAGAAAATTTCGTTTGAAACAAAGAAAAGAGCGGTAAACTGCTGTGTATCATCAATTTTCTTGTATGGCACTGAACAGTGAACAGTTTTCTCACAGATGAAGAGGACATGTGAGCCATCAGAGATGTTGTTCTATAGAAAGATGTTGTGAATGCCATAGACAGAGTATATGAATAATGAAGATGTTTTAAGGAAAACGGAAGCAAAAAAAACACTTGCACTTAGAATCAATTAGAAGGACAGCTGAAATTTTGGAGACGCAATGAGAAATGAGGGTTCGGAAAATATCTGACAATCACATGACATATTGAAGGTAAGAGAAGAAGAGGGAAACAGCGAGAAAACTACCCAAGTAGCTTGTGTGAATGAATGATTGGTTTGGTTGATTTCGTTTCGCGGCATATCAACCACTATGCGTTATTTAATGCCGAAATCGAAATATTTCGAATGCAGTTTAATGGCCACAACTAAATATATCTTGATCGTAATTGTATGTGTTTAGTTACAGATGGAATATATTGTTGGTCATGTATTGTCGGTCTTTTTTTTTATATAAAAATGTATTTCTGGTATTTTTACTATTAAAATGTAGGTACCTCCACGAAATCGCTAAAAAAAGAGCATAATCTGATGAAAAAGACGCCAAACTTTATGAAAACAAAATTTTATCGTCTAAATGCTTATGTTTTTATGAAGAGGAAAGACCAAAGTTTTTTTTAAATTTTTCCTTCTTTTTAGAACATTCTAAATTTTGATTAAAAAAATCTTGTTTCTCTTTGTACCAACCGGAACTAGTAAATAACAGACAAATTTTAGCACGTTTTTTGGGGGGTTTTTTTGTATTACACACATTAATTTGGAAAATCTTACAAAAATAAAAATAATTGTCAGATGTCAATGAAACTTTCAGAAACTATTCACAGATGATCGAAATTATTATAAATATGTTTTTTTAATTAAAATCAAGGCAGAAATATGTTTTTTGTATATTTATTAACACCCCCATAACTAATTTTATGAAAAACTCTAGAAATTTGAGGGCATCAATTTTAGTGATTACAATAGTTAAAAGCACAAGGCATTGAAGAATGCAAATCATGTTTTTGTTTTTGTTTTTGTTTTTTTTTAATTGGATCCGCAGTACCTGAAAATCAGCTCTGAATTGTAACATACAAAACTCAATAAAACAAAGATATTATTTAATTTCAAATGCTTTTATTTGTTTTTAGTTGTTTTTATGAATATGGACAATATTTTCTGAAAGCAAAAAAATTTTTCAATAAAAATTGAATTTTTAATACAATTATTTGTTATTTCTTTAATTATAATAGATTTTCCCATTAAGTTTTTTTAAAAATATTATAAAATTAGTTAAAAGCCACATCAATTTTTCTAAGTGTCCTTATGAGATTGTCATTGTCTAGCGCTTTGAAAATTGTATCATTTGGACCAATCAGAAGATCCGCAGTAATTAAGAAATGTAATTTTGTGTTTATAATCGGGAGGTGATTATAAAGTACGGAAGACCAACCAGAATACAATTAAGTTGCATTATTTGAGTTCAGCATTGTTCTCCGCTGTTAAGGCCTTTACTTTTGCGAAACACGTATGGAAAAGTTAATTTGATTTTTCAATTTCAACTGAGAAGGGAACCTATAAGTATCAGTATCATCTTATGAAATTTAACTACTGCTAAACTGTAATTTATATGATCTTGTTTTTATATTAATCTCAGTTATGACTTTTTTCCATGAATGAAATATCAAAATTAATAATAAAATGAATGGAAATGCAAATAACACAGTAAAATGTAATAAATGTACATAAAATTATAGTATTTTATGTACACTTCTGATAAAATTTCATAAGAAAGGTACCTATAAATTAATTAGATCCCTTTCTTATGAAATTTAATCTCACTCTTAACAGTCTTATTTTTTAATTTCTTTATGATATATTTTCCATAAAGCATCGTAAACGTAAAGATGAAAGCTGAGTACAAAAAAAAAAAAAAAAATTAAAAATTAGAGCGCTGAAAGTTTTCCTTAAAAGTAACGAGGTAAACAATTTGTTCACTTAAATCTAAATAATTTCACTTCCTTCCATCCGTAGAAAGAATTATCCTCCCGTAAGTTATCTAAACGTCATAAAAATGTCTTTTGTCACCTGTCAAGTGACGAGAAAGGTTATGGCCTGCTTTGTTTTATTTTCAAATTACGTTTTTTCGGCGCAGAAGCTAAGTTAAGCTTGGTTCAAAATATTTTAAACATTATAATTTCTGATTCTATTAAAATAAACTTTGAAAAAATGATAATTGATTTTTAAAAGAATATCAAAATATCATTTTTATAAAATGGAAAAAAATGATTGAAAATGATGGATGATCTGTCTTTTTTTCTTTTTTTTTTTTTTGACAAAAAAAAAAACAAGATTTTTAACGAAATTTCGGACGTGCTAAGAACGATTAAAAAATGTAAAAAAATACCCCCAAAATACTTTGATCTTTCCTCTTTAATAATAATATGAACATTAGACGATAAAATTTTGTTTTCGTCAAGTTCGGCGTCTTTTTCATCATTCTATCCTTTTTTGTTTACATTTCTTAGAGGTACCTAATTAGAATGTATTTTTATACTTTCATAGTGTCTTTATTTGGGGCGGGGAGGGGACTCATTATTTGACCATAGCTCGGACCCTAACAGATGCTGCCACCCTGTGAATGAATGACGGAACAGAGAGTAAGAAGGATAGTAAGATGATTAACATTGTTAAGCGCTAAAAGTGATAGGAAGTTGTGGAGAATTATTATCGCCCACGTTCAGAAGAGACATGTCACAAAGAAGAAGAAGAAGAAGGAGGAGGAGGAGAAGAAGAAGAAGGAGGAGGAGAAGAAGGAGGAGGAGGAGAAGAAGAAGAAGGAGGAGAAGAAGAAGAAGAAGAAGAAGAAGAAGAAGAAGAAGAAGAAGAAGAAGGAGGAGAAGAAGAAGAAGAAGAAGAAGAAGAAGAAGAAGAAGAAGAAGATTTAGGAGCTTTTCATTATGGAATTTTCTCTGGGGGTTAGGTTGAGATAATCACGTCTATTTATTTATACTACACACTTTATGACCATCAAGATAAAAGTACTTTTTTTTTTTTTTCGGTAAAGTCTTCACATCTTGTTCTTTTCTCTTGTAGGCAAACGGAGAAGGGAAGTATTTATTTAAAGTGACAATTTCTTTGCAGGACTCCACCCAACTTCTCTTCCTCGATATATGAGGTACAGCGTTTTTCGTTTTTTTTTTTTGTTTTTTTTTTTTTGTTTCTATTTGTCTTTTTCTTTCCGCCTTGAAAACTGACAAGCCTTGTACAAACACTAAGCTAAGGAAATAAATGAGAATAATGTAGATACCAAAGACGAGTTGGAGTGAGTAAAGCGTCAGCCAGGACATAACATTGAATTTATTTTTCAAGTCGCATTTATGTACCATTTTTTTTACGTTCATTTTGTAACGTTTAAAAGTTTCTGTTGACCGACCGACTGCAAAGTTTCGCCTCTTTCTCATGCTGACGAAAGAACGTGACGAGATCAAAATTATCAACTGACACACAGGATAGATAATAATAATAATAATAATAATAATAATAATAATAATAATAATAATAATAAGAGGCACTTCGACATGGTGTAATGGCTAGCAATCTTGTCTCGCTAGATCAATTACGACAGATTAGTGAGTTCAACTCTCACTGGGTGACCCATACCTTCGGCCTTGTGCCACATCTAACCTACGCTTAGTAAATTACTAGATCAATTTTTACTGAGTAGTGAGTTCGATTCTCACCGTACTAATAACAAAAGAATAAATATGGAAGGAAAACACGCAGACGTTTACAGAACTTTTTTCTTCTTTTATGTGTCCTGTCCATTAAGGACTTCGACGATCATAGCTCTCCATAACTTCCTATCCTTTGTAGGTCTAATTAATTTTTGTCTCCTATCTATACTTCACAGCCACTGTTCTACCAAACATACACACAAGATCATTACGTAGGTTACTTGATGCTTTCTTCTGCACCTCTTGCCTTCAAAATGTGATGTGCGTGTCAAATTCTCCATAACTCCTTTCCTCGTCATGTGTCCCAAAAACTTCAACCGCCTTTTTCTGAATCTTGAACAGAATTGGCCTTGTTCCTTAAAACTTTCTCGTTACTCACATGTTCCATACATTGTATTCTCAGCTTCCTGATGGAAAATCACATCTCTGTTGCCTGAAGCTTCCTATTCGTCTGTAAAGAAATTATCCCTCATTAACTATTGTATAGTAGGATTGATATTATATTACGGTTTAGTACTGTTTTCGTTGGTTCTAACGAAATTTTCTCGTTTCTTTATATTTTGTTTAACTTGTAAAAAGTATCTTTTGCTATTACAATGCACAATAGGGCAGGTCGATTTTGGAACCGTGGTATTGCACTCAATTTGAAATTTTGGAACCGTGGTATTGCACTCAATTTGAAATTTTGGAACCGTGGTATTGCACTCAATTTGAAATTTTAGAACCGTGGTATTGCACTCAATTTGAAATTTTGGAACCGTGGTATTGCACTCAATTTGAAATTTTGGAACCGTGGTATTGCACTCAATTTGAAATTTTGGAACCGTGGTATTGCACTCAATTTGAAATTTTTGGTTTGATATTCTAAATAATGGCACAAAATATTTATTTCCAAATTGTTACCATCTTTTTTAGGTTCACAATTGTAGCGTTGGAATTTTATTCCGGTGATCAGTGAAAACCTTATAAAATTTATAATTTACTGAGTCTTTAAAAAGATTCAAAGGCACGCACATTAGTCCTTATTCATTATGCCATCGAATAAAACCCTCATTTACTTAAAAGGGATATTAAACTGAACAATTTAACTATATTATGATGCAATATATAGTGCAGTAGTTAACACTGTCTACATCGTTCGGACTGTTGCCCTTATCTTTGTTGGTATATTCACGATATTTCGGCCGTTGTACGGTCCTGCCTTCATCAGGTAATTGGAATTTCGAACTGAACCCATTATTTCGTCCACCACAGTATATTGTTCTAGTTCCACCTGCCATGCCTCTTCCAGATGTCTCACTAACAGTTATCTCCTTTTAATTCCATGATTTTTGTTCATCTCAGCTGTAGCCAGGTACTGAACTCACAACTCTTTGGGCCATGTGGATTAAAAAAAAGTTGAATCAAGTGACTATTTAACAAGTGCATGTTTCTGCCAATGGTCTTATGACTTTTGGAACATCCTGTACATTAAAAAACTAATGATAATCATAATAAGCTAATCAAAGTTATTTTGCTTGCTTGCGTGCACGACAGTGACATTTTTCTTCTTTGGATCAGAGTGTAGTATCATTCCTATTCCTGTCTCTTCTGAACTGAAACCATTAATGCTTCTAAGCGAGAATCCTACATAATAATTTTAAGCGGAGAGTCATGGTGAAAAACGAGAAAAAAGAGGATGTAAAGTAGGAAAGATAAGAACTGAGAAAGACAAATGATTGTTGATTAGCTGGTGGATTATGTCTAGCGGCATATCAACATCTCTATGGGTTATTTAATGCCGAAATCTAAATATTTTGAACACAATGTTATGGATTCAACTAAATATTTTTTTAACGTAATTGTATTCCTTCACGTACAGTTAAAATGTATTGTTGGTAATTCTACTATAAAATATATTGTTGGTTATTTTGCTATAAAATGTATTGTTGGTAATTCTACTATAAAATGTATTGTTGGTCATTTTGCTATAAAATGTATTATTGGTAATTCTACTATAAAATATATTGTTGGTTATTTTGCTATAAAATGTATTATTGGTAATTCTACTATAAAATATATTGTTGGTTATTTTGCTATAAAATGTATTGTTGGTAATTCTACTATAAAATATATTGTTGGTTATTTTGCTATAAAATGTATTGTTGGTAATTCTACTATAAAATATATTGTTGGTTATTTTGCTATAAAATGTATTATTGGTAATTCTACTATAAAATATATTGTTGGTCATTTTGCTATAAAATGTATTGTTGGTAATTCTACTATAAAATATATTGTTGGTTATTTTGCTATAAAATGTATTGTTGGTAATTCTACTATAAAATATATTGTTGGTTATTTTGCTATAAAATGTATTATTGGTAATTCTACTATAAAATATATTGTTGGTTATTTTGCTATAAAATGTATTGTTGGTAATTCTACTATAAAATGTATTGTTGGTTATTTTGCTATAAAATGTATTATTGGTAATTCTACTATAAAATATATTGTTGGTTATTTTGCTATAAAATGTATTATTGGTAATTCTACTATAAAATATATTGTTGGTTATTTTGCTATAAAATGTATTATTGGTAATTCTACTATAAAATATATTGTTGGTCATTTTGCTATAAAATGTATTGTTGGTAATTCTACTATAAAATATATTGTTGGTTATTTTGCTATAAAATGTATTATTGGTAATTCTACTATAAAATATATTGTTGGTTATTTTGCTATAAAATGTATTGTTGGTAATTCTACTATAAAATGTATTGTTGGTCATTTTGCTATAAAATGTATTATTGGTAATTCTACTATAAAATATATTGTTGGTTATTTTGCTATAAAATGTATTATTGGTAATTCTACTATAAAATGTATTGTTGGTCATTTTGCTATAAAATGTATTATTGGTAATTCTACTATAAAATATATTGTTGGTTATTTTGCTATAAAATGTATTGTTGGTAATTCTACTATAAAATGTATTGTTGGTCATTTTGCTATAAAATGTATTATTGGTAATTCTACTATAAAATATATTGTTGGTTATTTTGCTATAAAATGTATTGTTTGTAATTCTACTATAAAATATATTGTTGGTTATTTTGCTATAAAATGTATTATTGGTAATTCTACTATAAAATATATTGTTGGTTATTTTGCTATAAAATGTATTGTTGGTAATTCTACTATAAAATGTATTGTTGGTTATTTTGCTATAAAATGTATTATTGGTAATTCTACTATAAAATGTATTGTTGGTTATTTTGCTATAAAATGTATTGTTGGTAATTCTACTAGAAATATGTATTTTTATACTTTCGTAGTCTTTTGTTTTTGTTTGTGTCTTCATTATTTGCCCATAGCTGGGACCCTACCAGGTGCTACTTCCCCGGGTCAGGGTGAACCCGGAAAGAACTACAATTAAGAGGTGATTCTACGCCCCTCAAAGCCTTCAACATCCTGATCAGAGGGGGGCGTTGCTGGCGGATTCAGTTTAGAGAAAAGAGAAAAATGAGCTAATCAGTCATTTTCTTTCTTTATATATCAATTGTTGGTTAGAAAAAAAAAATCATTCCTTTAAGGAAAATAAGAATCTTTTGTGTTAATTCTCCCCAAATAATATAAAGTTACTTATTGTAAATATTAATTCATCGCAAAAAATTATAAATTTTAAATCAAAGTTTGTTTTTTATTAAATTTTGGGCACTAGTCTGAAATTATAAATTTTAATTTAAAATTTATTTAGCTTCCCATGAAGTTGCTGGAGTTAATACAAGAACGCAACAACAAAAGAATTGTGTTCGCTTCTTACAGTGAGTAAATATTCTTCCTAAATTGATGAAATGCGCTTAAGGACATGATAGGAATTTGAGCTTAACAGATCGACAGCATAGATGGCGCTGTTGTTTCAGTGAATACCGTGAAGAGAAGCCAAAAAAACATTGGCTCCAAGGGCTACAACTATAAAATCATATTAATTTATTTTTTGTATGAATTCGTTTGGAAACATTAGGCAAAAATAACAATAAATGCATTTTTTAAGAAATTTAAAACGACATTTCTCAAATTTGATCTGAATTTTAGTAAATATGAATTCTTTTTATTTTGGAGGGAATTAATATTTTGAGCTTTCAACAAAATGAATCTGCAGCCCATTACGTTATGGCGGTAAGAGACTGGCTGAATGACAATTTCCCTAACTGGATTGGGAGACGTGAACGTGTGGAATGGGTTCTAATCTTACCAGATATTAGTCCCTTTGACTACTTTGATTTGAAGGACGGCATGATGAATGAATGTGCTCAAATAGACGGAATTGTAGAATTACTGCATCGAGTTGATGTGAATTTCGCAAAGCGCATTGAACTTTGCATCACTAACTGTGGAAACCATATTGAATATGTTATGCATTAATGTTGTTGTATAAAATTGTTGAAAATATGCATTTTCGCTTATGTATCCAGAGTACCCTGTCAAACTGTACACACACACAAACACATACGCATGCACACACACATATACCCACATACATACACACACATACATACATACATACATACATATATATATATATATATATATATATATATATATATATATATATATTAATTAAGGTGTATTTAGTTATCAAGAATTCTCACAAACATGTTTTGTTAAATGATATGGACATTTTCTGTTTGTCAATTTTTAAATAAAGCTTTTCAAATAAGCTGTTTTGCATTATCAGTAAATTTTACAAAAACTGTATGTCAACTGTTATTTTATATTATACACACACACACACATATATATATACATACACGCACACACACACGCATATATATATATATATATATATATATATATATATATATATATATATATATATATATATATATATACTAGCAGCATGGCCAGGCGTTGCCCGTGCTTGATTCAAAAATCGTACGACTCATACAGCAATCGCTATCACTTGACTTAAAATATTTTTGCCTCTCCTTGCCTTTAAAGGGGTGTCATTTACCGTGCTGATGTTGCTACATGCCTTACTTCGTGCCTATCTCACACTGCGAATTTTTCTAAGCTCTATACTAAACATTAAATCTGTTACGAAAAAAGAACTAAACAAAAAGAACACAAAACGATCAGCTTTAAAAAAGGACTCGTAACTGGAAAAACCGAATGAAAAAAGAATGTTAACAACAAATACTTTTTCACACTCAACCCAGTTCTGCGGAATCAGAATTAACGTTGAGCGAATGGGCCAAATGGAGTAAAGTGCCATGCAGATTTAAATTTTTCCTACTGACGAATGCAGCTATCGATTTTTTTTGCATGCTAGCATGCCAGTTAACATTCGTGTCAGCTGTTGGCTCTCATGCTGGCCAATAGAATCTTCCTGACTATTCGTGGCAGCCAGCTATAGACCCTCACTCTGGCCAGTAGAAAATGGCCGCAAACTACATGAAAACTGTCGTAGAAGCATGAAAAAATCGATTATTTCCGCTATCGATGGGAGTTGGGAAATGCAACGTCGGTCTTGAACTTCCCGCTAACTTGGAGCATGTGCATGTAAAGCTTGGTGCAAATCTGTCGAAAATTGCGGCCGTGCATTCGTTACACACACACGCACACACACAAACACACACACACATCCTGCCTTTTATAGATATATATATAAATATATATATATATATATAAAAACACACATGCACATAGATATACAGGAATGCGATGGGTAAATTGTCACTATTTAAAGTTTTTGTTTTGATTTTGCCTACTGCACAGTATAGTAGGGTCAACTGGGCGCCGTCTGTGAGAAAACAATTCACTCTAACAGAAATTTGCTGTACTAATTGACATTAGCGTCTACTACAAATATTTCAGAGTGCTTAGGTGTCAGAACAGTGCAGAGGATTCAGAAAGAGTTGGATGAGTCTAATTGTGATTACGAAGATACGACAGCTCGGATTAGAAAAAAATCCCGAATTTCTTGATTAGGGACTTAGACTCAATACGGAGGCCTACATCAAGTACCTTGAGCAGGTATTATTGCCCTGGATCAAGAGGCTGGTTGCTGGAAGACCCAATGTCTGGCAACATGACTCTGCACCTTGCCACACAAACAGGATAACCCAGTTATAGATGTCAGACAATTTCTCCAGCCACATCACCCCTTACATCTGGCCGTCTAACTCTCCAGACTGCAACCCCCACGATTATTATCTGTGGGATGCAGTTGAGTGAGAGACCAACAAAACTCCTTGTAACACCAAAGATGAACTGATGGCAAAGAATATGGCAGCATTCATCAACTTCAAGATGGAGACCACCCAGAAGAGTTGCAGGAGATTCCGTAGTCGTCTGGAGGCCGTGATTTACGCCAATGGCGATTTTATTGAATAAATTTACTCTTTCGTATTTCAATATATTTTTGTGTGATTTTGGTAAATATATCTGTGAAAATGAGATGTCAGTGTTATTCTCAGTTTTGCGTAAATTAGATGACACTTTATCCATCGCACCCTGTATATATATATATATATATATATATATATATATATATATATATATATATATTCTTGAGAATGATGAAAAGTTTTTGGCTAACAATGTTCTGATTTGATGTTTGATCGTTGTTAGATTTTGGAAAGTCTGTCAGGCCGATAACTTTTCAGCACCCCTCGTGTATATATATATGTATGTGTGTGTGTGTGCGTGAAAGAGAGAGAGAGAGAGAGAGAATGGTAGAACGTGGGAGTAGAATGGAATTCGCATTCCAACGGTGGTTGATTATATTTGCTTCCCAAAATAACACCATTGAAATGTACCCGTAACGCACCTTTTTTTTTACACATCCGGGCATCAGTCAATCCCACCCAAACATAATCGTAACTTGGGCGCTGAGGTGCAGTAAACTGTATACATAAAATAGAAAACATAGATTAATATCCATCGCTAAGCATCAACATTGAGTATTGCATTTAAAAAATAAATATTTTTTGTTTAAAGAAACGCTTTCCTTTCTACTCATCGACTACCGACTTACTGATACTTTTACCGATAAACACGCACACAAGTGCGCATTTACACTCACCCACTATATATATATATATATATATATATATATATATATATATATATATATATTGATAATATTAGTGGTTAATATACACATACATATATATATATATATATATATATATATATATATATATATATATATATATACATATATCTAAAATATATAAATATATATACTTATATACATACACATACATATATATATGTATAAAAATAATTCCAAGAGGATAGAATCCAGGTAGAACTCAATGTCCAGGACAGAGTAAGGGTATAATAAAAAGGCTTAAACGCTAATATTCCATGGTCATTATTTTTTTACATTGGAATCGTGATTACGATTTTACGATTCCTATGTAATAAATTATGACCATGGAGTACTAACTAGTGTTTAAGCCTTATTATTATTATTATTATTATTATTTTATATATATATATATATATATATATATATATATATATATATATATATATATATATATATTAGCTTAAAAGCCATGCTATTGGACAGCATTTAAGCTAGCTTCTGCCGAGTGCACTTTTTGGGGACTCCATCGCAATAGGGAGGGAGGAGTAGATGCGATAGGCAACAATAAACTACAGAAGAACTCAAAATTGATCGCTGCATTTAAGTATTGCATTAATATTTAAGTTAACCTTTTAAAACTTAACGATAATTCTTATAAGCTGGTTGTCGGATGTGGGGAATATTGTGCTTAGCCAAAAATTGCTGCACAATCCATGGTCACTGATGGAATCTCTGTGGTATGATGAGGCGACCACACTCTTGGTCCTTTCCTTTCAAGGACTGCTATGAACAACGGAAGTGAGCGAGAACGTTATAAATTATTACTATATGCGAGACGGAGTTCAAGGTTAATCTCTGGCGAGCGGCTTCATTCGGCGTACTTTAGCTAGGTTACCATAGCAACACTCCAGTAACTTTCTGATCAGATGTTACGAGTATGGTATAAAAATAGTTCTGGGAGGAAGTGTATTTTTGGAACACCAAGCATAAAATCAGATAAAATGATGAGTAATATGTTGCTTTATTAACGAGAACATCTTTAATATTCTTTCGAATCGAAGATTTTGCTGTTATTAATTTTAAGAAACAGGCTAAACGATAAAATGTGATAATTGGGTTGAGTTTAAGTTTCCCCTCTAAAAAAAAAGTACAAATAAAATAATGACGGCAAATAATTAAACTATACAATACTTAAGGAAAAGGGTTAACCTTAGGAACATTAAGATTACCTCCTCGGCTATCCATCGAAACTGCAATCCACCGAAATAAGAAAAGAAACCAGTCTCCACCGCGAGCCATTTAAAAGATAGTTCGTACAGCGGATTGGTTGTTATAAACATCCAATTGGATGTGCGGAAAATGGGGTCTGTCTTCGTCTAATTCTTTAAAAAGGCCAGAGTAGCTGTTAGCGTTTGACTAAGAGGGGGAATCAGGGATTGATCTCCCCTGATTGGGTCGATTTGGTGATGGGGAGTATGATGTTGAAAGACCCGAAACTCCCTGATGAACCAAGTCAAAACATCACTGACGACCCCCTCGGGCGCCTACTTAAAAGCGTATTTTTGAATTATTTTCGAACGCAGTTTCAGAGGCCGAACCGCAATTTGTACGTATAAAACTTGAAGGCAGGTGGAGATCTACGTCTTAAAGAAAATTATTATTATTATTGTTATTAATTTTCTTCTTCTTCTTCTTCTTCTTCTTCTTCTTCTTCTTTGTGTTATGTACCTTCAAGATGTGAGCGATCATGGTCCCCTACGACTTCATAGCTCGAAGTGCTTGCTTTTTTTTTTTTTTTTTTTTTTTACTGTTCATCACATTTCATGATGTGACATGAATTTATACAATAAATAGAACTGCATCTCTATGGTGTTCTCATGATTCGTTTATAAAACTAAATCCCTATGGTGTTCTCATTATTCGTCTATAGAACTTCATCTCTGTAGCGTTATCGTTAGCCGTCTATGGTGTTGTCATTATTCGTTTATAGAACCACATTTTCATTACTTCAGATCTCTTCATTTGTGAAGGAATTGTCTAGAACTGTCTAGCATTCTAGGAGAATTGATATTATATAGCAGTTCAACACTTTACTTTGTCTCTAACAAACGTTTCTATTTCTTGAACCTTCGCATTTCGACGTTTCATTTTTCGTCTTCTGTTAAAACAGTTTGCAGATTAGTTAATTGTCTGTAATTTCTTCATTTTCTGTAATTTCTTCATTTTAACATCTCGTATTTGTATTACACGTCTTGGACAGTTCCTGTTATTGTCTTCGTACAATTGACGTTTACTTTGAGTCCTTTCTTTCCTTTACTACTTTTTCTAATATTTCCCGCGGTTTTCTTTCTGCGTATCTTATATTGCCAGGGTTGTACTCAGTCATGATATTAATTTGTTATTAGTATTTCTTCATCTGGTGATATCTTTTAAATAGAAAACTCCTACCACGAAACTCGGAGCCGACTCACCGATAACTTACTGGCCAAGCTATCCAGTTCATGCAAACCCCAAAGGTGAGTGTTCAGGTAACATTCCTCTTCTGCATTTTATTGTTCACGTTCAATGCACATCACTGAGACACGGCCGTCCTTAACATCAGAAATATTCATCGAAACCTCAAGGTAATTAACAAAAAGAAATTTTTGACGACTTTTGAGTCAGCAGAAATGCTTTTACTAGAAGTTATCTTGATATCACAATATGCTGTGCTCTGCCGAAGTTTACAATGGATGTAACATTTTAATGTTATTACTGTACTATGGTAAGGTAGTTATGGGCGAGTAGTTTGCTAAACGTCTATTTCATCTACTCTCTTTTTATGTCAATCATCGTAGTTTTTCAGCAATAAGTTATTATATGAAGATATATACAGGGTTTTATCCTGTCCTGGAAAATTTAGGAATTCTTCCTTTCAACAGAATCTCTGAATTGATGCAAAGTTGAACTCTATAGAATTTTTTTTTCTTGTTCTAAAATGAAATAGGCAAATACTGCAACTTTGAATCATTCTTTTTAATATTCCACCATTACTTTCTTATTTCGAATTTTGCTGACCTGAGAATATTGAGGTCAGTGAGCATGTATCATTCTCTTTTGATTTTGTTTTGTTTCCTTTCAAGTGTCCGCTAAGCAAGAAACATGTTTTAACCTATTAACATTTCATTCTTTTTACAGATAATTGACAGAATGACAAAAAGAATCTGTGATGCATGGGAGGACCCAACATATGATGATCAGTGGTCATGTTGATGACTTTAGATCATGGTTGGTGAAAGACCCCCACCCACTGGACTTATTCAGTTTACGGCAAGATATGGAACAGTACAATAGATTTATTAAACATTGGGGAAACGTGCTTTATTTAGTAATGCTTAGAGAGCTAAGTATCATAAAAAGGTCATCTGTCTTGGCCTTATTTTCATTTCGTTTTGATTTTGTTAATCTATGCCAATCTGTTTGATCTTTGTATATAAATTGGTTGATGGAAAAAATGCTTCTTTATTATGTTCTGATTTTGCTGATCTGGAATCAAAAAAACCATAATCTTCAGGCAATTTTTTTAGATTCATTGAGAAAGATGATATGCTTTTAAAATCGGATTTGTTGTTGTGATCAAGTAATTGATTAAGAAATAACAAAACAAGAGTAAATAAATAGTGTATTGAACAGTAAATACAACACGACTTGGGAGTGTGCGTCGGTTGACCAGCGTTCAATCTATATCACTGTTGATATTTATTAACACCCATACCCCTCGAGGATAAATGTGGCACAAGGCCGAGTTTACTGTGGGCCATCTGATCCTGTAGGCTTGGCCAAAAAATCCCCGTAGAGCCTGCATAAACGGGTTCGGTTCAGTCTACCTCCTCGGACGAAACTCGGCACAGGCTCGTCTGTGTTCCTCTCTGCCTTGGGCAGAGAGTTCGACAGGAGATGCGAGCAGTCACAGCCTTTGTAGAAGAGTCTATCACTGTTTCCTCGAGGCTTACTTTCTTACTACTTTATAGTAAGTGGAAGAGTCCACAATAGTCTCATTAGAGGGAAGACACCACGACAGTTGTAGATTTATTTTCAATTATCATTGATGAAGATGAATTATTGGGTTATGGCATTTGCTTTTCGGGGTCTGTTTCAGTTTATTACAAGTTATGGAACAGTACCATTGATTTATCAAAAATGGAGAAAAGTGCTTTATTTTGTAATGTTTAGGGAGATAAGCATCCTAAAGTTCCATCTCATAATCTTAATCCGGTAAGTTCATTCCTCAAGGATTTTTTTTTTGATTTTATGATGGTAAAAATATTGTGGACACATTGATATAATAGGACAGAATATATGAAAGATTGGATTCATGCCTTTCTTAAAGAAATTAATATCAACTCGAACAGAGGCAGCTTCAGCCGAGGTTCGAACACCTGCTTTCTGTGATACTTCACATATTCAGAGAGAGAAAGAAAGATGGAGAGCAAGAAAGAAAAGGGGAAAAAGCAAGAGAGAAAAAGAGGTAATAAGAAAGAAAGCGAGAGAAAAAGCAAGA
>OZ010585.1:58627251-58697251 GCA_963932145.1 Acanthosepion lycidas | reverse complement strand
CTCTAAAAAAGTTTCGTCCCTCTGCCACCTCTTCCAGACTACGTTTTGTCATCCACTTGCTTAAGCCCGCCAGGTATGGAATGCGTTGTTTTCTCTTGTATCTCTTTCTCTCTGTTCGACCTGGGAGTATCAGGTTCTCTAGGCCCTCCTTTCTCACTCATTACGTATCCCAGAAATTTCAGCTGCCTCTTCCTGATGTTAAGTATAAGCTTCCTCCTTGTTTGCATCCTCTCTAAAACCTCATCATTGCTCCCATGTTCGGTCCATGATATCCTTACCGTCCTTCTGTAGAACCATACCTCCGTTGCCTCGAGTTTCTTCTTCATCTTTGAGGCCAGCGTCCAACATTCTCTGCTATAAAGGAGGACAGATGTCACGTAGCATTTCAGTGCTCTTTTCTTTGTTACCAAAGATATCCTTGCAATACTCTGCCCAGTTTTTGGAATGCGTCCTTGGCCATCACAATACGTCTTCGGATCTCAGCGTCGCATTTACCGTCCTCCGTCGTCCGTCAAAACACTTCCCAGATATTTAAACTTCCACACCTGCTTGATTGTAGTGTACCTGGCCTGCAAATCGCATTTCGGGCTCATCCTTTTACTGATGACCATACATTATCTCCTTGTAGTTTATGCTTAGTCCGTTCTTCTCGCTCTCCTTCGCTGCCTTCTGTAGGGAGCTTTTGTACTTTCCGCGTCTGCTATCAGTACTGTGTCATCAGCGTATTTTTTTTTTGTTAAGATTGTGTCCGCCAATTATGAATGCTGGTAAGATTTCCAGTTCTCTCACAATTGCCTCGTTGTATAGGTTGAATCAGTCCGGTGAGAAGACACATGCTTGCCTTACGCCCCTTTCTATTTTTATATATCCGCTGAAGTCAGTCTCTATCCGCGTGGAGGCCGTTTGCTGCCAGTATAGGTTCTTGATTATTCTATCTTTCCCAAATATATCAAAGTTGCTGAGAAATTCCAACAGATCCTTGTGGCGTACTTTGTCGAACGCCTTTGCATAGTCTATAGAACATAGGTGCACGTTCTTCTGCATTTGTATCGCTCTTTCTGATAACATTCTGAGGATGAATATCGCGTTACTTGTTCCGTTGTCTTTAACGAACCCGCACTGTTTTCGTCCTATCTCTGGCCTGATTCTAATGCGCGCTCTATTCTTCATGAGTTTTGTTATATGGCTCATTAGGCTGATTGTTCGGTGGAGTTCACATTCGTCTGCGCCTGGTTTCTTAGGTATTCCTATGAAACTAGATCTGCTGAGATCTTCCGGTATATCCACACTGTTGTAGATTTAATTTATTATTTCTGTGATTTTGTCTATGCCAAAGTCATTTAAGGCTGTCAGCATTTCTGTTACAATTCCATCTGGCCCTGCCACCTTGTTTCTATTCAATTTCACCAGTGCAGATTCTACTACGTTTTTTAGAATTTCAAGCCCGTCGGAAGTTCTGTGTATTGCTAGTTGTTCTCTTTCGTCGTGGAAGAGTTCTACAATATATTCGCTTCAGCGTTGAAGAATTTTTTCTTTCTCTCATGTGAGTATTCCATCGTTTGATTTTATGCGGCATGTTGACGCGCATGTCTTCTGTTCTGTTAGTTGCCTTATTTGTTTATGCATATCTCCTTTGTTGGTGGTACTCTATTTCTGCACATTTTTTGTTTAAGTGTTTTCAATCTGAGAAAAATATATGATTTAAAGAAATCGTTATTCTTATAATCTAAAAATGTTTTCTGCAAAGGGTTGATAAGCCGTAAAAAACGAATCAATCAATCAGTCACTCAATTCAATATTGAATATTAGTAAAATATATTAAACATTATACAATGAAAACGTCAGATCAAAATTCAACTGATAAGTAAGTAATAGTCTAAGGGCTTTGATCCATCCATGCACATATATATATATATATATATATATATATATATATATAATTATTTATTTAAAAATATGATTCCAACACGCTACATAAGAGGTCTCATGTTTCAAAACAAGAGCCGAAAACTTCAAAATAATATTTGAATTAACTTGAGTTAAGGTAGGCTCTGTTCCATCTTCAAGCGAAATTTTTTGGGAATGACTTATTTCTGAAATTTACGAGTTTTAATAGTATGGTCAGAATTGAAATCAAAAATTTCCATGGTGACATCAAGGGCGGATTGTTTAGAATCGGCAGGGGTGGGGTGTTAATAATTTGTAGCAGTATAGAGTTACTTTCATAGATGCCGGGTCACGGTAAGGTGGGGGTGGCTAAATAAAAAATCCACTTATATATATATATATATATATATATATATATATATATATATATATATATAAGTGGATTTTTTTAATCCATTATTTTATCCATCTGACGAAGATAGTTAAAAACATGACTGAAGTTTTTTGGTAAATGTGCCAGTTTTGTAGCAATTTATGGTATTGGGTGAAACTACCTCTAGCGTAGCCTATGTTCAATTTCTTTATCTACTATAATAAATTTCTTATAACTGATCCATACAACGAGACAATGATCTCCAATTATTTTTTTTAAGCATTTCACCCCAAGCAAGGCAGGGAGCCACTAGCACGCAAGTGGTTATAGAGGATTTGGAGCGAGAGCAGATAGGAGTGATAGAGGAAAGAATGAGGGGAAGGATAGTGGATAGATCAAGGCAACTGGAGATGTCGATTGACATTATATTTGAATAGTTGGAGATTATAACTATCAGGGGAAACAGGAATAGGGAAGGGTGTTCCACAGGCGAGAGGTGCGAGATATGAAGCTATTGGAGTAAAAGAGGCGGCTACATTTAATAGTTTCAACAGTGAAAGGGTGAGAGCGGGATGCCAGCCTCGTAGGACGCTTGAATTCGCGAAGTCTGAGAACCAGCGAAAGCAGCTCATCGGAGCAATTACCATGAAAGTATTTGTAAAAAAGACAGAGAGAGGCGACGGCACGTCTGTGAAAGAGCGACTGCAGACGAGATGCCAGATCAGGGCCAGTTATATTGCATATCCGTCTCTGGATCTTATCACGAACCCCGAGGCAAACAGTAGAGGCTCCAGACCACATATGGCAGCAATACTCCATGCAAGGACGAATGGTTGATTTGTAGATTTGAAGGATCGATTCCAGGGAGAAAAAATTTCCTGGTGCGGCACAGGGAGCCAACTTTCCTCGCGGTGGAAGAAGCAATTGACTCAATGTATTTGTTCCATCTCAGGTCAGCAGTCAACGTGAGATCGAGCAGCCGCAGGGAGGTGCTTTGAATGCAGTCATGTCACGTACTCTTTTTCCATCATAAAAATTAAGGATGTTAATTCCACGTCTATATTTCTGTTTTGTTTTTTTGACTTTCATTCACAAGCCCCAAGAGCCATTCAAAGTAGAATATTACTGAGAGATTTTTATAACTGCGTAATGGAGTGTGAATGAAGAAGTGAAAATTATGAAAATATGTAGGATAGATATCGGTTGATCCCAGACTGGATGAGATTAAGATTGTAGTGATTGGAGAATTATCTCTCTGGAGTTGTCCCACAAAGTAATAGCTCTGTGGTTGAAGCTATCCAAGTATAACTTAGCTCTTACCAAAGGAATGCGAAACGAATGGAGATTATTTGACACTGTAAATACGACATGGCGGCTTATAAATGTGAATTAGCGGAACTAAGGAATGTAGTTCATTTGAACATTTGCATAGTATTGAGGCACTTGTAACCTTTCGAAAATGTCTATCTTGTGAAATAACCGACATAATGAGTTTGTGTGAATGGACAATAGAATAGAGACAAAAAAAAAGGATGATAATTAATTTTTTAAAAAAATATTAAAAGCAAGTAAAAAAGAATAATCGCCCTTATCCTGAAAAGAATTGACATTTAAAAGAACCGAATTCTTTTGCTCAATACTCAAGATATCATTGTTCCTCGTCTCCTTTCTTTGTTTCTATAAACCTTCTGAACACGTCTTACATGGATGGGTAGCTCGACATGGTGTAATAGTTACCAAACTAGGTTAATTATGATTGAGTGGTGAGTTCGATCCTTACTGGGTGCTATATGCATTATTGTGTCGCATCTAAGCTACGCTTAGTGAATCACCCGGGCACCTTGGCCTTGTGTAATGATTAGCAGGCTCATCACGCTTGATGAATTACGACTGAATAGTGATTTTTGATCCTCATTCGGTGCTTCATAATCGCGGCCTTGTGCCACATCTAAGCTACACTTATTAAATCAGTGATTAAGGATAAAGATCGCTAGATTAATTTCGAATGTCTAGTGAATTCGATCCTAACTTGATGCTCCATATTTACATCCTGGCCTTGTGTCACTGCGCTTAGTTAATCACTTATGATGTGGTTTACAGTCTCGTATTTTGATTGATTGATTCGTTTTTTTACGGTTTATCAACCCTTTACAGGTTATTTAAATGCAGCAAATAGTTTTAGATTATAAGTATTTTTGAGATAATAATGGTTAATAGAGGACTTATTAATTAATCCATAGCTGGGCGGAAAAGAGTTGGATTCCTACCTTTCGCAATGAAATTTGCAACTAAGGGAATATAATGAACCCAACTCGGCTAACTGATTAACAATTCCAAGACCTTATCCATTACACTACCCGCAAATCCAAGCTTACACCACCTGGTATTTAAAAAGGCTCACCCATCTAGGTACTGCCCAAACTCGGCGTTGCTTAACTTCGCTGATTGTACGGGAGTCAGTGTTTCAATGTGTATTTTGATGTGATTTAGTGTATCATTATTTTGATACTTACTATTATCTGCACTTTCATTTTATACTGCGGTTGGATAAATTTGTACAGTTTAAAGAATTTTCTTGTTTTCAGCTCATCATATTAGGTTGTTGCAAAAATAATGTCGTTTTTCTTTTGAAGTTGAACGTTAAAAAATGACATTATTTTTGTACCAACCTAATACATTCCTAAACCTTGAAAAATAATTTAAAAAAAAAAGAAATTATCGTCTAAGTCAGTTTCATGCAAGTCTCGTTTAGATAGGGCCGCTATACTATTCTTGTCGAGCCTGTCAAAAACATGATCTTACCAAGGACAAAGCATCAATCATTTTTCTGTACTTGCAAGGAACCTCTAAACAAAATACACTTATATATACTTATATATAAGCGCATGCTCTTTTTAAGTTGTAGTTTTTACAGCCTTTTATTATTTTCTTTATTTGTTCTTTTCTCCCAATGGCTCCATACCAGCAAACTATAAAAACGTAAAGTAGCCGCGTCTGTAAAACTATTCAGTTCACTTAGAGGACAGGTTAATTTACTTTAGATGTTTGGGAACTTCAATCTGTAGGTAAGGAAAAAGAGGAAAGTAGCTTTAAGAAAAAGAAAAAAAAATCATATAATCGTAAAACAGGAAATGGCTAATTTAAAATATTCCTTCCACTGACGAAACAAGGCTAAATCTAGGTATTTTCATTAACCTTGTGTGTGCACGAGGAGAAAAACGTTTTAAAAAGATAATTAATTACCCAAGTGAAGGCTGAACAAACTCTAAGATGAAGAAAAGACTTGAAGCAACAGAAATGGGATTATACAGAAGGATAATGAGGATACCACGAATCGAACATGTGAGCAACGATGAGGTTTTACAGAAAATAGAAACAAAAAGGAAAACTCATACTTGAAGAGACAGTTGAAATTTCTAAGGCACATAATGAGGAAAGAAAGCTTAAAAAGTCTGATACTCACAGGACAGATTGAAGGAAAGAACAGAGGAAAACATAACATATTCGATGGGCTTGAGTAAATGGATGGTAGGACAGGGTTTAGGAGAAATAACAAAAAGACAAAATTTATTAAGAGCGACAAGGTATGGCAAGTTGTAGAGGGCAATGATTGCCTGCGCCTTGCGGGTACATGTCACATAAAAAAGACGCTTGATAACTCAAGTATACATCGACAAAACCTAACGGAAAGAGTCAACTGATTAAACAAAATAAAATTTTATCATCTAACCATCGGGACGTGAGCGATCATAGCTTTCCAAATCTCCCTGGCTTTTCTTGCTTTAAGTGACTTTGGGGCTCATTACCAACCCACTTTTCCCGTCTTCTCCCGTCCATTAACACAAACTTAAGTGGGCTACTCCCAGTTGCCGTCGGCTTCTCTTGTCTTCAGTGCATGTGAGTGTTAAATTCTCCATGCCCTCGTTTCTCATTCTGTTAGACAATTTTCAGCTGACTCTTTCTGATTGTTTTCCTTAAAACTTCATTTTTGCTTTCATGATCTGTTCATGGTACTTTCAACATTGATCGGTAGAACCACATCTCTGCCGCTTGTGTGGGGACATTTTCCAGCATTCATTGCCACATAGGAGAATTGATTAAATTGTTGTTGCAACCTAAATAACATGTTTGAGTAAATGGATCGCAGAATAGGAATATCTTTGATGTTGTTAACAACTTTTCGGCCTTTGTATCTTCCGGCATGCGACAGGTGTATGTTGAACGGGATGACCTGCTGATATTTTCGAACTGGACCATTTATTAAATCTAAGTGGGGAGGTTGTGCTTGTTTCACTACACCTCTCATCGAGTTCTTTTTCACAATTTGCGGAGCAGACCGTTTTCGCTCCACTGCCAATTTCTAGGAATATCTCGTCTAGTTTTTAGTTTTAGTACCGTTCAGTTATTAGACACCTCGTTTCCACTGAGTCTCATATCATAACGTTTCAACCGTCGAAGCAAGTGACCTTTATGTAATCTACGGGTGTAGATTGATCTCGTTCCTTTGACCCTGCCTAAGGATATCTTGTCTAGTTCTTATTTTTATTACTGCTCAGTTATAGCTCGTCCCGTTTCCACTGAGTCTCATATCATAGCGTTTCAACCGTCGAAGCATGTGACCTTTACGTAATCTACGGGCGTAGATTGATCTCGTTACTTTGACCCTGTCTAGAGATATCTCGCCTAGCTCTTATTTTTAGTACTGCTCAGTTATAGCTCGTCCCGTTTCCACTAAGTCTCATATCATAACGTTTCAACCGTCAAAGCAGGTGACCTTTATGTAATCTCCGGGCTTAGATTGATCTCGTTCCTTTGAACCTGTCTAAGGATATCTTGTTTAGTTCTTATTTTTAGTACTGCTCAGTTATAGCTCGTCCCGTTTCCACAGAGTCTCATATCATAACGTTTCAACCGTCGAAGCATGAGACCTTTACGTAATCTCCGGGCGTAGATTGATCTCGTTCCTTTGACACTGTCTAGAGATATCTCGCCTAGCTCTTATTTTTAGTACTGCTCAGTTATAGCTCGTCCCGTTTCCACTAAGTCTCATATCATAACGTTTCAACCGTCAAAGCAGGTGACCTTTATGTAATCTACGGGCGTAGATTGATCTCGTTCCTTTGACCCTGTCTAGAGATATCTCGCCTAGCTCTTATTTTTAGTACTGCTCAGTTATAGCTCGTCCCGTTTCCACTAAGTCTCATATCATAACGTTTCAACCGTCAAAGCAGGTGACCTTTATGTAATCTACGGGCGTAGATTGATCTCGTTCCTTTGACCCTGTCTAGAGATATCTCGCCTAGCTCTTATTTTTAGTACTGCTCAGTTATAGCTCGTCCCGTTTCCACTGAGTCTCATATCATAACGTTTCAACCGTCAAAGCAGGTGACCTTTATGTAATCTACGGGCGTAGATTGATCTCGTTCCTTTGACACTGTCTAGAGATATCTCGCCTAGCTCTTATTTTTAGTACTGCTCAGTTATAGCTCGTCCCGTTTCCACTAAGTCTCATATCATAACGTTTCAACCGTCAAAGCAGGTGACCTTTATGTAATCTACGGGCGTAGATTGATCTCGTTCCTTTGACCCTGTCTAGAGATATCTCGCCTAGCTCTTATTTTTAGTACTGCTCAGTTATAGCTCGTCCCGTTTCCACTAAGTCTCATATCATAACGTTTCAACCGTCGAAGCAGGTGACCTTTACGTAATCTACGGGCGTAGATTGATCTCGTTCCTTTGACCCTGTCTAGAGATATCTCGCCTAGCTCTTATTTTTAGTACTGCTCAGTTATAGCTCGTCCCGTTTCCACAGAGTCTCATATCATAACGTTTCAACCGTCGAAGCAGGTGACCTTTACGTAATCTCCGGGCGTAGATTGATCTCGTTCCTTTGACACTGTCTAGAGATATCTCGCCTAGCTCTTATTTTTAGTACTGCTCAGTTATAGCTCGTCCCGTTTCCACTAAGTCTCATATCATAACGTTTCAACCGTCAAAGCAGGTGACCTTTATGTAATCTACGGGCGTAGATTGATCTCGTTCCTTTGACCCTGTCTAGAGATATCTCGCCTAGCTCTTATTTTTAGTACTGCTCAGTTATAGCTCGTCCCGTTTCCACTAAGTCTCATATCATAACGTTTCAACCGTCAAAGCAGGTGACCTTTATGTAATCTCCGGGCTTAGATTGATCTCGTTCCTTTGAACCTGTCTAAGGATATCTTGTTTAGTTCTTATTTTTAGTACTGCTCAGTTATAGCTCGTCCCGTTTCCACAGAGTCTCATATCATAACGTTTCAACCGTCGAAGCATGAGACCTTTACGTAATCTCCGGGCGTAGATTGATCTCGTTCCTTTGACACTGTCTAGAGATATCTCGCCTAGCTCTTATTTTTAGTACTGCTCAGTTATAGCTCGTCCCGTTTCCACTAAGTCTCATATCATAACGTTTCAACCGTCAAAGCAGGTGACCTTTATGTAATCTACGGGCGTAGATTGATCTCGTTCCTTTGACCCTGTCTAGAGATATCTCGCCTAGCTCTTATTTTTAGTACTGCTCAGTTATAGCTCGTCCCGTTTCCACTGAGTCTCATATCATAACGTTTCAACCGTCAAAGCAGGTGACCTTTATGTAATCTACGGGCGTAGATTGATCTCGTTCCTTTGACACTGTCTAGAGATATCTCGCCTAGCTCTTATTTTTAGTACTGCTCAGTTATAGCTCGTCCCGTTTCCACTAAGTCTCATATCATAACGTTTCAACCGTCAAAGCAGGTGACCTTTATGTAATCTACGGGCGTAGATTGATCTCGTTCCTTTGACCCTGTCTAGAGATATCTCGCCTAGCTCTTATTTTTAGTACTGCTCAGTTATAGCTCGTCCCGTTTCCACTAAGTCTCATATCATAACGTTTCAACCGTCGAAGCAGGTGACCTTTACGTAATCTACGGGCGTAGATTGATCTCGTTCCTTTGACCCTGTCTAGAGATATCTCGCCTAGCTCTTATTTTTAGTACTGCTCAGTTATAGCTCGTCCCGTTTCCACAGAGTCTCATATCATAACGTTTCAACCGTCGAAGCAGGTGACCTTTACGTAATCTCCGGGCGTAGATTGATCTCGTTCCTTTGACACTGTCTAGAGATATCTCGCCTAGCTCTTATTTTTAGTACTGCTCAGTTATAGCTCGTCCCGTTTCCACTAAGTCTCATATCATAACGTTTCAACCGTCAAAGCAGGTGACCTTTATGTAATCTACGGGCGTAGATTGATCTCGTTCCTTTGACCCTGTCTAGAGATATCTCGCCTAGCTCTTATTTTTAGGACTGCTCAGTTATAGCTCGTCCCGTTTCCACTAAGTCTCATATCATAACGTTTCAACCGTCAAAGCAGGTGACCTTTATGTAATCTACGGGCGTAGATTGATCTCGTTCCTTTGACCCTGTCTAGAGATATCTCGCCTAGCTCTTATTTTTAGTACTGCTCAGTTATAGCTCGTCCCGTTTCCACTGACTCTCATATCATAACGTTTCAACCGTCAAAGCAGGTGACCTTTATGTAATCTACGGGCGTAGATTGATCTCGTTCCTTTGACCCTGTCTAGAGATATCTCGCCTAGCTCTTATTTTTAGTACTGCTCAGTTATAGCTCGTCCCGTTTCCACTAAGTCTCATATCATAACGTTTCAACCGTCAATGCAGGTGACCTTTATGTAATCTACGGGCGTAGATTGATCTCGTTCCTTTGACCCTGTCTAGAGATATCTCGCCTAGCTCTTATTTTTAGTACTGCTCAGTTATAGCTCGTCCCGTTTCCACTGAGTCTCATATCATAACGTTTCAACCGTCAAAGCAGGTGACCTTTATGTAATCTACGGGCGTAGATTGATCTCGTTCCTTTGACACTGTCTAGAGATATCTCGCCTAGCTCTTATTTTTAGTACTGCTCAGTTATAGCTCGTCCCGTTTCCACTGAGTCTCATATCATAACGTTTCAACCGTCAAAGCAGGTGACCTTTATGTAATCTACGGGCGTAGATTGATCTCGTTCCTTTGACCCTGTCTAGAGATATCTCGCCTAGCTCTTATTTTTAGTACTGCTCAGTTATAGCTCGTCCCGTTTCCACTGAGTCTCATATCATAACGTTTCAACCGTCAAAGCAGGTGACCTTTATGTAATCTACGGGCGTAGATTGATCTCGTTCCTTTGACCCTGTCTAGAGATATCTCGCCTAGCTCTTATTTTTAGTACTGCTCAGTTATAGCTCGTCCCGTTTCCACTGAGTCTCATATCATAACGTTTCAACCGTCAAAGCAGGTGACCTTTATGTAATCTACGGGCTTAGATTGATCTCGTTCCTTTGACCCTGTCTAGAGATATCTCGCCTAGCTCTTATTTTTAGTACTGCTCAGTTATAGCTCTTTCCCGTTTCCACTGAGTCTCATATCATAACGTTTCAACCGTCAAAGCAGGTGACCTTTATGTAATCTACGGGCGTAGATTGATCTCGTTCCTTTGACCCTGTCTAGAGATATCTCGCCTAGCTCTTATTTTTAGTACTGCTCAGTTATAGCTCGTCCCGTTTCCACTGAGTCTCATATCATAACGTTTCAACCGTCAAAGCAGGTGACCTTTATGTAATCTACGGGCGTAGATTGATCTCGTTCCTTTGACCCTGTCTAGAGATATCTCGCCTAGCTCTTATTTTTAGTACTGCTCAGTTATAGCTCGTCCCGTTTCCACTAAGTCTCATATCATAACGTTTCAACCGTCGAAGCAGGTGACCTTTATGTAATCTACGGGCGTAGATTGATCTCGTTCCTTTGACCCTGTCTAGAGATATCTCGCCTAGCTCTTATTTTTAGTACTGCTCAGTTATAGCTCGTCCCGTTTCCACTAAGTCTCATATCATAACGTTTCAACCGTCGAAGCAGGTGACCTTTATGTAATCTACGGGCGTAGATTGATCTCGTTCCTTTGACCCTGTCTAGAGATATCTCGCCTATCTCTTATTTTTAGTACTGCTCAGTTATAGCTCGTCCCGTTTCCACTAAGTCTCATATCATAACGTTTCAACCGTCAAAGCAGGTGACCTTTATGTAATCTACGGGCGTAGATTGATCTCGTTCCTTTGACCCTGTCTAGAGATATCTCGCCTAGCTCTTATTTTTAGTACTGCTCAGTTATAGCTCGTCCCGTTTCCACTGAGTCTCATATCATAACGTTTCAACCGTCAAAGCAGGTGACCTTTATGTAATCTACGGGCGTAGATTGATCTCGTTCCTTTGACCCTGTCTAGAGATATCTCGCCTAGCTCTTATTTTTAGTACTGCTCAGTTATAGCTCGTCCCGTTTCCACTAAGTCTCATATCATAACGTTTCAACCGTCAATGCAGGTGACCTTTATGTAATCTACGGGCGTAGATTGATCTCGTTCCTTTGACCCTGTCTAGAGATATCTCGCCTAGCTCTTATTTTTAGTACTGCTCAGTTATAGCTCGTCCCGTTTCCACTGAGTCTCATATCATAACGTTTCAACCGTCAAAGCAGGTGACCTTTATGTAATCTACGGGCGTAGATTCATCTCGTTCCTTTGACACTGTCTAGAGATATCTCGCCTAGCTCTTATTTTTAGTACTGCTCAGTTATAGCTCGTCCCGTTTCCACTGAGTCTCATATCATAACGTTTCAACCGTCAAAGCAGGTGACCTTTATGTAATCTACGGGCTTAGATTGATCTCGTTCCTTTGACCCTGTCTAGAGATATCTCGCCTAGCTCTTATTTTTAGTACTGCTCAGTTATAGCTCTTTCCCGTTTCCACTGAGTCTCATATCATAACGTTTCAACCGTCAAAGCAGGTGACCTTTATGTAATCTACGGGCGTAGATTGATCTCGTTCCTTTGACCCTGTCTAGAGATATCTCGCCTAGCTCTTATTTTTAGTACTGCTCAGTTATAGCTCGTCCCGTTTCCACTGAGTCTCATATCATAACGTTTCAACCGTCAAAGCAGGTGACCTTTATGTAATCTACGGGCGTAGATTGATCTCGTTCCTTTGACCCTGTCTAGAGATATCTCGCCTAGCTCTTATTTTTAGTACTGCTCAGTTATAGCTCGTCCCGTTTCCACTAAGTCTCATATCATAACGTTTCAACCGTCGAAGCAGGTGACCTTTATGTAATCTACGGGCGTAGATTGATCTCGTTCCTTTGACCCTGTCTAGAGATATCTCGCCTAGCTCTTATTTTTAGTACTGCTCAGTTATAGCTCGTCCCGTTTCCACTAAGTCTCATATCATAACGTTTCAACCGTCGAAGCAGGTGACCTTTATGTAATCTACGGGCGTAGATTGATCTCGTTCCTTTGACCCTGTCTAGAGATATCTCGCCTAGCTCTTATTTTTAGTACTGCTCAGTTATAGCTCGTCCCGTTTCCACTGAGTCTCATATCATAACGTTTCAACCGTCGAAGCAGGTGACCTTTATGTAATCTCCGGGCTTAGATTGATCTCGTTCCTTTGAACCTGTCTAAGGATATCTTGTCTAGTTCTTATTTTTAGTACTGCTCAGTTATAGCTCACCCCGTTCCCACTAAGTCTCACATCATAACGTTTCAACCCTTGATCCGGGTGACGTTTATATAATCTACGGGCGTTGACTGATCCCGTTCCGCTGATTCTGTCTAGGGATATCTCGTCTAGTTTTTATTTTTGGTACTGCTCAGTTAATACTCGCCCCGTTTACACCGAGCCCAAATACAGGCTCAAAGATTGAAATCACAATCACTATACCAGCAAATGCATGATCCAGTTCTGTAATCCACTCGGGACTAATCTTTCTGGAGAATATTAATCTCTAAACTTAACCTGGCCGCTCATGGGTGCTGTTGTTGCTTGTATTGCTTGACTGCAGTCGCCGAAGCTTAACTTTTGTTACTGATGCTGCTGTTGAAAACCTGCTGTCATTTGTCGTCCTTTATTAGCAACCGAAACGTTGTCTTCCTGAGTATGACGATAAACTACATCTGGCAGCAAAACCTCTGATCGGAAGATTAGACGGTTGGAGAAAAGTGAAAGAATCTCTTAATTGCTGTTGTTCCAAGTCTCTCGGGTGGTAGCACCTGTTAGGGTCTGAACTATGAGCAAATGGTGAAACATTAACTTAAAAAAAAATAACTAGGAAAGTATAAAAATATACATTTTTATAGTAAAAATACCAACAACACTTTTTTATAGTAAAATACCGTCAATACATTTTTATAGAAAAAATACCAACAATACATTTTTATAGTAAAATACCATCAGTACATTTTATAGTAAAAATACCAACAATACATTTTTATAGTAAAATACCATCAATACATTTTTATAGTAAAATACCATCAGTACATTTTATAGTAAAAATACCAACAATACATTTTTATAGTAAAATACCATCAATATATTTTTATAGTAAAATACCGTCAATACATTTTTATAGTAAAAATACCAACAATACATTTTTATAGTAAAATACCATCAGTACATTTTATAGTAAAAATACCAACAATACATTTTTATAGTAAAATACCATCAATATATTTTTATAGTAAAATACCGTCAATACATTTTTATAGTAAAAATACCAACAATACATTTTTATAGTAAAATACCATCAGTACATTTTATAGTAAAAATACCAACAATACATTTTTATAGTAAAATACCATCAATATATTTTTATAGTAAAATACCGTCAATACATTTTTATAGTAAAAATACCAACAATACTTTTTTATAGTAAAATACCATCAGTGCATTTTATATAAAAAATATCAACAATACATTTTTATAGTAAAATACCATCAGTACATTTTATAGTAAAAATACCAACAATACATTTTTATAGTAAAATACCATCAATATATTTTTATAGTAAAATACCGTCAATACATTTTTATAGTAAAAATACCAACAATACATTTTTATAGTAAAATACCATCAGTACATTTTATAGTAAAAATACCAACAATACATTTTTATAGTAAAATACCATCAAAATATTTTATAGTAAAATACCGTCAATACATTTTTATAGTAAAAATACCAACAATACTTTTTTATAGTAAAATACCATCAGTACATTTTATAGTAAAAATATCAACAATACATTTTTATAGTAAAATACCATCAGTACATTTTATAGTAAAAATACCAACAATACATTTTTATAGTAAAATACCATCAGTACATTTTATAGTAAAAATACCAACAATACATTTTTATAGTAAAAATACCAACAATACATTTTTATAGTAAAATACCATCAGTACATTTTATAGTAAAAATACCAACAATACATTTTTATAGTAAAATACCATCAGTACATTTTATAGTAAAAATACCAACAATACATTTTTATAGTAAAATACCATCAATATATTTTTATAGTAAAATACCGTCTATACATTTTTATAGTAAAAATACCAACAATACTTTTTATAGTAAAATACCATCAGTACATTTTATAGTAAAAATACCAACAATACATTTTTATAGTAAAATACCATCAGTACATTTTATAGTAAAAATACCAACAATACATTTTTATAGTAAAAATACCAACAATACATTTTTATAGTAAAATACCATCAGTACATTTTATAGTAAAAATACCAACAATACATTTTTATAGTAAAATACCATCAGTACATTTTATAGTAAAAATACCAACAATACATTTTTATAGTAAAATACCATCAATATATTTTTATAGTAAAATACCGTCTATACATTTTTATAGTAAAAATACCAACAATACTTTTTATAGTAAAATACCATCAGTACATTTTATAGTAAAAATATCAACAATACATTTTTATAGTAAAAATACCAACAATACATTTTTATAGTAAAATACCATCAATACATTTTTATAGTAAAAATACCAACAATACTTTTTTATAATAAAATACCATCAATACATTTTTATAATAAAATACCATCAATATATTTTTATAGTAAAAATACCAACAATGCATTTTTATAGTAAAATACCATCAGTACATTTTTATAGGAAAAATCCGAACAATACATTTTTATAGTAAAAATACCAACAATACATTTTTATAGTAAAATGCCATCAGTACATTTTTATTTATGACAAATAATACATTTTATAGCCAACTTGAAGACATGGCATTCATTGTCAAAAAAAAAAGAAAAAAGATGAAACAAGTTTTCGATTCTTGTTCGATTTTGTAAAATTATTTGTAAAAAACATAATTTAATCACGAAAGAATGCTATTCTCTTGAAGTAATTATAACGTTTGCATTATAAAATTTGCATTTTTATATTTGGATTTCGGTATTAAATAAACCCATGTGGGTTGAAATGACGCTAAAAAAACAAGCAGCTAACCAACCAAAACGTTGTGATAACATCAATAAAAATGAGGTCAATACTCCGCATATAAATAATTTAACCTTTTTTTTCTCTAATGTAGATTTTCTATTTCTTTAATTAGTTTCTGGAAAGGAAAGCATCTCTCGCTATTTCGTTTTGCCTTTGCATTTCTGTGTCGCATTTCCTATTATCTATTCTTACGCTAGCCAAGTAGCTAAGTTTCAGTATCGGCTTGGTTTTGATGTCTCCAATTCATAGCTCACACCTTGGGATGTCCCTTAACCCTTCACCAGGGGTCTCTCTCCCCTGGCTATAAATACTGGCTGACCATTCGCCTCGATCTCTCTTTTTTCCTCAGGCTTTCGGCCTTATACCACCTCGCAGATGTGAGCTCTCACAGATACAGCGTTTCCCAAATTCTGGGGACACGCTAAGAACAATACACGTACGTACGAACACTCACCACAACACACACACACACACATAATATTCACCACACGCACTCTGTCCATGTAACTGCCCATGTGACTGTAACCTTTAACTTGTTATTAATACATATATTTGTTTACATATATTTATCGGTCTTGTTTGTTTCTTTTCTTTGTTTTTCTTTCTCATGTAGTTGGACCGGCTAGCAAGAAATTCTACCCACATGTGTTGTTCTACAATACATACACATCACCGCCACGGTCCTCTTTAGGGGATAACCAAGCATGCTTTCTTTTTACAGTTCATTTTTGCTTTCATGATCTGTTCATGGTACTTTCAACATTGATCGGTAGAACCACATCTCTGCCGCTTGTGTGGGGACATTTTCCAGCATTCATTGCCACATAGGAGAATTGATTAAATTGTTGTTGCAACCTAAATAACATGTTTAAGTAAATGGATCGCAGAATAGGAATATCTTTGATGTTATTAACACAACTTTTCGGCCGTTGTATCTTCCGGCATGCGACAGGTGTATGTTGAACAGGATGACCTGCTGATATTTTCGAACTGGACCATTTATTAAATCTATTAGATAATAAGTCCTTTCTTTCTTACATTATTTACATTATTCGGAATTTTATCCTCATCTTCAATGCCATATTCACAACATTCGAACTTTTGGAATTTCGAACGGAACCATTTATTTCATCCATTGGTGAAGTAGTCAACTGCTAAAAGTGAGTTGAGTGAATTCCACAATGGATCTCCAACTGCAGGATATCTACCAATCACCCCACACGGTCAGATGTGGCACAAGGTCGAATTTAATGTGAAGTATCCGAGACCGTAGGCTCGGCCAAAAATTCCCTGTAGACCCAGTATAAAACGGGGTCGGGTAGCTGTTTTCCCGAGACCAGAGGCAGAAAGTTTGACCAGCACAACTGGAGACAAATCTCCGACCGCAGACCAACATACAATATTTACTACTGTAATGGGGACATACCCATTATCATCCGTAGGTATATTATAACAAGATGTAAAAATCCGATGCAGAGAGATACGCAAATGGGAATAATGTGTGACATATAATCATAAAAATAGGGTCAAGTTGAGGCAGTCAGGCAAATCAGCACCAAGTGAGGTACACATACATTCATGCGGGAATAAGTCTATCAGACAGATATGTATATAGTAACCATGTGACAAACAAACAGACAGACTTTTTTTTAATCGATTTACTCCAAACAAGGCGGTGACACCTCTAAGACATAAGGGGCTGGGCTACTGGAAGTGATGGAGAATGAAAACGACTTTAAAAAGAATCGGTATCCCAATCATAAACAGGAAACAAGGGATAATCCTCTACCTAATACGAATAAGCTTAGAGATGAAGATAGAGAGAGGCAGTTGAATTAAACTTTTTATATGATTAAGAAGCAATATACTGTAGAAAAAAGTTTACTGTGTATATCCTTTATATAAAGGGTGTGCTCGTGGCATAATGCTAATCGGAGTGGAAAGTAAGACAGGTGGGTCGAGTTTGAATTACAGACAAGACGGATGCTTTCATTTTCGCCTAAATACCCTTGGAAAGGCATAAACCCATTGCTTCTCCCTTCAGCTCTATGGCTCTGTTTAACAGAGAATCCAAAACTTGTTGGAGTTGGGCTCGTAATTTCACCCGATAAACGAAACCACAGCAACAATGCCTAGATTATATGATCACTGTAGACTCATGGAGTTTGAAGTGTTCACATATTCCATCCCATAAAAATCTACCTGCTATGGAAACCACAACATCAACGCGTTGCGTCGTAAGGCAGTAGTCCCACGCTCCACGGAAGTATCTACATGGTTAGTAATCATACATATTTTTATAAAACTGATTTCTTTGAGTCTCTGATATTAAAAAAATAACTTTGATCTTACCGCTATTAGTCTAATGGGGAGGTACTGTTTGGTGACGGATCCCTGATTACAGATATAAAATCCGTATTGTAGGCTGCGTGATTTGGAACGTTAATACCTATTTTCCACCTAGTTTCTACTGTGACCGTTTCTTTGCGAGGCTATTTCGAGTTTTGGGTTTTGAGCCTAAAAAAGTCATTTGTCAAAGAGTCAACTTGCTGGAATTTTTTTTTTTCACATTAAACATGAAACTTTACGCGTGGCAAGAATTTGACTCATAGTAAATTTCAGTTACTTGCAAAATATCATTCGAGATCATAAATATGACGCTGGCTATATTTTGATTAACAACGAAAAAGTACAACGTCACTTATATGGAAACACATCCACACGCACGTATCTTTATATATATATATATATATATATATATACAGTGTAACCCGGATATAAGAGACCCGGTTATAAGAGAAACCCGGATATAAGAGAGATTTTATCTGGTCCCAAATTAGAGCCATACTTACCTAAACAAAATAGACCAAACCCGGATATAAGAGAAATCCGGATATAAGAGACTTATTATCCGGTCCCGACAGCTCTCTTATATCCGGGTTACACTGTATATGGTGTATAAAAATGCTTTTACAAATTTTGGGGCGCGGGTTCTTCACACCATGACAATGACAAAGATCCATATAAAGATATGTCCGCAAATCCTACGTTTTAGCGTTATTAAGTTAATAGTTCACTGTAGACGCTGTTATTTGTACAATCCAAGATACAATCCCAATATACTTATTACCATAATTTGTCATGCCACGGAATCTGTCTCAGACACGCGTCACATGCATAAAAGCAATAGATAACTTATAAATATGCGTGAGGAATATTTAGGATGTTATTTCGTTTAACCAATCCCACGCAAAGTTGACGATCATAGACCCCTCCCCTACATACACATACAGGAAAATATAAAAATCCAACCAAATACAAAATTATTTTGAAATATATCGCTCCATTTCACTAACAAAATACGTGGGTGGCATCTGTAGACTTTCTCCACATAAACACATATACACTTACATTAACTTCAACCGTCCTACATACACATACATACACAAGCGTTTCTTTACCTACACACTCTTACGCCATCACACGCTTTAACATCCTAAATGTTCCTCACACATATTCATATATTCTCTATTGCGTTTATACACGTGATGTGTGTCTGACCAATGAGAACTGCCAAAAATCATAATCATTCCAGTACTTTGTCTCTTTGCTTTTTCATTTCTAAAGATTTCTGACGAAGCCTTAATAAAGTTGAAACATGTTAGATTCAGATTCGTTTCCTACTTTGTTCTTTATTTCATTTTACCATCTTGATAGAACATCCATATCGTATCTAAATTTGATCTTCAGCTGTCAATACACCACATAACACCCTTGAGCGCTTAGACTTGGGGCGGGTAGAATGGAGAGCAACGTGTTTTAGTGGACTCAGCAGTTTTCAATCTGTTTGTTTGAATCATCTTCAAGAAGCGAGACAAGATCTAAAAGATCAGCCAATCTAACAGTGATCTCATTTCACAATCCTCACTCTTGCTCCATATGTGGCCTCCTTTGTAAATCACTAGCGGGTCTTAAGTACCACTTTAGATTATCGCACAAAATGTCATAACTGAATCAGTTAATCTGTCAGATCCTCATACGTCGAAACCTACGGGAGACTCCGTTATATATATATATATATATATATATACATACATATATATATATATATATATATATATATATATATAAAAGTAAACATAGAAGTCAACACTTAGAGGCGACAGTCTATTTCATGCTATATGCAATCGTGAGGCCATATTTACACACGCTCTATCTCTGATACTGAGCACTTTATTCCATAAATATAGCACACCTTAATACTATATTTCTTCATATATATATATATATATATATATATATATATATTCTTCGATTAGCCCTAAGCATATTAATCTATTATATCGCAATCAAATACATTCTAATTGTAAGCAGGACGAAAATATCCTAAAAACTAATAAATACTAATATATACACCAGCGATCCTAGTAAAAAGATTAAATATATACTAAACTAAATTCAATATATCCAGTTTAATCATTCGTAATGACTCTTCCCTATCAGCTAACGTGTTGCAGAAAACCAACATTGTATATAAATTTAAATGTCCCTTGAGAGATTGTATCTCCAACAGAAAAAAATAATATATGTTGGTTATACCACTACTACGTTGTCTCGAAGGTTGAGTTTTCATTTGAATGATGCGTGTAACATCTCTCAACATTTACAACAGCGTACCTGTCCACATTCGCAATTTAGGAAAATGTTGTTAAATAAATGTAACTAAAAATTCTTGAAGCTATCTATATTAATAAATTGAAATCAACCTTTAATAAAATTAATTATGAATACTGCACAAATGCTTTAAAATGTTTATAATATAAAATGTTTAAAATATCTAGGTTTTAACTAAGTTTTTCTTTTGAAAAGAATTAGACATTTCAATAACTTAATTACCTCCTTTGACGTTTGTACGTGTGTCTACACAATAAAATTTAAAAATTGCACAGCACATAACATTAGTGTTTTCACTTCACACGTAAAAATTTAATTTTCAGGTGAATACAACAATTTTGTCTTAGAAAAAGGATGAACACAACAATTAGAAGAAACAAGACCCTGATGATGACATTGTGCTAATGTCGAAAGTACTCGCAATAAATTGAATATGCATCAACATGGTAATTTTCTTTCTTCCTTTAATAAGGATACTAAGAAACTTGTCCGTAATTATGAAAGGATCCTATTAAAAATAAGTAAACAAAACTTGCCTAAATTATTTAATCACACACACACACGCACACGCATATGATGGTGAATATCTTTGTTTAAATGTCCCCATAACCACTCTAAAGATGGCTTATGTGAGCCAGAAGCTTAGATCAAGGAACAGCTTAATAAAAAAAATATCCAAATGTTGAATAACTTTTGTCTTTATTTTTACACGAAATTAAAGCAAATACACGGATTTTAGAACGGTTCATGATCAAACATAATAGACATTCATTGTCTGTTTTATTTAACAATGTATGTTTAAATATATATGCGTGTGTGTGTGTCAGTGTGTGTGTGTGCGTGTGTGTATCAGTGTGTGTGAGAGAGTGTGTGCGGGCGCGCGTGTGTGTTTTTCTTAAATTTATAAAACTGCTTCCACCCGTGTAGTATTTTCGTAACTAAAACAAGCGCAAATCAAAATATCTGAGGTACACATATAATGTTGGGTGAAAAATTCCACACACACACACACACACACACACACACACACACACACATATATATATATATATATATATATATTTATATATATATATATTAATTTTTTCACCCAACATTATTTCTTATGACTATAATCGTTATTTTATTTGGTATATGTTTGCATTTTTATTCTTTTTATGTTTCTTAAAAAGTGAAATTAATTACAAGCGGACGAGTTTGAGAAATTCTACAAAAAACGAAACTCTACTTTCGCTTTACAAATGGAATTAAACTTATATCCCTTCTTCCATAAGCAAAACCATTCCTATAGCCGAAATGTTCCACTATCAATTTGGCGACGGGATGTTTCAAATTACCTATTTAAGCAACACATATCTCTCATTGGGGCTTCTCCTTATCTGTATCTGCTAGATTCAGTTCCGTACTCGTAAACAATAGTTATTTTTGAATGGATTTCTATCCATCCAACATTATTTCTTGCCACTATAAACGTTATTTTTAGTGTGCATACATGTTTGAGTATATATATATATATATATATATATATATATATATATATATATATAATTATTTTTAAAAATATGTTTCCATCGCGACACAGAAATTACGATGTTTCAAAACCAAAACTTAAATCTTAAATTAAACTTAAAATTTGAAGTTCAGTTCAGTTTTCAAGTGATATTGAAAATAGAACTTAACTTCAAATTTTAAGTTTAAGATTTAAGTTTTTGTTTTGAAACAGTAATTTTTGTGTAACGCCGATTCTCTCGCAGAGTGTTAGTCGTAACGCGAGCTCTGGTCAAGGCGTCCAAGTGACACCTTATCCTAACACCACTGGGCCGACATCACCCACAAGACCGGCCGTTGGTTCTGTATTGTCTAGTATTACAGGTTAGACCGAAGTCTCCGGTTTCAAATGTCGATTCGTTTCCACTCACCAGCGACGTTGTGATTCTTTATCCTGGCGAGAAGTTATCGGGACGAAGAATTTCCAAAGTTCTCCGTTGGTCTACTTGCAAGGTTGTTGGGTGAGAATCAGGTTAACAGCAAATAAATATGGCCAAGTTGATCCGATTTTAGAAGTAGAAAAGTTTTATATATATAACATTACTTATACACACACACACACACACACACACACACACATATATATATATATTTATTAAAGACATTTTTATGTTTAACGTTCTTTTTATAGATACAAGTATTTAAGTAAATGGTCTGTTTATAATAAACAGTATTAAATAACATTTACCGGCCTGAATGTCCGAGAAAATTTCATCGACAGGATTCAAACCTGCATCCTATACGGAACCGTCATTTACCTTGACGTGCCTAACCGCTCGGCCACAAAGGATCGTTCGAATTTACTGCTTATAAACTTCAATCTTCCATGAATCTCGTACATTCATAACTGCTCATGGCGTATCAAATGTAAACAAATGACGTCATACATTAAGAAATGGACAAAGTCCGACAATTTATTTATTAAGGACATTTTTATGTTTAACGTTCTTTTTATAGAAATGTCTTTAATAAATAAATTGTCGGACTTTGTCCATTTCTTAATGTATGACGTCATTTGTTTAGATTTGATACGCCATGAGAAAATTCGATCTTGCCAACCGAACGATCCTTTGTGTCCGAGCGGTTAGGCACGTCAAGCTAAATGACGGTTCCGTATAGGATGCAGGTTCGAATCCTGTCAAAGGACGAATATTTTCTATTTCACATGGACACATTTATGTCTTTAATAAATAAATTGTCGGAATTGTCCATTTCTTAATGTATATATATATATATAAATATATATATATATATATATATATATATATATATATATATATAACATTACATTATTATAATAATACACTTCGTGGCAAAAAGTTGAATATTTCTTGTATATGAACGATGATCAACAAAACAACAGAAAATACTTCGTGTAATTTTGTTAAAGGAGAGAGGTGGCTTAGTTTTAACCCTTTTTTCCCGTTCTTAGCGCAACTACTACAACCGCCGATGTAATAGTTGTAGTAATTTTAGTGGTAGAAGGAGCAGCGGTATTTATATCAACAGCACATGTTAGCGGGCGCTTTGTTCCAATCTCTGACATCACTTCCTTGCTCTCTCTAACCCAACTATGCTCTACTCTCAACTCAACTCTGCTCTTTATATAGTGAACTGGTGACGTATTTGTTTTTTTCTAAAGCGAACGTACTGACATACTTTTATTAGGAATGGGATCGACCCATTTCCCGACACACTTCTAAATTAAAACTTTACACTCGCTTCATCTTTCAGTACCCTGAAGCATTGTCATTGTTCTGAGTTTATCTATTAATAGCTCTGAGCAATTTGTGAAACTTTACATAGATTCATGCTGTCTTCTATTAATAGTCTGATATCTTTTGTACGCTTAAAAAATGATTGTATTTCGTTTTCTAAATAAAATCTGTAACATTAATATGCCAAAGTTTTTAAGGCATATCATCATCTTGGTTATTCGAAAACACCTCTTTTCAATTGGTGTTTTCTGTTTCACGGCGTCCTTTTCTATTATTATTTCGGGTGATATTGCCTCCCAGCCACATCCATGTCGCGATGGAAACATTTTTAAAAAAATAATTATAATATTATGCTCTACTGTGTATCGATCACAGTTTTTTAAAAGATCTCTGGATTATAAATCTAACTGTTCTTTCTTTCTATTATATATATATATATATATATATATATATATATGTGATATATATATATATATATATATGTTTGGTTGGATTGATGGGAGTTTGTGACCCTGGGTTTCACTCTTTTGCGATCGTCAGACAATTGTCTGACGATCGCAAAAGCGTGAAACCCAGGGTCACAAACTCACATCAATATATATATATATATATATCACATATATATATATATATCACAATATCACAAACTCACATCAATATATATATATGTATATATATATATATATATATATGTTTGGTTGGATTGATGGGAGTTTGTGACCCTGGGTTTCACTCTTTTGCGATCGTCAGACAATTTGTCTGACGATCGCAAAAGCGTGAAACCCAGGGTCACAAACTCACATCAATCCAACTAAATATGTTAGCTCTTGCTCTGATATTGAGCGCTTTCTAATAAGTACCGCGCATATAATATATAAATAATTATATATATATATATATATATATATATATATATATATATATATATATATATATATATATGTATATATATATATATATATATATGTATACACTTTTCACACACACACACACACACACATACACACACACACACATATATATATATATATAGAGAGAGAGAGGGGGGTAGATATATAGGAACAAACTTACATGAATAAATATTATCCAGTTTTATCATTTCTATTGAGCGTAATCGAGTATTAGCTGTAATTAAATGAAAGATAAGAAATACTGTTTCCTGGAAACTTCCAATGGGAATATTTTAAAAATTAAAGTATATAAGAATGTTAGCGAATATATATTCGTACATATTAAAATATGTTATGCACACAAACACACACACATATAAAACAAAAGTGGATATACGAGTGTTTCTTATGATATGTAGATTTAATAGGCCGGTTAATGGAGTTTGAGAAATAAAAAGACAACAAAATGAGAAAGCTTTTAAACCCGGAATTTTCGAGCACGCCTGTGTCCTTTTGCAACGAGACAAGAAATAAACTAGTACGTCTAAATAACAACCACATCTCCGCAACGCTATGCACAAAAAACATAAATGGTAATTGCTACCTAAATTTAAATATTTCATTTCTTACTTATCCCAAAATTTGAAATGATCATACTTACCAAATAAATATAGTGTCGGTCTTACTTTCAGCCTTCATTAATTGCAATAAATTCCTTTGATCTATCATTCAATATAAAAAGTTTAAAACATCAAACGTAATATTTAGCAAAAAATAATTAGAACATCAAAAATTTGCTTTGTATAAAACATTGTTTTTTATGAATTGTTGTAGCCTTTGGGAGATTGTATCTCTCATACTAGTAATCATAAATCAACAGTAAATTCTTATATTGGTTTCACAACACCACTCCTTGTAGATTCGCTTGTCACTTATTGAAATTTAGTGCAGTTCGTGCACATATCGACTGGCACACCCCATGCACCCAGAAAAATATTAGTAGATAATATGAAAATACTATAAAGCACTTGCTGTCATTATTATAGACAAAAAGCAACATTTTCACAACAGGAGTGATATTTTTAAAATCAAAACTTTTATCATGCTGTGAAGTACTGTGAAAACACTGTACACATGATTTACATTTGAAATATGGCCTTCAAAAAAATGCCAAAATATAGATATCAAAATTATTCTCTATGATTAGTTGTTGATTGTTTTTGTTTAGCGGCATATCAAATTCTATGTGTCCAAATCTAAATATTTTGAACACAATTTTATTTTATTTTTTTTTAGATAATAATGGTTTTCGTGATACAAACCTTACTAAATAACCCATAGCTGGAGGAGAGAATAGGTGGATTCATATCTTTCTCAAGGATATTTACGCGTAAGTGAATATAACGAAGCCAACTGGAATTGGATCTCGGCTCTCCGATTAACAATTCTGAGTCATTATTCATTACACCACATGTACACCCAAGCTTACAACACCTGGTATTCCCACTTTCTATTCCCATGCAAGTACTTACATAACGCGATGTTGCTTAACTGCGGTGATCGTACGAGAACCGGTGTTTCAAAGTGATGTGGCCGTAAGCTCTATTGTCTATAACGTTAACAACATTTCATTCTTGATAATAACTGAAGCCGTCGAAAGTACTGTTGTAACGTAGGAAGGGTTACTGAATGAGGAATAAGGAAAACGGAGGTTGGAAATGAAATGATAATCTTTATAACATCAACAAAATACAATACTCGCCAGCAGCGTGAACTAGGTAAACCACTGCCAGTGGTGAACTACTTAGTATATCATCCCGCCACCACCACCACCACTTACAATAGTGTCCAACGTATTTATGAGGTCTGGGACATACCTTATTAGTGTTCATAGGTGCGGTATATCACAAGTACTCATCAGAAACATACCAAAGAGTTGAATTTTGCACATTATAAGCACAATCAATTTCGATCGGGATGTGTTATAGGTTATGAAAAAATTAAAACACAATCAAATTTAAAGAGATTATTGGTTGAATTTAACAAAACTTTCTTGATACACACACAACCACACACACGCATACATATATCGTTATCGTTGCATAGAAATCTTCCATGTCAATATAAGAGAATACCATCTTTGATGGTGAAATAATTTGTTTAAATGTCCATATAACCACCCTGAAGATGGCTTATGGGAGCCGAAAGCTTAGATCAAGGAACAGATTAATGAAAAAATATCCAAATGTTGGACAATTTTTGTCTTTATTTTCACCCGGAATTAAAGCAAATATACGTAGTTTAGAACAGCCTTGTGATGAAACATTATAGACATTCATTGTCTGTTATATAGGCGGTGTATGTGTGTGTGTGCGCGTACACGCGGGCTCGTGTATGTATGTTTCTTAAATTTATAAAACCGCTTCCGTCCGTGTCATATTTTCGTAACTAAAACAAGCGCAAATCAAAATATTTGAGGTACTTAGAAATTTATAACTCAGATGAAAGTCAACCAATCTCAAAAGGGAGGAATATATATATATATATATATATATATATATATATATATATATATATATATATATAGGATGTCCCCCGACCCCAAATTGACATCATTTAAAATGTGAATATCCGAGTAATTCCATGTCCCAGGCAAAGGAAATGAAATAGGCTTCATGTTGAACAATTAAAGATTTATTTATCAAAATTCGAACAAGATATTCAAAGGGATGTGAATTTTATAACTGATTTCACAAACAATTGTTCAATATGCACAGCCTCTATGACACAAGTCCAGCTCCTGAAAAACACGTTGTAGCATGTCTTGCGTAACGTTCTCCAGTGCTCCAAGGATTCTCTGCTTAAGTTACTCTAGGTCTGTAGGAAGACAGGAATAGAGAACTCTACTTTCGCGTAGGCCTATAGAAAAAAATACACGGTTTCAAGTCAGGTGAAGCTGGTGACCATTTCAGCAGTACATTCTCATTATCAGTGGCACACCAGATCTATCTTCCTGATAAATTTCCATTGAGATGAGACATCACAATCAACGGAGTTAGTTTTTACACATTTTACTAAAATTTGGGATCATTTAAGCGAGAACTGGTTATGTTACTAGATACAAAATGATTGGGGGATACGCTGTATATATATATATATATATATATATATATATATATATATATATATATATATATATATATCCAGGTAAAATGAAAACGAATTAAGTATAATTCCACTGTCCGTAACATTTAATTTAAAAGAGGACTCAATACAAAGTAGATCTAAATATTATTTATTTTAAGATAAAACATGTTAAAATCGCTACACAATTACAAGTAAGTTTCAACACTACAAATGTGTCTCCTCAAGCGATGGTAAACTACTGTCGAGTGAACGATTATTTTAATTTAAAAAACAGAATACTTCCTCTTTTTTCAAAAAAACAAAAAATTATATATATATATATATATATATATATATATATATATATATATATATATATGTCTGATTGAATAAGGTCAAATATTATGTCTGCTAATTTTTAACAAAATCCGTTCATACTCACGAATAACTTTCCTGTATTGATGTTGAAGGATGAGAGAAATGTGCTATAGCCGTTTAAAAAAATTTTATTTTCATTTCCCAAGTACTTTCGATCTTCTTCCAAGATCATCTTCAAGGGTGCAAGTAGTACAAAACTATATATTGTTAATTATTACAAGTATTTATACAAAGTTGTGCGTTGTTATCCATGGCCGTAATTTTTTCATTATGCTTTTAAATGCAAAACGGTTGACAATATGCTGAGCGTTCATTAGAACGTGAAAAATTATCCATTATGGAATTTTTTTTCATGTTATAATGTCTTGGTCATGCGCGCATTAAAGTGTGAAAAAAACTGTTCCTTTATAAGCATTTCAGAACATTACTGCAGTATTCATAGTTGATTCTGTTCAGTGTCGGCTTTAAATTTAAAAAATATAAATTGCTTCTAGCATCTGTAATCTGCATTTGTTGTTTTCATGGTGTACGATAGTTGTCTTGTCGATTATATATATAATGTCCGCCTATTCATTTCTATGCGACCTCGGTGAGTTGTTGCAGACACCTACTGAGGTACATTTTTGTTTGTTGAATATCCAAAGCCACTGGGGTTTTATATTGCAATTTTGCTGAGTGGACTTTAGTTATAGTTTCTTTAATAGAACGTGTCATCTAGCGTGATCAGCAGTTTAAACAAGATCAGTACGTTAAAAAAGGCCTCGGGCACGATGGCTTGTGAATTCGCGCTTATATCAAGATTTTGAATCTACTGACCCTGTATGAACAAGCCTTGTATGTGACTGTGTTATATATATATATATATATATATATATATATATATATATATATATATATATATATATATATAACACGATGACGAATCTCGTGACCCATTAGTGCTGAAGGGGAACCACATGTATTGCAGCCGCAGTAGAAGTCGTGTTTCTTGGGCAAGATAGCCTGACGGAGTCCAACCCTCTCCAGATAGGTTTGAATTCAGAGTTTTCTTTCTCTTAGAACGGTTGCCACCCAACTCTATAGAACCAAGTTTGCCCAGCTATTTACCCATAGCTGGGGGAGAGGAGAAGTGGATTCATACCTTTCTCAAGAGAATGTAATGGATCCGACTGGAATTCGAACGCGGCTTTCTGATTCCTTAATCCGAGCCGCTATCCATTACTGCGCCTTTTCAATAATTTATCATCCACTGACTGGTTTGAAAAATGCTTGTAAATTCTTTTCCAATTACAAGGTGAAAATTATCATTGGCCTAATGTAATCTTAATTCCTATTGTTTGATATAATATATATATATATATATATATATATATTTGTGTGTGTTATATATATATTGCATTAAGGTTCACGCTATGCAAGGGTCGAGATTCACACGAGGTAGAGGGTTACGTTACGAGGCAATTTGTGCAGATGGGAAGAGAAAGATAAGGTTTAACCCTACACTTGAACAGATTAAGATTGTAGTAATCGGGGTAACATAATCTTTTAAGTCGCTTTCACAGAGGAGTGGTTCTCGGGAAGAAACTGTTTGAATGGAACTTACTTCTCACAGCTGAAATACGGTGGGAATGTAGGTGGTGTGCCGAGTAGAATGGCCTGTACTTACCGTAAAGGTTTGAACTGGCGGAACCAGGGGACGTAGTTCGTCCAAGCACTTTCAGTAGAGATTGACACATCCCGCCTTTTGGAGAGAGGTTGGAGTGTGGAGAATAATTCGTCTCCCACAAGGGCTCGAAGACTCTTTTGGACTCTATCAAGGATGGAGAGTGAGATTTGGATAGCTCTCGCCCAAATATGAAAACAGTACTCCATCTTGGGCCTGATCTTGCTCTTGTAAAAGAAGAGGAAAACATGAAGAGTTAGGTACGTACTAGAGCGGTACAGGGAGCCGACTATTTTACCTGAATCTTTATCAATGGATCGTATGTACGAGTTCTACTTGTGGTGTGAGCTTAAGGCCCAGTAGTCTTTCAAGGTAAAGTGCCTCTATAAGCGGATTTCTGTTCATCGTGACTGGTGGTAATTCGTGGTCCGATCGACGATGATGGAATGTAACTAGTTTGGTTTTTGAGGCATTGAATGTAAACAGAGTTTTTACCCCATTTGCCAATAGATAGATAGATAGATAGATAGATAGATAATGAACAGGTAGAAATAGATAATGAACAGGTTTAGATAGATAGATAGATAGATAATTTACAGGTTTAGATAGATAGATAGACAGGCAGACACATAGACAGATAATGAACAGGTAGAAATAGATAATGAACAGGTTTAGATAGATAGATATAAGGTTGGTGCAAAAATAATGTCGTTTTCTCACATAGTAACATATGTGAGAAAACGACATTATTTTTGCACCAACCTAATAGATAGATAGATAGATAGATAGATAGATAGATAGATAATTAACAGACTTAGATAGATAGATAGATAGACCACCGGGTAGTGAAAAAGCCTCCGGTTCGATACATTTTTACAAAAGCTTAGCAAATGCCTGTTTTTTTTTTGTGGGGGGGGGGTAGCCAGACATATTGAATCTCTCAATAGTGAACGATATCGTAATCGAAATTTGACGTTTACATATATTGATATTTTTTAGCAAGATCACTAAGCTTGACAGGTGAAAAATATAATCCTTGGATTGTATGTACAGCGAGAGGAACATTGATTGAAGCAATGAAAATGAGGAAAACTGACACAGAATAATCGTTAAATTAAAAATAAATATAGCCTTGACAGAGTTCAAAAGTGTTTACGCAGCCTCGCGAACGATGACTTTTTTCTCGACCTTTTCACGTCCTTTCCTCAAAGACGAAACATCGCAAGCCTATCATTAGTCAATCGCTATTTCCATGGTAAATGTTTAGACGAACTATATTCCTTTGTTCCACTGGTTCGGATTTTATGTGCAACATATACAGTGTCAACTCATCCTCATCTCGTCCGTAATTCCATTAGTAAGGAGTAGATTCCATTCTGACAGCTTCTTCCCTAGAACTTTGTGAAACAGACTCCCAAGACGATGCTTCCCCGATTACAACCATCTTAATCGCATCAATTCTATGATCGACCGCTATCTATCATAATATACACTTCTTACCTCCTCCCTTTGCACAACAATCGCATTCAGTCACTCTCTACCTGGAGTAGCTCTTGGGCCCTGCATTCGGCGAACAGTAGTATAATAAGATAAGTAAAATGAAGGCTGGAAGTTATAATGACCGAAGGAAGAGAAGGAGACTGTACCGAACGAATCTATGCATAAGCGTAACAACGCCTTATTCCAGAAATTTTGACAGAAATATATAATTACTTGCATGCAATTTGGCACAGGATTTTCCTGTTCACGAAGGAATATTTGGCAGATTTAAATATCTGACATTCCACTGTTTGTTAGACCAGCTGGGTCGTCCATTTTCGAGCAGTTTAAGATAATACTATTTGATATCTTTAAGCGTACGCCCTTTTTAGCACTTGACAGCCTAGTGTTGAAACTCGGTTTGTTAGGCTCGTTGAGTGAAGCTCCTTCCAAGGCGGGAATACTCTGATTAAAATTAGGGCAAAACAGTTTCTGACCCACCATCGATTAGTTAGTAATATTACTCAAATGGCGGAAAAATAAAATTTTTACAGCTCCGTTCTTTTTAAAAATATTGTTTCACTATTTGTTATATTTTATTTTGTTTTATTTTATTTATTCCGTCGAATTTTAAAAAAATAAAAAAAATAAAAAATAAAAAAAATAAAAAAATAAAAAATAAAAAATAAAAAAATAAAAATTATAAAAATTCTCTGATGCCGCTTAAGTGTAAATTATGATTTTGATCATGAAAATGTTAAATATGTAAGAAGTAATAAAAAATGCAATAAACACACACACATATATATATATATATATATATATATATATATATATATATATATATATATATATATATATATATATATATATATATATATATATATATATATATATATATATATATGAAGGGTGTTTCATTAAGACAAATTAAACTTAGCAGTAAATAAATCGGCGTTATTGGTTAAAATTTATGCCAATCTTCTTCCGCAACCGTTAATTATATCGTTAGTAGTAATATGCCCAAGGACGTGGTGTACTTATTCTTTCTTCATTTCTTGAATTTTAGACCTGCTAGTCCTACACACTTTTGCATAATTTCTTTTCTTGAAAACTTTCGGCAAATTGCGTTTTTGGCTGAACGGTCATTTTGAATGTGAGATCGAATATTACCACAGCGTATACATTTATTTTTACTGTTTTATGGCGTACTGTGTCTTGAGGATTTTCTTTATATTTCTTTGTTATTCTGCCAACGTTTTCTTCTGTTGCATTCGCGCATAAAGAAATATCTTGAGTCTGTTGCTTAGAAGTTTCATAGGCCCTGCCTATACAGTTGTCTAGAGTAAGTTTTTTTATTCTTTAAAACTTATCTCTAACTGTATCACCTTTAACTCCTACAACTATTTGGCCTCGAATTAGCCTATCTTGCATTTCCCCATAATTGCAGCCATTGCTAACTGCCAGAACCCAGCCTCATATGTTTCTATACTCTGTGAATCTTATTGCTTTCGAATATGAAATGTATAAGCTTCGTACACTTCATGGCTTACACCACCCAAAAATTCTTCGAATCTCTTTATTACTACTTGCAAATTTTCTTTCTTCACTTCATTATTCAATTTCAACCCCTCGTAAATGTCGTATGCGTCTTCTATTATCGAAGAAAAAGAGTTTTGATATGTACTATCAGTTCCTTTGAGTCGACTGGCTTTGAATAATTTCGAAAATTTCGAATAAGCCTTTTCTAGTTAGTTGCCAAGTTAGCCCAAACAAAGTTAAAGCAATAATAATCTTAGTTCAACAAAGATTTCTGTTGTACCAGACGAGAATCGACATTCGAGCAGAATTACAGAAATAAATATTAGGCCGTTTACATGGAGAACATCGGGTCTGATGAATGCGTTTAAGCATAAAAGACTGTCGACGCTTGGTGTTGACCTCAACGATCACTTACATCATTACATTCACTCTATCCTTGATATCGACCACTTGAACCTATAAATATGACATATTTTCAATATATATATATATATATATATATATATATGAAAAAATTTCGTTACTTTTTAATCATCAATTTTTATTCCGACATCAATAAAAAAGTCGGGATATCTAAAGTTTCATATAACACTATTAACATTCTACTTTTAATATTGTTTAATATTTTTAATATTGAGCACTATATATATAAAATATCTGCTGTTTCTCAAATATATATATATATATATATATATGTGTGTGTGTGTGTGTATGATACATATATACGCCCCGAAAAATCACTTTAGAGGGAAAAGCGAAAAATCCCCAAATTGTTTGGGTTCCGATCTTGGCTTGAGGCAATCGGATGTCCCACTACACTAATGACCTGCGAAACAGTCTGTCTGTGGATGACACACACACAGATATATATATATATATATATATATATATATATATATATATATATATATATATATATATATATATATATATATATATATATATAGAGAGAGAGATATATATATATATATATATATATATATATATATATATATATATATATATATATATATATATATATAGAGAGAGAGAGAGAGAGAGAGAGAGAAAAGAGAAGAGAAGAGGCACGGTGGAGTAATGGATAGCGGCTTCGATTGAGGAATCGCAGAGCCGAGTTCGAATTGCAGTCGAATCCATTGCATTCACTTACGTGCCAATTTCCCTTTGGAAAGGTGTGAATCCTCTTCTTCTCCCTCCAGCTATGGATAAATAGCAGAGCAGACTGGTTTTTATAGCCTTGGATGGCAACTGGTCTAGGAGAAGGACAACTATAAATTCAAAACCTCCGGAGGGTCGTTTGGGGACCTTGTGGCACTTAGTGCACCAGGTCTCTGTATTCGGCCCTTCAAAAAGTGTGGATGGTTCTGCACGAAACCTTCACCACTATAATCAATTCTCATGTGCTGTTGTCGGGCTGTCGGTTTCCTGGGAATTGATCTCATACGTCGAATTCGACGGAATAGTCATCTCTCTCTCTCTCTCTATATATATATATATATATATATATCTATATATATATATATATATATATATATATATATATATATATATATATACTCAAATCAATGTATTGTTTCGATGAACTTTGACGTTGTTAAAAATACTGATTAGGAGAGGGAGTGTTCTATAGAACGGAACAAGTGATAATCTGAAGATGGCAAGAATATGCAATAATTAGAAGAACTTTCCATTACCTTGCTACTCCATGATTGTTTACTGCGTCGCATTTGCAATATGAGGAAGGACATCGTCATGCAAAAAATTCATCGGTCGGCTTCTTGACCAAGGAAAAGGTGTTTTTTTTCCAATGAGTTAACCAAATCCCTTTTCGTATTTCTGTAAGTTATTTGTACTGCATCCTCCTATCAAAGTTTCTCCAAGTCACAAGTTTTCAAGTTCCAAGGCTTTTCAGACAGTTCATTGTCATTCATCTTAAAATCATTTTCAGATTTCACAAATGACTTCTGAAACGTGTTATTATATTCAAAATTAACCTTAGCGGTAGATATTCAAATATATATGTTCCCCACATTACGTATTAAAAAAATATGTCTATTGCTACTATTTGTTTTAGATTTAAACCATCTATTTTATTTGATGGAATATAACCTTCTATTACTGTATTATGAAGTTAGGCTTGGTACAAGTACTAAGAATCGATCAAGTCCAAGTAAATATTAACTTTTTTTTCTTTTGTTTAAGCGTTTCACCTCAAGCATATGGGAAGCCACTAGGACGCAAGGGGTTACAGAAGATCAGATAGGAGTGATAGAAGAAAGGATGAGGAGGAGGGTAGTGGATAGATCAAGGCAACTGGAGATGTCGATTGACATTACACTTGAATAGCTGGAGATTATAGCTCTCAGGGAAACTGGAATAGGGAAGGGAGTTCCACAGACGAGAGGTGCGAGACGTGAAGCTATTAGAGTAGAAGAGACGGCTACATTTAGGAGTTTCGATAGTGAAGGGGTGAGAGCGGGATGCCAGCCTCGTAGGGCGCTTGAACTCCTGAAGTATGGGAACCAGCGAATGCAGCTCCTCGGAGCAATTGCCATGAAAGTATTTGTAGAACAGACAGAGAGGCGACGGCGCGTCTGTGAGAAAGTGACTGTAGACGACATGCCAGAGCAGGGCCAATTATATTGCATATCCACCTCTGGAGCCTATCAAGAACCCAGAGGCAAACAGAAGGGGCACCAGACCATATATGGCAGCAATACTCCATGCAAGGGCGAATGGTTGATTTGTAGATCTGAAGGATCGATTCTGGGGAGAAAAATTTCCTGGCGTGGCACAGGGAGCCAACTTTCCTTGCGGTGGACGAAGCAATTGACTCAATGTATTTGTTACATATCAGGTCAGCAATCAACGTGAGACCGAGCAGCCGCAGAGAGTTGCTCTCGAGAAGTTGAGCGTCAGACATTCTAATGGAGGGCAGGGAAGGATCTCTGTGGTGATTAATAGAGAACAGTTTTGTTTTTGAAGCATTAAAGTTGACCAGCCACTTCCTGCCCCAGTTCACAACCGATTGGAGGTCCTTTTCAAGATGCACGACCAGGTTAGTTTTGTCAGCGACACTAGATTTGTTTTTGAGGCAGGAGTAAATTGTGGTGTCATCCGCGTAGATGCCAACTTGGGAAGTTATGACGTCAGGAAGGTCATTTATGTAGATAAGGAATAGAGTGGGGCCTAGGATGGAGCCTTGAGGAACACCTGCGTTCGTGAGATAGGAACTGGACGAGAATCCGTTGAGAACGACCTTCAATTCACGGTTTGACAGGAATTATTGTATTAGGTCAAACAAGCGTATTTCTTCAAGACAATTGCTGGTATCCCATCTCCACCACTAGCCTTGTTGGGGTCTAAATCGGAGATAACGCCCAATACCAAATACGAGGTTATGTGCAACCCACTCAATAGGGCCTCAGTTCTAAGAGGTAAGTCGGGTATGGGCACACCGGAAGAGTCGAGTGTCGGGTTGAATGAAAATTTCCGAGCAAAGCATTCAGACTTGTCGGCAGAGGAGGTCAGGACTTCGAACTGGTTGAACAAAGCAGGTATAGAGTGTTTGCAGTTGTTCAATACGCTCTTACCAAAAATCTATCCTCTCCTTATTTGCATTTAACATTTACTGTTATATGGAGTTATTCAAGCTATAAATACTTATAGTCTATGGCGTCGTGCTAAACATTAGCTCACCAGATACCTTAAGTTTGCATATAAGACTTTCACTTAATATTTACATTTTTATTCGGTTACATACACGTACTGGTAGTCTATAGCGTTTGGGCAAATATTATCTTATTAGACCTACCCAAGATATTTTCATTATTGAGGTTGGGCGGTTGGGAATTTATATGCCATCAGATATATGTCTAAATGACTTTCACCAATCTATTTAGTAATGCAGCATTGACAGTCACTCTTAAATTATTTTCTGACTTCCGCCCTATTCGCTGCCTAACAATATTTTCTAGCGAAGTCAAATTCTTCTAGGCTACTTGTGGCTTTATATGCAAATATGAATGACGTCAAAGCATTTACTTCTCCGCCCTTCACACCATTAAAAGACGCTCTTGATCCTCCTTCCCAATTAACAATCTATTTTTTTGTGGGTAAGTGTTGGGATGAGATAGCGAATGACTTGTCAACAGGTCTAGTTGACAGCAGAATGTATCTCGTCGGTGGGTGGGTGGTTGCCTGATAAAGGATGTGTAAAGATAAGTGTACATATTTCGATAGATGCATTTTAATAGGTGCTTCCTTAATTTCTGTCTGAATTCTTGGGATGAGGAGCTATCATTATTTATACATTTTACACGCGGCTCATTGCCCTCATTTTTGTAGTTGTTATCACAACGTTTCGGCCATTATGCCCCTAGCCTTCATCAGGTGTATATCGATCAGCGTAACTCACAATGGATTCAGAACTGAACCCTTTATGTAATCTACAGGAGTAGACTGTTCTCGGTGTACTGCTCATGTCTAGGGATATCTAGTCTATTTCTTATTTTTAGTACTGCTCAGTTGTTGCTCACACTGGTTTCATTGAGTCCAAGTATATACTGCATGAACTCACAATTATTTTGTCACAAAATTCCCGAACCAAAGCCTTAATACACTAGCCTATTGTCCGCCCCGAAGGCACAATGGCCAGAACATTGTGATAGTAACAACAAAGATGAGGACAATAGTTTGCATGTAAATACTGTTTCTTTATGGTTAAAGTTTTCACATTATTTCGTTATATGTCCTTAAATTATTTATGTGAGGAAGAATGTGTAGCGTCATCCATAGTGAGGGGTTGATTAAGATACTCATTTTGCAGACCACTTCATTATTGAAGTGAGTTCCCTGTCATCGATTAGTAGCTAATCACTCCTCATATAGGAAATTCTTTGGTCATTTCGACGTGGCGTAATGGTTAGCAAGTCTGTCTCGCCAGATAAATTACGATTGAGTAGTGAGTAGCGTTCCATACTTTCGTCTTTGTGTCACATCTAAAATTGACAGTAAATTGCCATATCGTAAGATCTTGGATTCGTATAAAAGATATAGGACAATACCCTTTCTGATGTGGGATTAACATTTTGATATGTGATATAGATAAAAAAAAAACAAAACAATAACTATCGTTTCCATCATCTTGTATAGGAGTGACTCCGGGAAGTTGGAAATAATAGTATTAGGTTGGTGCAAAAATAATGACGTAACAATGTCGTTTTTTGACGTATTTTTTAACGTCAAAAAACGACATTATTACGTCATTATTTTTGCACCAATCTAATACCTCTCCTTCAAGAGTGGGCTGGAATCATTACCCAGCGCCTGAGGCGACCCCAAAAGTGGAAGTGCCAATGGGGTTTGAGCAATGTTTCCACAGTATTGCCGATAAAACCACTTTAAAATTCAACGTTTTGTCACATTCCGTAGCGATGTGGGCCTACTGTTAAATAACGCTCTGGTGAAGGAGTCACATGTCGGGGAAGTTGAAAATAATATTAGATCAAGCATAAGGAGGCCATTTGCCCCCTAGAGAGTGGTTCTGGAGTCATTATCCGGCGCATGAGACGACGCCAAGAGGGGAAGTGCCGATTGGGAAAGGGATGTAATGGAATAACCTGTCACCGCCATGAGTGACTACACTATAGGTAATAACTACCTATAAGTATCTGTAAGTCAAAGACACAAATTCTAGCCGGAATCTTTTCCAGCTGTGCTGTCGAACTCTCCGCCTTGAGGCAGAGAGGAACCCGGACGAGGCTATGCCGAAGGGCAGAGTCTCGTCCGGGGAGGTAAACAGACCCGATCCCGATTATGCGGGGTCTACGAGGATTTTTTGGCCGAGCCTACGGGCTCGGGAATCCCACATTAAATTCGGCCTTGTGTCACAGGTGATTGAGTAGTACAGTTGCTAGATACCGTCTAGCTGACATCTGTTGAGTACGACTCAAACTCACGCGACAACTACCGACCTTACAATAGTAGCACTCACTACTGGATTGTCTTGCGACGACCTTGTGCATAACTGTTACCTTTATTCTTAATGTATTGGTTTTTACAATAACCCCTCACTTATTTTATACACCGTGTTTGTCAAGCATATATTCCTTTTAGAACGGAATATATTAGGTTGGTGCAAAAATAATGTCGTTTTCTCACATAGTAACATATGTGAGAAAACGACATTATTTTTGCACCAACCTAATGACAAGTATAAGCAATTTTTAGACGGTATTGCCGGTAAACCCATTTTAAACTGACTTTTTGTCACTTTCGGTAGCGACATTGATAAATAGACCTCCTGGTATAGGGGTGACATGCCGGGAAAGTTGAAATAATAATGGTTCAAGCCCCAAAGGGCCATTCCAGCAAGCAATTCCGCTCTTTCGAGAGTGGGATTAGGTCATTACGCCACGCCTGAAGCGTCACCAAAAGCGTAAGTACCGAGGGACTTGAGCAATGTTTATGCGGATTTTCCGAAATTAGACATTAAATTCCGACCTTGTTTCGCATTTTGTTGCGACGTCGATTCATAAATAAATACCACTCCTTATTCTTCAATAACATAAAAAAATACACGTCATTGCATTTGACTGATACCGTCGCATATTGCTTATACACGTTTCGATTTATAACAAAGCTTTATCAGTTTCTTTCATTTCCTTTACTTTTTCTCACCCACATCCTTGAAAATGACCCATAAGAGTCGAAAGCTTAGAAACAGCATTAATTTCGGATATTTTTTGCATGTGCAGCAGCCAGGTTTGCAGGGGGGGTTCACAGTTTGTAAAACACGATGAATAAATTGAATAATCATAGAATATCTATCCGTTTTAATAAAATTTGCTTAAAAGAAAAAATGCTGACTAGATATACTATATGGTAATGGTAATAGTAATCATTTCCTAATAAGGAAACAATCGTCGTTCATTGATCGAGAAGTCAGTACTACATAAAATCTATATATAAAATCTTTCTCTTAAAACAATTTTTTCAGGAAGAAAGGTTTATCAAGTCCAGTAGATGTTATTGATCTTTCCAGTTGTTATTGTTCTTTGAAACATCTTATGTCATTATTTTAACTTACATATAATATCTATTTCAGCAGTTGCTGCTGTTGAAAGCCCTCAAGGGATGTAGTTTCTTCTATCTGGCGCAGTCCTTTATTTGTGATTCTGTAGCGCCAGTCCACAAGGTTCGAAAAAGGATTATCTTCACCAAGATCCACAGGCTTCATTTGCCTAAAACCAATTTAGAAATTGCCGTTTAAGGAACATTCGTTCTTTTACTTGCAAAACAATGTAATATACCAAGCTACTGTAAAATCAGCAGATAACGAACAAAAAATATACATAGGAATAACTAAAGGACCCTGGAAACAGAAACTACACACACAAAACATCCTTTACATATAGTAAATACATGAAAAGCACAATGCTTTCTAAACATATCTGGGAGATTAAAATAAAAAAAGACAAAAAAAATCACACTAAAAATATGGAAAATAAGAAAAAGAACATCAGCCTACAACAATCAATCCAAAAACTGTAAACTCTGCCTAGTGGGAAAATAGCTATAATTACCTTCCCAGAACAAAAGAAACTACTAAATAAACGATCAGAACTAGACTCAAAATGCAGACAAAAAAACAAAGTTTTACTACGAAACTTCAAAATCGAAAACTGAAAACGAACAAGAAGAAACAAAATAAATAAAATAAAATAAACAAAAAGAGTAAAATAAATTAATCCACACAAATAAATAAGCAAATAAACTAATTAAATATTAAACAAATTAACAAACTACACCCACCAAAATAACCGTTAGAATAATAAAATAGACTACCCATAATGCATCATTGAACTGTATATATAAAAGTCGAGCAAAAACACATCACCCATGGCCTAACGATTGCGTTTAGCATGAAACAGACTGTCGCCACTGGGTGTTAACTTCAATGTTCACTTTTATATTTACATACGCTCTATCCTTGATAGTGAGCGCTTTAGCAAATAAATATAGCATACTTTAAAACTATATAAATATATATATATATATATATATATATATATATATATATTGTAAGTTTGTGTGTGTGTGTGTGCAAAGAGCCAAAAGATCACTTAAATCGTGAAACTGATAGTCATCAAGCAGTGTTGATCACTATGTCCACACAGTCTATATTTTATCCTTATATCCACCTTTTCTCCGATATTTATTTCCTCATAAAGATTCAAAATTTTTAAGAATACTTATGTACGGGCGCACGCGCGTGTATCTGTGTGTGTGTGTGATGAATGTTACTCAGATAATAATGGTTTTATGGAATTATTATTTGATTACTAAGCAAATATCTTCGTTAAACGAATATTGATTGTCTGCATTTTGGTAATGTATTATCAAGTGCAAACATGGTTGATATTCGTATTAAGCCTGTTCGAAAAAAAGATACACATTTGTTTTTTTTTTTAAAGTGAGCTGGATTTAGCTAATATGAAGCTGAATTATTATAAAGATTATTGGAGTTGAAAATCAAGCAATTTTCATTCTGTTGTTGTTTTAGATACTTGCCTTTAATGGAATTTCGCTATCTTCCTAAATTTTTTAACTGTTACCTCACTCTCTCTTTCTCTCTTTCTCTCTCTCTCTGTTATCACTCTCTCTCTCTCTTTTTCTCTCTCTCTTTTTTTTCCTTCTAACGGCGATGGTCGATCAATTATTGTTAAAAGGTATTCAGCCAAGAAGTAGCCTTACTTTCATTTAGGGCGGGACTTATAACGGCCAATGACCAAATACGGCAATGTGTCCACAAAAAGGACACCATTTTGAAACTATTTCTATGAGTAACAATTAGAAAATATTTGTAATAGACAAGAGGGTCACATACAACACCTTATCGCTCACATGCATATATAGAGACATATACGGTGCACGCATACAGACACAAATAACATGTACCATTCATTTATACACACACACAAGCATACACACGTACACATATATATATATATATATATATATATATATATATAATAAAAGGCTTAAACACTAATATTCCATGGAATATTAGTGTTTAAGCCTTTTTATTATATCCTTACTCTGTCCTGGACATTGAGTTCTACCTGGATTCTATCCTCTCGGAATTTTTTATTCAAAAAAATATACATGTGGGTATATGCACCTGTGGATTTTGCATATATATGTATATTTACCACTAATATTATCTATCTATCTATCTATATATATATATATATATAGACAGATAGATAATAACCCCCCACTGAATTTTTTCCCTTTGGTATATATATATATATATATATATATATATATATATATATATAGATAGATATAGATATTAGGATAAGTTGATTTTCGCTTTTTTTAAAAAACCGAAAGTTGTGTATAGACCTATTAAGTACGGAAACAAAAATGAGATCTGACTCTTCAACTGATTTTTGAGCATTTGGCATCAAAGATCGGAGACAAAAATGCACTGAAAATTACTCGATTTTGCAAGATTTGGACTAAATATTGATGAGAAAACAAAACAATTTCAGTATTTAAATCAGGGAATGTTGTTATTTTATCAAAATTAAATAAAGTGAAGAAATTATAACTAAACTTCAAATTGAAAATATACCCCCCCTCCATTATCAGTGGCGACTTCGAAATACTGTTTTTTTTACCTCATGAATTAAGCAATAACAGATGAATATATTAAAAAAAAATTGATTTTTTCTATTATGAATGAAAATACAACAAACAAACAAATATGGAAAAAAAAATAATAGTTTAATAGGGTTTAATATATAGAGTCAAATAGCTCCATATAACAGCCTTTAGACGAAAATGATGGTCTTAATTTCTAACAAAACTTTTGCTGTTATGTGCTGGTGCTTTGCTTCAAAGCCATACACAGATTGGGATGATTCTGTTGTTAACTTGACTGCCCGTTCTACGCCTTGAGAATGTGAAGGCAAATCTGGCAAGTCAAGCTTCGTACCATTTAATAATTATTCCTGAAGTTCATTTTCAGAAAATTCTTCTGTGAGTGGTAGTTCACAAACTCCACTTAATGACATCTCTTTTAACTGTGTCCAGTGCATAGCTTTAAAATTGATAGTTGTGATTCTTTTTAATATTTTCTTGGCTGGCTCTCGACTCCTGAAAGAATAATATAAAAATTAATTTCAGTTATTTAAAAAAAATGTACTCAGTACTGCTTTAATATTTATGGTGAAATTAGATAAAATCCTTAAAATGGTTCTATAAATCGGCATAACTAATTTAGTCAGTTTTATATGAATAAATATTTACTTACCTAATGGCCAAAATTCTTTTTATAGCTTCTACCCTAACTTCCAGTTCATCAGATTTGACCATTGAATATAAGATATTTTCAGGAAGTAAGGCGAAAGCATTCTTTGTATATTCTTCAATGTGATCTGTTGAATTTCATATGGTTGCTTCCTAATCCTTTGGATTATATTGAAAATATACATTTGCTGATTGTGGAATTAGTTATTTCTTTTAATTTCGAACCAGCAAATGGCGTACAAATTCACAATAAAATTTATTAAACCGTAGAGTTTGGTTGAAAGATTTCGTTAGTATGCACCACGAGTCCATAACACATCAGACTGATGGCTAAAGTTAACCACCTTGCCTGGTTTAATGGACCAATTTTCCATGATGCAAATCTAGAGTCCACCTTACTCTAGAAATACCCACTCATAAAGGAGTCTTTGGTCACAACTAAGGGTATCTGTATTTTTAATTTTAAAAATAGAATCCAGAGGACTGCCAACAGCTGAAAATGATATTTGGAGTAAATTATGGTAATCATTTACACATAATTTACCCAGTGACCATTGAATGTGGTAGGGTCTTTTGTGGTACGATCTACACGTTTAAAAAAAGCTCTAACCGGAAGTTTATTTTGGTGCAAGGAGCAACCAATAGTGTGAAGATTTCTGTTAAGTTTTCTTTCTAGAAGTGAAACAAATCCACCTTCATAGCCTTTATTGGCATTAGTGTTGTCAACAAGGATAGCCTCGCATTCTGATCCCTTGTTTTTTTTTTCAGAGACTTCTCTCCATTTTCCTCCATTATTTCCTTGTACATTAATTTGTCTTTGTCAGTTCTCCCATCAACTCCAATACAAAGAAGATTTTTCACCTTTTCATCATGCTGTTGATGGGCATTTGTTTTTACTTTAGCCTTTGCTCTGTCGATTTTACATTTATCTATATAGATATCTTTTATATTAATATTGGGGATAAGAAGGCCCATAGCCCTCAAATGCAAAAGGAAGGCATTGGCAAGGCTGGCTTCAAGATTGGAAGATACATATCCCCTGATCAACTCAACAACATACCGTGGATTTTGATAAGGCTATAAGGCCTTTGGGGATGCTTTTCCTGCCATTTTTATTACAATATCTGAAATTACACAAAAATATTTTTCAAAATAAATTTGAAAATAAAGTTCGAAACATTATTAGATTAAAAAGTAGTGTTTACTTCCCTAAAAACAGTCTTTTTAATAAAACACACTATCTTTGAAAATATAAACAAATTACAATAATTATAAAAGTTGTATTTTTTTAAATAGCTAAGTATACTATGATGAAAAATACAATAGATACGTGTGTGCTAGTTAAGAGCGTAAACAGTAAACAAAAATAAAACGAGCTTACAAGATGAGTTAATTACTACCGGTAAATACCGAAGTAATATCCAGTAAAAAAGACGGCGTTCATGGCGTTACTGGTATTTTAAACTAAATATTTTTGTCTTTTTTATTTTTGATAATTTCATGTAATTTATTAAGAAAATAGAATCAAAAATTAAAAATATCCATTATTAAGCGTATTTTCTTCTTTTCTTTTCGTTAAAACTCGGTTTTAATTTAACCTACACACGTTTCCGGTGACACCGATATAATGATAAAAATCGCAATTTATTTAGTCTTTAAGTTCGATTCCTCAAATAAATACGAAGTTTTGAAGAAAAATATTTTTTTGTTGTAATTTTTGACGTTATTTTCGTAATTTTGCAACTTTCCTCGAGTTATTTTTTTCAAAGTTCCAAAATCGACCTACCCTAATGTATATATATATATATATATATATATATATATATATATATACAGTGTAACCCGGATATAAGAGACCCGGATATAAAAGAAACTCGGATATAAGAGAAATTTTATCTGGTTCCAAATTAGAGCCATACTTACCTAAACAAAATAGACCAAAACCGGGTATAAGAGAAACCCGGAGATAAGAGAAACCCGGATATAAGATACTTCTTCTCCGGTCCCGACAACTCTCTTATATCCGGGTTACATTGTATATATATATATATATATATATATATATATATATATATCAGAGATTAAACGAAAAATTTTAAAACATGTTTAACAAATTTTTGTTTTAATCTATGTTAATAAATAATATTTATCTCTACTCTGTATTGAGCCCTATTTTAAATTAAATGTTACGGAGCGTGAAATTATGCTCCATTTGTTATTATCTTACCTCTCCCTCTCTCTTTCTATATATATATATATATATATATATATATATATATATATGATAAAAATATACTTTTAAGGTATACTATATTTATGAGTTAAAGTGCCCGGATAGAGCGTGTGTAAATATAAAGGTGAACCCAGCGGCGACAGTCTGTTTCATGGTTTAATGCAATCGTCAGGCAATGTGTGACAATTATGCTTAAGCATGAAACAGACTATCACCGCCGGCTGTTGACCTCAGTGTTCACCTTTATTTTTACACTCGCTCTATCCGGGCACCTTAACTCATAAATATCGTAATCCTTGGGATTTCTACACGCCTGCTTATCTCTCAAACAAAAGTGATTAAGCTTCCTAGGAATGGACACAGTTGAGGAACACACTCTTGGTTTAATAACAGGATTCAACTTGGCAAATACTAATGGATGATCAGTTCAACAGTCAGCATCCCTTATTGTATGAACTTCGACATATTCAATGACCGGTTGTCTCACAAGCATATGTATCTAATAGGTGGTATTATTTTGAACCGGGATGAATCTATCTTATACCTGTTCTTTAGTCAGAACACGGTGTTACCAATAAACAACTTTATTTACAGACCCCACTTACAAGCACTGGAATTAAAATCACCAAAAATGATAACTTTATCAGCCCGGGGAACATATTTCAGCATTTCAGAAAACAAATACATTTTTCTTTTCAGTTGCATTCACGGTTGGGGAATAAGCAATGACTAAGTTCGTATGATGTCCTTTCCCAAGAGGAACTCGCCTTTTCATCAAGCGATCATTTCTGACCATTCTACAAGGAAGCTCTTGACTGCAAATGTTCCTCCCGCCTTTCTTTTCATTCCTTCCTTAACACATGTAGCCACCAGCTTTCGTACATAAGCTATTCTCATCAGTTAATCTATCTCATGTATACATACATACATATATACATAACAAAGAAATTTAAAATGCAACAGAATTTCAATATGCTAATTATTTGTAATTATTAATTTTGATAAATTAAATTTACAAATCAATCTTTCAAATCAAAACAGCAAATAGAAAGAAATAAAATAAATGAGGAGGCAAAAACTAAACACTGTAAAGGAAAATCTAGTAGTAACATAATGGATTCCCCGGGGTGGATTTAACCGGTTATTGGAAAGGACTAACGAACGCCTTGTCAAATTTTATGCTGTCAACGTTTTAGCAATGAAATCATTAACCAACTAATGCTGGTAAAAAATTCAGGATTCGCATAAATTTATGATTAAATAAAAACAAATAAATAGGAAAACCTTTATAACTTTGGCATGTTTCGCTTAATATATTGAAGCTTCATCAGAATCTTTTGTAATGGAAGAAACATGTGCGTGTTTCAGTTTTGATATCTATCCTTAATACAACATAATACTGATAAAACTGATATTTCGAGTGTGTTAGATTTTATTATGCAAACAAAGTGAAAAATAAATTTACAGTGTCTCGCTAATTATAACACTGACTCAACACAATCTTCCCGCTACTACTACTTTCCACTGTTTTACCTCATGTTTGACTAAACTACCTGATTTCGTTGGTAAGACAGTTGATATTTTAACACAGGTATTATCGGTTGGTGTTTGAGCCTAGGTAAATAAAGAAACCGTTTTTAAGGTTGATTTTTAAGCAGGCTTTTACTCCTGGAAGGAAGGTACCAGAATTTTTCAACCGATATTTTTGCATTTGGTTCAGTACATATCAGTTAGAAACTGCTTGCATCCGAATAATTCTATTTCTTCCGTATGCACGAAATAGATTTGTTGTTATGTTAGGTATTTGAGTGAGACTTCCTGTAAACAACTAAATAGTTTAGTTCCTTTTTCTCAACACGTGTCGTGAAATGGAGGATAGCCGACACTTGAGCCGGGATGTCTTGGAAAGGGCTGGAGATTCGGAACGACGACAGCTAATAATTGGAGAATTTTAAGGACTCACAAAAAATTAATTTAATTAACATCTGCTTGTTATTTTGCAATACTATGTCTAAAACACGAGTTGGGCCTAAAATATAGTGGTGAATATTAACACAAAAAGACGTGTGTCTCATTAGGGGATAATTTCTGCTTAAAGATATATAAATATGCAAATAACTTTTTTGTTTTTGCTCGTTTACATTATTCTTTACTAATTGGTCATTCTATACAAGGTGCATGTAAAGGGATGATTGATTCGTTTTTTATAGATTATTAAGGCCCAAGAGCCATTCAGAGGGCTACGTAATGAGGTTGATGCATGTAAAGGGAAACTGATTCCTTTTTTTATGGATTACAAAGCCCAAGAGCCATTCAGAAGACTACGTAATGAGGTTGATGTATCTAAAGGGTGGATTGATTCATCTTTTATAGATTATTAAGGCCCAAGAGCCATTCAGAGGACTACGTAATGAGGTTGATGCATGTAAAGGGAGAACTGATTCGTTTTTTTTATGGATTATCAAAGCCCAAGAGTCATTTAGAAGGCTATGTAATGAGGTAGATGCATGTAAAGGGAGGATTGATCCGTTTTTTATGGATTATTAAGGCCCAAGAGCCATTCAGAAGGCTACGTTGATGCATGTAAATGGGGGATTGATTCGGTTTTTGTATCGGTTATTAAGCTTTGCAAGTCATTTAGAGCCAGAAAATATTTTTAGTTTGTAAGAATATTTTGGGGGGATTATCGCCTTTCTGGGGGCGAACTGACTAAAAAATAGCCCAAACTAAATAAAATAAATTAATGATAAATTTAATAAAAATGCGGTTAATGTTACTTCCTTTTTCTTTTTCTTTTTTTTTTTTTTTGATACTTGCGTCTTGGAAATCTTCATAAAGATTATTGAATAAAGACAAAAGGAAAACTATTCTTTGCCGATACTTTTCATTCCTCTGATGGACTTTATCAAAGACAAATAAGGATTATTCTTTGACTCAATTACTGTTTACAACATATGATCTCATCTTTTTCCAGTTCTTTGTATCTTTGGCTTTTCCTCTAGAAGAAAACCACTTTTTACAACAGTCATTCTTAAGCAGAAAACGCAACAGACGTTTGAAATGGTCGACAAAGCCTTGTATTTTTACATCATTTCAGATTTATTCTCAGTTGAATTACAGAGAAAATTAAAAAGAAAACTTCCCAGCGCAAGCAAGCAATACATTTGTGCGTCGAAATAAAGCTCAAAACGTTACCACAGTTTGCTCTAATTCATCTTCTTCCTTCGTTCCTTAGCACATACATTACGTCCTGCCAATACCTCATAAATAATAGATTATTCCATTTTGATTGCGAGGAAAGACGGAAAAGACATATCTGAGACGCTGTGAAAGAAAGTTGGAAAGAAAGATAGAGGAGGCAATAACGCTCTCACATATTTAACATCACCTTCAGTGAAATGAAAAACTTATCAATTTAAAATCATTTCATTTGTACCTTCTTACTTCTTTAAATAATAAACTACTGTTTTGGTTGTTATAGCAATATATTATTAAAACTGTTAAGCTCAAGTATTTAACTGATGCAGTATGGGAACTTCTAAAGGTATTTTATAGTCGCGGGACAAACAAAGAGCTTATTAAAATCATTAACTTATGACTGATATGTTCCTAAAATTTGAGCAAAATATTAAGAAACAGAAAAACTTCATTAGAAACAAAGAATGGGGTACTGAAGTGATATGTATTACCAGTGCATCTATATTCCAGTGAATGCTGGACAATCTCCTCACAAATGAAGAAGAGACTTGAAGCAACAGAAATGTAGTTCTACAGAAGGATGCTGAGAATACATTGGACCGAAACTGTTTTAAAGACAATGGAAAACATTGACATTTATACTTAACATCAGGTAGAGACAGCTGAAATATCTGGGGCACATTTGGAGGAAAGAGGGCTTGAAAAATCTGATACTCACGGGACAGATTAAAAGCAAGGTTGTGCTAGGTAGGCTGTGCGATGTAGGCTGTCTTCTGACCCAGCGAAAAACAACGCACAATCTACCAGGGCTTGGGAGAGATTGCAAAAAGACAAAAGTTATTAAGCGATCCAAAGGACGAAGAACTGTGGAGAACCATGATCGTCATCGTCTTGAAGGGACATGGCATATATAAGAAGAACTACTTAAGAATTAAGATTCCTCTGAAAATTCAAATATAAAAACTGTGGCGATACTAGTATGTTTTATCATGTCAAAGCAACTAGAAGTTCGAACATTTACAACTATTATAGTATAGACCCTAAAACTATTGCAGTATAAATGATAATTTATGCCATTTGGAGTAAGAGAAAATATTCAAAATGAAGGGAAAAATCTTTACTTGGTTATCAAAGGATTCCACAGCGTTACTATGACATAATAATGTTTATTTTGCTACTATGAAATAACAATATCTATTTTGCGTTATTTTGCTACTATGACATAACAATCTTTATTTTGCAACTATTAAATAACAATCTTTATTTTGCATTATTTTGCTACTATGACATAATAATCTTTATTTTGTAATATTTTGCTACTATAACATAAAAATATCTATTTTTCCTTATTTTGCTTTATTCTTTGCATTTTTTTACGTGATACAAATATGGCTCGCATCCAAATCATTTTCGGAAAACAGCAATTTAGATCAAAGGATAATTAATTTTTTTAATCATTTCACCTCAAGCAGGGTAATAATATCCATTAAGATTCAAGTGGTTACTGAGTGTTAGAGAATCTGAAAGAAAAAATACTATTAAGGAAAGAGAAGAATTAAAAGAATTAAAAAAGACAAAAGTTAACGATTGACATTGCATTTTGATTTTTGAAGATGGAAGTTGACTGGGAAGCAAAAAGCCGGAAGAGAGTTCCACAAGCAAGAAGTGCAAGAGAAGAAACTGTTAGTGTAGAACTTGCGGTTACATCTAGCCATTTGAACTGTTAAATAATGAGACCTTTCCGCCAATCTAGCACTGAGCTTAAATTCATAAGGTATAGGTATAATAGAGGAAAGTTAATCAAAACAATTATCATGAAGGTATTTATATATATATATATATATATATATATAAAAAAGGCACAGGGTAGCTACATTACAGCGGTTGAAAAGTGACTGAAGTCGACATGCCAGGTCAAGACCAATAACATTGCACATTCGTCTTGACCTTAATATTTTCAATAAATAAAATACTTTTTCTGTATTTCAAAACTGATTTAAATTGACTGGAAGGATTTTTTTGTTTTGAAATTGCTAAAACTGCTAATTTTTAGCCATTTTTAGCCATCCATCCTTAATACTCTTTATTAAACAATCTTTCAAAAATAAAAAATATAGTTTTCTGAAACTTTATTTGGGGAATATGAGCTGGTTTTAAATAAATATTGCTTATTTTAAGTTTAAAATATCACAGAAATGCATTTTTAACACGACAGTAGCTGTTTATTTAAGGATTTGATAGGCTGACAGCTCGACATTTTCCTACAGCGAATATCTGTAAAAATTACTTGAAGAATATAACGTGAGCGCCATTTTTATATAATTTTTAACCCAGTAATCTTGAAAATTTAGGAAAATAATCTCCATAATCTAATCTTTTATTAAATTTTAGGTACATTGGCTTTAAATTTACTATAGTTATCGCTAATATTTTCTGATAATGTCGTGTATTGACGTCCCTATTTATAAGTGTCGGCACATTTATACACAAACAAAAATATCAAAATTCATTTTAAAATATTGGGGTTCGCTAAGTACAATACCACCTGACTGGTTTTAATTAAGACAAAATTTTAAAAGATTTAAAACTTTATAAATTATTATAATTAATATTTAAAAAATGAAAACAGTTCCTGTAAAAATTCATTATTTATCGAATCGTTTTTCTTAAGTTAATAGGGTTCATACTATATCATTTTCATAAAAGAAATAAAAAGCTTTTCTAATTAAATGTGGGAGTTTGTTTTTTTTTTTTTTGCATTTTTTATTTTACGATTCAGAGCATAGTCATATTTTTAAAAGCTGGTCACGTGTTTTCACAGCCAGCCTTGTCCAAGCGATCCTCGGGCTTTTTACACGCCTGCTTATCTTTCAAACGGGAGACATTGAACTTCCTGGAAATGGACACTTTTGAGGAACGCTTGATTTAATAACAGATTTCAACCTGGCAAATACTAATCGATAATCATTTCAGTATCCCTTATTGCATGAATACCACGGACATATTCAATGACCCGTTGTCTCACAGGTATATAGTCTAATAGGTACTGTTATTTTGAACCAGGGTGCATGTTACTCAAGAATTGTTGTACCCCATAAATTTGCGATCTTGTGGCCTATAGTCAATGACGTACAGAGGTTTGGTAATATTTAGTGATGTCCGTCGTCAACTCATTGATTGTATTCTCCTAAGACTCAGGTAGTGAGCCCATAGAGCCTGGTACTGGGAAATGTGAGAAAGGAAAACATTTGAAATATGTAAAATCAGATGAAACATGAAATAAACAAATTAGATATAAGCTAAATTTTTATTTCACTCTTGGTTGCCCCCTTCCCGATATGTATGCCCCGGGCCGTCGCACCTTTGCCCAGACCTTCTGTACGGTACTGCACATACTCAGGATAATATGCAACACCTAATTGACGCTTTTAACAGTGTTTGCATTGCTCTAGGACTTAATCGAAATCTAAAAATAAAACGAAAAAAAAAAACGAAACAAAAACGAAAAAACTATAATGGCGTGTCAGCCTTCACTGGGAAAGACTTACAGAGAGCAAAATATCTCTGTAGCCAATAAACATATGATGACTTTGTTTTTTTTTTATTGTTTTTTTCCTTTTTTTAATCATTTCAACAAAGCATGGTGGAAATGTCACTGGCATGCAGGGGGTTTTATCTTGATAGCATTTTAACGAGAACATGCTCACTGAAAAATTAACCTGCGAGGAGAATTCAAGAAGCTAGCAATACATTCGGTAAGTTGGAAAAACGACTATGAAGACAGCGTGGAATTTTGAAAGTGACAAAAATCATAGGGTACCATGCTAATGTCGTTATTGTGTGCATGTGAAACGTGGATTATCTATCGCGATCACTTTAAGTAGTTTCAGCTTTTTCATCAACAATGCTTGCGCTGAATATAATCTTTTTTTAAAAATCATTTCTTCTCAAGCAAGGCAGTTAAATCACTAAACACAAGGAGTTATCAAGAGTGAAATTTGACTGGAAAGCATGAAGCCGAAATAAAGTTCCACAAGCGAAAAGAGCGAAAGAAGAAACTGTTAGCATAGAACTTACGGTTTCATCTAACCAATTCAACTGTAAATTGATGTGACCTTGTTGACAAGCTAGTAATGCGTTTAAATTCATAAAGTCTGGGTACAGTAGCAAAAAGTTCATCAGAACAATTACCACGAAAATACTTATGAAAATGGTGCAGGGAAACTACATTGTAGCGGTGAGAAACCGGCTGAAGCTGAGATGCCAGATCAGGACCCATAACATAGCGTATTCTTCTTTAGATTTTATCAAGAAACTCTCTCTATATATAGCAGGAGCATCAGATCATATGTGGCAGCAATATTCAAGGCATGTACGAATGGTAGACTTATAAATATGTAAGATAATTTCTGGAGAGAAAAATTGTCCAGCACGATACAATGTACCAACTTGAAGAATTCAGGTCAGTGATGTAGAAGTTATTGAGTGAAACGAATTCAACAGTATTGTAGCAATAATTCTAAAATGTAGGTTGTGTCGGAGTGGTCATGTTGTTCTCATGAGCGACAACAGGACCCCAAAGCAGATTTTGCATGAAGAACCAGCCTATAAGCCGAAGAAGCGTTATAAGAAAGCCTGAAAAAATCGCTGAACCTTGCAAATATTATCACATATGATTGTGAGTACTATGCAAATGAAGATAGCATCGCAGAAAGGTTGCCTTCGAGGGTTCTTGGATTGCGAATTAAAAACTGAAAAGAAATGTTCGAAAATATATTGATGTAAAACAGCCAGACCATATAGGTGACACGCTTGACTACACTTGTGGTTTCTGTGGCAGGATTTGCCTGAGTAACTCAGAAAAAATAAGTCATGTGCGAAGTCATCGTACCAGAGCACCAATTAATATGAGTTGAATATGAGTTGAAATGATGTGTAAACAGTCACCAAACTAGACAAAATATGTTACTATCGTCTACCAACTTTGTGGCATAGATTTTAAACGTCTGTTCGGTCTAACAAGCGACATCAGTTCAAAGCACAATTAGGGCTTACAATATCTTTTTATGGTCATACTCGACAACGAAGTCACAGCCACTATCTATCTATCTATCTATCTATCTATCTATCTCTCGCTATATATATATATATATATATATATATATATATATATATATATATATATATATATATATATATGCAGGGTGCGATGGATAAATTATCCTCTAAATTGCGCAAAAATGAAAATAACACTGACATCTCATTTAAACAAATATATTTACCAAAATTACACAAAAATATCTGGAAATACTAAATAGTAAATTTATTCAATAAAATCGCCGGACGACTTCGGAATCTTCTGCAAACCTTCAAGACGGTTTCCTTGTTTAAGTTGATGAATGCTGCCATAATCCTGGCCTTCAGTTAATCTTTGGTGATACAAGGAGTTTTTTTGGTCTCTCGCTCAACTGCGCCCCACACATAATAATCAAGGGGGGTTGCAGCCTGGCGAGTTAGATGGCCAAATGTAAGGGGTGATGTGGTCGCAGAAATTGTATGGCAGCCATGACTGGGTTCTCTTGCTTGTGTGTGGCATGGTGCCATTGCCAGACACAGGGTCTTCCAGCAGCAACTCTCTTGAACTAGGGCAGCACTGCCTCCTCAATGTAGGCCTCCGTGTTGTCTGAGACCCTCACTAACAAATTCGGGAGTTCTTTTCTTCTCAGAATGATCATAGTGGGTTTTCCGAGTTGTCGTACATTCGTAATCACTATTAGACTCATCCAACTCTTTCCTAATCCTCTGCACTGTCCTCAAATTGACACCCAAACACTCTGAAATGTTCGTATTGGAGCTTTCGGTGAGAATGCCAAGCATTATAGCATGCCGTTTCCAAATTTCTGGCGGAGTGAATTGCATCATGGTGCTCATTTTGACAAAGACGGTATCCAACTAACCATACTATACTGTGCAGTTGATAAAATCAACAACACGCATGCGCGAAATAAAAAATATAGCATGACGACAATTTGTCTATCGCACCATATATATATATATATATATATATATATATATATATATATATATATATATCAGTAATAATCTTATAAGTATAAGAAACTCATTCGGAAAACCTTCGGTGTCTTGATTTGCAAATAATCAACCCCATACCAAAGGGGGAAAAAAAAGGTATAAAAAAGAAAGAGCCAAGAACATGTACGTTAGCCGAAAATAATCGTCTAGCATGCAAGTCCAAAGCCCAAAGAAAAAACCCCAATACAAGTATGCAAAATAGCTAAATAAAGTGCTCAATACAATAAGTAGAGCAGACCTAGTTAAACCTAGAGAGCCAGACAAACCTACCAAGGTCTCGCTCTCTAGATCCACTTTTCAGGAAGATAACTTTAGAAAGCATTTGAAAATGATACCACAGTTCGACCCAATCATTGTTAAGTGAAATTAACTTAATGAAACTGTGCGCAAACTGTCGATGGTTGCGCTGCTACGTTCAAAACTTTCGCTTACGATAACTTCATTCAAGTCATCGAGACCGAGGTTTTGATCTTGCTGGCCTGTTCAAACTGTTGATCAAGTCACATTGTGCACACTCTCCCAGAAACTATAAGTAAGGCCCGCTCAGCATAGTTGTAGCATATACCACAGACTGTCTTTATGCGGAGCTTTGGGAAGGAAGAAATATGGCTGAGCTGGCAATGCAACAGAGACTGGATAGCTGCCTTAACAGACGAATGTACTCAGAAACAAGTAAGCGGCTATTTTTATTTATGCATCCATCAAGCTATCTAATATAATCTGTACACATTCATCTACTTCTCTATTTTGAGATTCATGGCTTATTTTCACCTATCAAAGCTGTTTTTCTCTTAGTCTGTTCTTTGTGCCATAGATTGTTCTATTTTTGTCAGAATGCACGAACCTGAGCATCTGTTTATTCGCTCAGTTGCTGTCAAGCAAGTACAAACAAAGACAGAGTCAGTGCAGTTACATCGACAGGAAAATCTAAGCACTTCAATCTTCTCTAAAACATCAATACAATTCTCCCTGCTTACATTAACAACAAGATCTGTTACAATACCTGACCATATTCAATCGTACGAATCGATTACTTCGTGTGTCTAAACACATTCACTAAATTTCCCATGTCGATCTATATCGAAAGACAGGAAACATTTAGAAGTATTGCACAATGCCTATTAGGTTGAGTCATTAATAATTTCCGATCTTATTTCTTAAAACAATCCGTTTTGTTCTTTTTGTTCAGAGTTCAAATACCCAGCTTGCTGATTTTCCCTACTTTTTCTAAGTGGAGGAGAATGAGTTTTCCTTTAATCCGCTGTGTACGCGGCCACTGCCGTGAAATATCTGAGGTATGTTAGTGCACTCCAAAATTATTCTTAATTATCACTCATGATTAGCAGTTAGGACGATTTTTTTTAAATGAATTTACCTCAAGCAAGGCGATAATGCCACTAAAACACAAAAAGCTACTGAGAGTGAACATTAACGAGAAGACTGTAGAAGGGACGGGAACACAGTCCTAAGAAGGAACCAAGGGATAAACCTCTACTCCTGTTCAAAAGACCGGGGAGGTGTGTGAACTGGACGAAAGGTGAATCTATCTAGTCTTATTAAAGAAAATTATTATTATTATTATTATTATTAAATTATTTACTTATTACGTATTTAAACAAGACCCTGCTCGAAAGTTAGAGTTTCTTACGAGTTAAAATTGGTCCTTTTTTTCTTTCCTTTTTTTTTTCTTTCTTTCTTCCTTCTTTAAAACCAAATATCGTTACTGATATATCTATCATCGCAAACAAACAAGAATGGCCCATTGTTTACCTGGGAGGCTGATAACTACGAAATATTTCTTTTAATCAGTTCCCCCTCCCCCACAAGCAAGTTCATAATGTCACTAAGACGCAAGGGATTACTGGAAGTGAAAAGAAAATGAAAATACTTAAAGAGAATAAACCTTAAACCCAATTCTAAACCGAAAACAAGTAATAAACCTATTCAAAAGACCAGGGACGAGTGTGAACCGGACGGCTGGCGTACCGATCTACTCCTGTTCTTATATGGAATTGTCAAGACATTAGAGTACAGCTGATACATTTCCTGTTCAGTAATTATTCACGCTGCCTTCAAGTTCGTTAGATTGGTTGCTCACTGCCTTCAAGCTCATTAGCTAAGTTGCTCGCTGCTCGTTAGGTAGTTTACACGCTGCCTTCAAGCTCGTTAGGTAGGTTTCTTGCTGCCTTCAAACTGGTTATGTAGGTTGCTCGCTGCCTTCAATCTCGTTAGGCAGCTTTTTCACCGCCTTCAAGCTCATTAGGTAGGTTGCTCGCTGCCTTCAAGCTCGTTAGGGAGCTTTCTCTCTACCTTCAAGCTCATTAGGTAGGCTGCTCGTTGCCTTCAAGCTCATTAGCTAGGTTACACGCTGCCTTCAAGCTCATTAGGTAGGTTTCTCACTGCATTCAAGCTCATTAGCTAAGTTGCTCGCTGCTCGTTAGGTAGTTTACACGCTGCCTTCAAGCTCGTTAGGTAGGTTTCTTGCTGCCTTCAAACTGGTTATGTAGGTTGCTCGCTGCCTTCAATCTCGTTAGGCAGCTTTTTCACCGCCTTCAAGCTCATTAGGTAGGTTGCTCGCTGCCTTCAAGCTCGTTAGGGAGCTTTCTCTCTACCTTCAAGCTCATTAGGTAGGCTGCGCGTTGCCTTCAAGCTCATTAGCTAGGTTACACGCTGCCTTCAAGCTCATTAGGTACGTTTCTCACTTGCTCGCTGCCTTCAAGTTCATTAGGCAGCTTTCTCTCTGCCTTCAAGCTCGTTAATCAGGTTGCTCGCTGCCTTCAAGCTCGTTAGGCAGCTTTCTTTCTGCCTTCAAGCTCATTAGGTAGGTTGCTCGGCGCCTTCAAACTCGTTAGGCAGCTTTCTCACTGCCTTCAAGCTCATTAGGCAGCTTTCTCTCTGCCTTCAAGCTCGTTAGGCATATTGCTCGCTGCCTTCAAGCTCGTTAGGCAGCTTTCTTTCTGCCTTCAAGTACGTTACGTAGGTTACTCGCTGCCTTCAAGCTCGTTAGGCAGGTTGCTCGCTGCCTTCAAGCTTGTTAGGCAGCTTTCTCGCCGCCTTCATGCTCATTAGGTAGGTTGCTCGCTGCCTTCAAGCTCGTTAGGCAGCTTTCTCTCTACATTCAAGCTCATTAGGTAGGTTGCTCGGTGTCTTCAAGCTCATTAGGTACGTTGTTCGCTCCCTTCAAGCTCATTAGGTAGGTTGCTCGCTGCCTTCAAGCTCGTTAGGCAGCTTTCTCGCCTCCTTCATGCTCATTAGATAGGTTTCTCGCTGCCTTCTAGCTCCTTAGGCACCTTTCTCTCTGCCTTCAAGCTCATTAGGTAGGTTGCTCGCTGCCTTCAGGCTCGTTAGCCAGGTTGCTCGCTGCCTTTAAGCTCATTTGGCAGGTTGCTCGCTGCCTTCAAGCTCATTAGCTAGCTTACACGCTGCATTATAAGACGCTGTCTAATTTTCAGGCCTTTTTTTTTCTGATTATTTTTTCCATAAATTCTCTCCCTTTCCGATTTTATGCATATTCTTTTTTGTCTCCATTTTCTATATAACTTCCACGTTGCCTACATGCTCTGTCCATAGTATTCTCAGCAACCTACTTTAGAAATATTTCTCCATTGTTTCAAGTCTCCCCTTCATCTGTTGTGAGGTTTCCGTCATTCACTGCCCTATAGAAAGGCTGATATTGCAAAACAATTCAGCACAATTTTCTTTCTGTCTGAATTTCGTGGCATAGTAATTGTGAGTTCAATCCCTGGGTTGGGTAGCGTGTACTTGAACCCAGTAGTAATAGGTCGCACAATAACTAAGCAGAACTAAAAACAAACACTAAAAGAGATATACGAGGTATTGGCAGTGGCACGAGAACAGTCTACTCACGTAGATTAAATAAAGTGTTCAGTTTGGAATTCTCTGTAGGTTGGCCGGGTCGATATACACCTGACGAATGCTGGGTATGTCTTTTCTTCCGGCCGAAATGTAATAACAACAGCAAAGATGAGGACAATAGTCTAAAGGTAAATAGTGTAAGCACTTTCCTTTGTTTCTTACGAAAATTCCTCGTTTCTTAATAATTATTATTTAAAATTTAACTATTCAGAAAACGGCTTTTGCTATTCAAGTGCTCCTCGGATTTTGAACACTTCTCAAATATATAAACGCCAGTATTTGTTTCATTTTGACACATGCATTTCGAAGTTCCCATCTTTGGTTTTATTTTGTTTCTTGCTGATAACCATGAATTTTGTCTTTTTACAATTATATTACGCAGTTAAAGAAAATAATTGAAGATCGTCTGTATTAAAGGTCATAGCCAATCTATGATAAACTAAGTAAATATTTATTTTTAAAATAAGGACGAACGTCTGTGATAGTGAGATAGTTAAATGTTTATTCAAGCTGGCCACAGCTTGGCTATGCCTAAGCCTAGAAAATATCTACGCACACATGGATCAAAATGTTTACCAATGCTGGAGTCGGTTTCCTTGACAAGTCGCTAGCTGACTACTGCATATTCATATATCTAACCGATTGCCACCCTGAGTGCCTGCTGGGGCAAGGCTAAACCGACACGAACAGTAAAATGTCATCGACGTTTGAAAAAAAAATTACTTATTTAACAATATCTACTCGCATATCCTTTATAACATTCAAAGTGTCCCATGTTGTCAACTTGAAATAGTGCCTCGATCGCTCCATGGAAAAAGAGTAGGCCTAAAACCAAGATGTTTTTATACAGGTGTCGAGCAGTGTGTGCAAACAACGAGAACGACGGGAAGCTAATGAGGGCCAGTGCTAATCAGCTCCATCTATCGGAGTTAACAATTAGTATCCGAAGATATCAGATACAAATCCTACGTCATAAAGAGAGGGTAGTTCATGTTCAATTGTATCTGGGAGGAGGACAATATTACCCGATCAAAGTTTTTACTATTAGGTTGGTGCAAAAATAATGTCGTTTTCTCACATAGTAACATATGTGAGAAAACGACATTATTTTTGCACCAACCTAATAAATAAAGGAAAGGAGCCCAACATTCTCTTTTTTTATTTCTCAGCTGAGGACATTTTCTCGATCATGTTACCCATAACATTTTCTCCTTCCAGTTCTCCTGATTTAAACCCTATGAACTATTACACCTGCGGTGTCGATGATAGGAAGGCCAACAACCATGCCCACAATGCCAAGGATTCGCGGAAGGCAGCTATCGAGGATGTTATGGTTAACAGTAAACCTTCTAAATGTATGTAATATTTTTAGAAGTCGAGTTGAGGCCGTATCGGAGTTAATGGCGGATACACTGAATAAACTTGCGTTTTAAATATGTATGTGTTATGGTCCAGGTTAGGACCAAGGAAGAACAACACGAACACAAGAGTAGAAATAACGAAGGTATATTACACGAAATAATAATACAACGTTTAATAATTATATTGATGGTTTCGGCTCTCGTTTTTGAAACATGAGAACTCTTATGTAGCGAAGGAATCATATTTTTTGAAAAATAATTATAATTTATATATATATATATATATATATATATATTAATGCATGTTTCATTAAATAATATAGACAAGTTTTGTTTATTTATTTTAAGCAAATTCCTTTCATATCGTCTGATAAGCTTAATAACATTATCATTGAAAGACGAAAGAAAATCACCATATTGATACTTGTTTTTTTTTAATCCTATCTAATCTTTCGGCTTACATAAGCCATCATCAGAGATGACAAGTACATTACAATAAATTAAACAATACACGGACATAGCAACAATGATAGTCTGTTTTTGTTTGCATGAAAGATTTCCAAGCAACGATAAACTCGTGCATACGACCCACTGGAAGCGAAAATGCCATCACACATGACCACGCGAGAGTGTAAACGAGAAGTGTTAAGTATGGGGAGCCGTCGGTATAAACTAACGGCTTTTGTTATCAATTATAGGCATTTAAGTATATTTGTGAAATTTTCATAGTTTATTTTGTTCAGGTTAGGTTTCAATTGTTTCATGTATATAACTTCAAGAATTTTTAGTTTTTGCTCATTGTTTTCATGTTTAAGTATAGTTGTGTTTACAACAAGGATTTTCCGGAATTGTGTCTGCGGTCAGGCATGTTGTTTTAAATGTCTAAAAATCTATATATATTATATGGTAAATATTCCATTTGTGAGATTTGCTCAAAACTTTGTCGGGATTCTATATCCTATTTTAAACACATGTTGTTGACACGGAAAACACATGAACAGACCTAAAAACATATAAATCTTTTACTTTCAACCCATTCTGAAGTACTTGGAAAAGATTTGTGTTGGATTCACTTCAGAAAAGGTTATATGAATCTCTTCCTTTCGAGCCATTCTGAAAAAGAGATGAGGATTTGCCTTTAATTCAATACAGAAAAGCTGGGGGAGAATATATTAACAACAATTTTAGACATGAACGAAAAATTATAAAGAGAAGAAACAGAATAAATATTAACGGCTTTTTAAAAAGTCATTCATTTTCATTCTGTTCATAATCTATCTATCTATCTATCTATCTATCTATCTATCTATCTATCTATCTATCTATCTATCTGTCTATCTATCTATCTCGTTCTATTCGTTTTTATCTATCTCGTTCTATTCGTTTCTCTCTTTTTACCTAGTTCTGTTCGTTTCTATCTATCTATCTATCTATCTATGTGTGTGTGTGCGCGCGCGCGTGTGTGTGTTTATGTGTATGTGTGTGTGGGGGGGTTTACAATAAGATATAGAATCCCGACAAAGTTCTTAAGAAATTTGACAAATAAAAAAATGATGACGTAATGTAGTTTTTTAAACGTGTGCTAATAGCTGGTAATATTGCTGTAAATATATTCTCATGATATTTTCTCTTTAAAGGGTTATGTCCTTTTTTAATAAAGCTGGCGTTGGTGAACATAAAGTTATGTCCTATATTGTTGCGGTGTAATACAAGAGAATTTGAATGTTTGTCTAAACGCAAATCTCTTTTGTGTTCCTGGATGCCGGGTTTTATATATATTTACACAAAATAACAGATTTTAACACAAGGCCACCGAAATCAGATATATAAAATAAAAGCCACTTATGGTTTTTTTTTTGTTTTTGTTTGCTTGTTTTTTGTGTTTGTTTTTTTCACGCTAAAAAAAAAACAAATTTGTAAATTTAAGTGAACCCCGTCTTCATTAAAAGAAAAAATCATTTTTTTAAAATTTCTATTACATTTTAACAAAACATTCGATGCTTTAAAGTTTAAAATTATCACCGATTTGATTATGTTCATTAAGTGTTTACGCATCGATTTTTTTTTCAAAATGCTTCTATTTCCGGCTTTTATGCAAATAATATTCTGCGTTTTTAAGAACAATCGTCGTTTAGATAATTTTTAACCATTTAAATATACAATTTCACCGAAAATTTTATTATATTATATTAATTCCAAATATAAAAGACTTTGAATCTACATCTGGAGTCCAATCTGACGACCGTAGTTCAAAAGCAAAATACTATTAGTTGTTTGGCTATCTGATAATAAAACAATATTAAATTTTAATAAAACGTTTTTATCAAATATTGGCGGGATTTTAAAAAGAACAAACGTAGACAGATGAGCAAATTTAAATTAAATACTGGTTGCTTAGAAACCAGATTTTCCAGTTATTGTCATATACGCTGGCGTAAATTAACATAAATGTATGTATATATGCAGATAAATATTGACATAACAGTAAACACACACAACATATGTATTCATATAAATGCATATATTCATATATTTATCAATGTAAATGTATTCAAACGTGCAAATCACAAGTGCACACACGCACTTTATATATATATATATATATATATACCGAGTGTAAGAGCAAAATTGTCCACATCGTGGGATAATTGTCCATCCCAGAAAATGTTTAACACCTAATAAAAACACTAAAAGTAATTGAGTTTCTTTTTTCCAGGTTTTCAGATAAGACGTTTAGCCATCTTGACAGCATTTGTCGTAAAATCACAGAAAAAAACCTTTGAGTTATTCAGCTAGAAAGAGAACAGTTTAAAATCATTTTGAGTCAGCGTAGCTGTCTTTCCAATTGAGAAATAGTGAGAGGAAAAAGATCATTCAGGCCTTCAGTAATGATATCAACATTCATTCTCTGGCTTCCATCTTCAAAGCACATTCATGAACCATCAAGAGAACGGTGAATAAGTTTTAAAAAAGAAGAAACTAGAGGGGAAAACTGGATCAGGAGGTCACAAAAGCAAGTGGGATCATTATTTCAACTTAGTGCTAAATACATAACTTGTAAAATGAATTTAAGCGCAGTACTAGAATGTCGGTAAGATCTCTTCAATTCAAGCTGAATTGGCTTGATGTAACTGTAAGTTCTATGCTAACAGTTTCTTTTCTCGCACTTCTCACTTGTGAAACTCTTTTCAGGCTTCATGCTGTCCAACCAACTTTGATTTCTAAAAAATTAATGCAATGTCATTCGTTATCTACTGTCTTCTGGATTATTCTTTTATTGCTTTCGATCCCTCGTAAGGTTTCTTTTTTTTCTAGGTCTTACATGCTCAGTAACACCTTGTATCTTAGTGACTTTACTCCTCTTTTGCATTAGGTGTTATTATATATATATATATATATATATATATATATATATATATATTACAGCAAAAAAACAAAATTACCTCAAGATGAGTATAGTCTATTTCAAACTGTACTGAAACCAGCCGCCTTCAGGTCTTAAATCATAAGAGCTGAAGACGGCTGGTTTCAGAACAGCTTGAAATAGACTATACTCATCTTCAGGTAATTTTGTTTTTTTGCTGTAATATATATATATGCTCTGTTACAATAAATACATTGAGCTCTCTGTGGACCAGTTTTAATATTTGTCATTATTAGGATACAGCTGAATTATATACCAACGGATCTATTACCTGTACTATATATATATATATATAAAGAATTAATCGATCGTTTTAAACTTACAATCTGCCGTTAATGTGATATCACTTGGTTGATTTGCCGTTAAGGTTATAAAGACGTGAGCGCCATTGTCGAAGAAAAACTTATTTATGTATGGCGCTTTTTTTATGCAATTCTTCTTCTTCTAAATGCCGTCTCCATTCAGAACGTGGGTGATCATGGCTCTCCACAACTTTCTGTTCTTTGTAGCTCTGAGTATATTTTGTCTTTTCGCTATATCTCCTAATCTATGTTCTGCCATCCATTTATACAATCTCGTTAGGTAGGTGATGCTCTGCTTTCTTCTCTCCCTGTCAGTGCTGTCAGTGTTCTATTTTCTAAGCCCTCTTTCCTTGTTATGTACCCTAGGAATTTCAACTGACTCTCTCTCTCTCTCTCTCTCTCGCTCGCTCGCTCTCTCTCTCTCGCGCGCGCTCGCTCTCTAGTGTTAAGTGCAAGTGTGCTTTTTGTTTCCATTTTTCCCTAAATCTTCGTCGTTGCTCACATGTTCAGTCTATAGCATTATATGTAGAGCCACGTTTCTTCTTTATCTGTCATATAGGACTTATGTTACATAAAAATTACTGTTTCTTGTTTCTTAATACTTTAAATTTTGAAAGGCACCTTTCGCTATCCCGATACGCAGTTGAATTTCAGTGTTGCATTTTTTATCCTCTGTTAAAACATTTTGTAGATAGTTAAATTTATACATTTTCTTGATTTTGGCATTTCTAATTTCGAAGCACGGTGGAGTAATGAATATCGGCTCGGATTGAGGAATCGGAGAACCGAGTTCGAATTCATTTATGTGCTAATACTCTTGGGAAAGCTATGATTCCTCTTCTTCTAACCCCAGCTATAGGTAAATAGTAGGATAGACTGGATTCTATCACAGAAAGAAATGCCAACCTACTGCGGGAAAAAATCTGCCTCATCAGTCATGTATCGAAAGATCGCCTTAGCATGTATCACGCATGGTACATAACTGACCGAATTTGCAATACGCATTTTGGGGTCTTCTTTTTGCGGACAACTATAAATTCTGTCTCCTTACAATTGATTTTTAATCCTTTCTTCTCAGTTTTCTTTCCTATCTTCTGCAGGAATTCCTATATTTTCCTTTCTATCTCTTCTGTCGACACTGTCGTCTGCATATCTTTTGTTGTTAAGATTGTGCCCCCCAAAAATGAATCGTAATAGGAATTCTAATTCACTGAGAATCACCTCACCGTAACGGTTGAATATGTATCATTGTCTTACAACTTCTTTTCTATTTTTGTATATTTAATGAATTCATTTTCTGTTCTATCATTTTCTATTCGAAACTGCATCACTCCGACGTAACATGAAGTGAGCACGAAAAAATCTCTCTGATTCAGCAGTCTTTAAAAAAAAAGTTTCACTAGCAAACACACGGTCTGCTCTGGTCCAAGACATGATGGTAAGTGATGGTATCTAAGAAAAAATATTAAGAGTTTAACTAAATGAAGACACCATTGGTACTTGCTTAAATTCACTAGGCCCACAGAGGTGTCTGCTTAAAATATGGAAAGAATTTCTGGCGCACCATGTATTTATTGATGTTCTGAGAATGCCCTATAAGATCGTTCATTTAAAGCAAAAATCTTTTAGGACTGAGAAGAGAGTCTGGGGGAGTATTGATTTGTTCAAAACATGAATCTGTGCAAATAGTTAACCTAGTGAAAAGATCCTATTATATATATATATATATATATATATATATATATATATATATATATATATATATATAGTGGACTCTCCTGTTCTATTCGACGTCAAGCAGCTCAGTTTCTAGGAACCGACAGCCAGACACTAGCACATATGATTTGATTATACTGGTGAAGGCCATGTACAGAATCAACCACACTTTTTGAAGGGCCGAATACAGAGACCTGGTGTACTACGTACTTCCAAGGTCCCCAAACAACCTTTTTAAATTCAAAGTTATCCTTCTAGACTAGTTGCTATCCAAGGCTATAGAACCCCATCTGTCCTGCTAATTACCCATAGCTGGATGGAGAAGAAGAGTATTCAAACACACACACACACACACATATATATATATGTATGGGAGGGCGTAAAAAATAATATTAGATATAAATTATATATAGAATGAATTCATTTATTCGCTAAACTCCCCGAAGAGGAACAAACAGAAGCATTATTACTATTAATCGGACCCCTATTTTTTGTCTGAATTCACTTTCTTCCTAATAGTATGAACTCATAATCCAACATTTAATGTGTAACGTTCAAGGTTTAAGGGGTATACTTGAAAAAAGTATAATAAATTGAATAACAGTGACTAATTGAAAACCTGTTGCTTCTAACATGGGTGGAGTCGATTTGGATTTTTTGTCTGTATGGCCGCCGAAAAAGAAAATCTTTTTCATAAGACCTGCCTCATTTGTAAACACGCTCTGTACCATTCGTTCAGTCTTATTAAAAAGAAAGCAGTGGGGCGAGTTTTTCGGCTATTTTCATATAGTGAAAAGAGACCGTATTTCATCTGAATGAATTAGTAAATGTATTTCTGTCGGCTTGATATATAATCAGATGACATCTATTGACATAAGATAGATAGATAGATAGATAGATAGATATTAAAATATTGTGATAGATAGATAGATAGATAGATAGATATTAAAATATTGTGATAGATAGATAGATAGATAGATATTAAAATATTGTGATAGATAGATAGATATTAAAATATTGTGATAGATAGATAGATAGATAGATAGATAGATAGATACAAAAAGATGGTAACAGATAGATAGATATGAAAGAATAGATAGATAGATAGATAGATAGATAGATATGAAAGAATGGTGATTGATAGATAGATAGATAGATAGATAGATAGATAGATAGATAGATAGATAGATCATCGTCCCGCCTCTTGGCTCAAACAGGTAGAATTATTGAATGCATTTATTCCTCGTACATGGGCAGGAATTTGATCACATCTCTCGAAAATTAAAAAAAAAAATCTTCCCATAGTCCTAAAATCAGAAACAGTTTAATGAAGAACTTCAGTGGAAAATTTAAGTGATTCGATATCTCACACTTTCGCCTACCTATTTGTATTAGGTTGGTGCAAAAATAATGTCGTTTTCTCACATATGTTTCTATGTGAGAAAACGACATTATTTTTGCACCAACCTAATATATATGATATCTTATAAAAAAAATGGGGATATTAGTCCAAATAATTCGTAAACGGATGAGATATGCAGGAATCCAGAAAACGTTTTGAAGGCCAACAATACATCGGTCCGAAATCTGTAACTAAAGCAACAATGATAAGAATACATGTAAAATTTTATGGAATAAATATTTCATTTCAGAAATTATATGGAATGTAATTAATTTCTGATATATTTTACATGATCTACGACTATTTCTAAATGTTGGTACGTTTATATTCTTGTAAAATGCCTAATACTGTCTCTCTGCGAATATTTCCGCTATGATGTTCTTCATATGCTATTTTGCGTGCCAAAATCTTTTTTGATTTGGTCGGTTCTGGGTCGTCTGCAATAGAAGGCGGGAAATATTTACTCTGCGTCATAATCAATACCAGTGATAAAATCATAAACAAATAAATAAAACAACAAAAAATAATCAATCGGCTCCCCGGATCGGTTTAAACATCACTTGAACAATATTCCTTGTTCTAAACGAACACACAAACAGGCGTTGGAAGAGCTGCTTTCGTAAAATCATTAATGATTGAAAGATGTCTGAGAAAGAGGAAAACTTGTGGATATGTAAATGCATTGATCGAAACGCCAGTGGCAATATTATGATATTGGCGCAGGCGCAAAAGATGGATATAAAAAATGAAATCTGCTTGTAGTCAGGATGTTAAACTCAATGTATACATAGAGAAATTAATGTATACATAAGGAAATTGCACCCACCCCATAACACACAGAGACACACACACACAGACACACACACATATATATATATATATATATATAAGATTTAAGAAACAGCAGATATTTTATATATAGTGCTCTATATTAAAAATATAAAAATAATATTAAAAACCTAATTAATAATATTATATAAAAAGATGACATAATTTAAATATCAGTTTTTTGTTGCCTTCCCCGACTTCGAAGTTTTCTGATAAATGTCCGTTCTCCATGGAATTCTGGTTCATGAATACGCACGTGTAAAAAACAGAGTAAAAAATGGAAGAGTTTAGCATGAGGTTTTATTTAAAATTCGATATAGGCACCTGATTTCGCTACCAGCTGATCTGACCGCTCAAGAATTGCTTCAACTGATTTCACTGGAAACTCTTGTGGTATGGAAGACTTATGGAATCACTTGTTGTATTAGCCCTTCCAAAGTCTTGGTTTTAGTATAAGTTGACTTGCTCCTTTAACCAACCCCAAAAGAAAAAAAGTCACAGGGTGTTAAGTCAGGATTCCTGGTTGGCCACTCATACATAAAATAAGGAGTTATTTTTCAATCACCCTGTATATATCCTCTGATGGTCGGTCGCTCTTTGTCGTAGCGGAGGGGTTGCGTGGTTCAGTGAATCTGAAGCGATTCTTTCGGGAGTTCTAAACTCTTGATAAGGTCACTTTTGGCAACATGGTCAAAGATGAGGACTTAGACTAAGTCCGCTCAACCCCAAAGACTCCAACGGTAGAACAATCGGATGATGATTACAAAAAATTCAACGATTGAACCAGCGGATGAAGAGGGCTACGCTTGACGGACATACTATAGAAGGCACCACACGAATTTATAACAGAGCAAGCGGCAGTCCGTTGCAGTTTCATAACTGGATTCTGCATGTCTCATCCCGTATGTGCTGCAGAGGAAGGTCATTATATCTGGTGTGTGGGTCACGTCCTGGGAAGTTGAAGTCCACCTTAAACAAATTCACGCCATCGGCACTTTCTTCTGATCTGATTTTCTTTGACTTCCAACAAACTCTTGCAAAACGAAACGGCGATAGGGAATGGGTGACGGGAGCCGGTTTTGGTGAAATTAGAAGCATCTAGCCAGGAACCTGCACGTTGGCGTCGAATGTAGTTATCAACGTCATCATGATAAAAGAAGCGACCATCAAAGAAGAAATTAAATTCTTGGATAGGAGATAAAGCCGACGACGGCTATATATATGGTCTAGTGGTTTTGCTATGTATTTAGAGGTTCTTGATAAAATCCAAAGAAGAATCTGTGCAATGTTATAGGTCCTGACCTGGCATCTCGGCTTCAGTAACTTTACTACAGCCGTAAAGTAGTTTTCCCTCTACCTTTTCTATAAATATTTTCACGGTAATTCTTCCAATGGGCTTTCCCCTTTGGTACCTAGACTTTATGAATTTAAGCGTACTACTAGATTGGCGGCAAGATCTCATCCTTTTACAGTTGAAATGGCTAGATGTAACCGTAAGTTCTATGATAACAGTTTCTTCTCTCACACTTCTCGCTTGTAGAAATCTCTTCGGTCATCTTGCTTTCCAGTGAACTTTCGTCTTCAAAAATTTAAATGCAATGTCAGTCGTTTATATTCTGACTTCTTAATTCCTATTCTTTCATTCTCTCTTTTCTTTATATCATATTCTCTCACACTCAGCAACCACTTGCATCTTAGTGGCTTTATTACCTGTCTTAGTTGGAAAGTATGTCTCTCTCTCTCTCTCTCTCTCTCTCTCTATATATATATATATATATATATATATATATATATATATATATAATTCTATACTTAGGCAGCAATTCTCTTTTATACAAGATGATTAAAAACGACTGACGAAGTAATGCGGTTAAGTTTTTTCTTTTATTTAATTTTTCTTGTGTTCTTATAAATTTCTTCTTTTCTGGATATAAATTATGTAGAAATTACCCAAATGTTCTGTATATCTGATCGCTTTCGTCTATTTTTTAGCCATTATCAAGAATGATTTTATTTTTATTTTTAACTGAATGTATGAATTGATTTATTGTTCCTGACCAATCTAAATTCACAAATAATTATATTGGAATACTACAACATCCCTAACAAGAAGACTGACGTTACATCTCTTTCACCCTAGCTCAATTAAGTCTCTTTTAAATACGCATGGAAACCTACCAAATTCTATGCTCAATATACTCGTTGATAATACACCGACACGTAAAAAAGGCTAAAAATAATGGAAGCATTATTAATAAAAATGATAAAGCCAACGCTCAATATCAACTATGAAAACGGCCACAATGTACTGTCCGTGTTGGTAAAATAGAACATTCCTATAACTCTAGAGACATACATAAAACAATCCATACATTCAATTAAAAGTAAAACTAAGATGATTTTTGATAATGGCTAAAAGTATAGCCGAAAGCGACCCGATATACAGAACATAATTTATACCCAGAAAAGAAGAAAATGATTAGAACACAAGAAAAATTAAATAAAAAACTTAACCGCAGTAACTTATCAGACGTTTTTAATGAAAATTGTGTGTGTATATATATATATATATATATATATAT
>OZ010585.1:58599751-58624751 GCA_963932145.1 Acanthosepion lycidas | reverse complement strand
TGTGATGTCAGTTGAGTCAGTACTTTCTGAGCGACTGCTCGGTTATACTCTCATCCTACGGACGGGAGGAACCCGAAGGAGGTTACGCCGAAGGGCGGAGTCTCCTTCGGGGAGGTAGACCGGCCCTGAACCCGTTTATACGGGTTCAATGGGCATATTTTTGGCCGAGCCCACGGGCTCGGACTGCCCACGTTAAAATGACCTTGTGCCACATGACACCCACGTGGGGGGGGGGTGACTGAATATATTCATCTGTGATGTCATGGGCTACGGTGAGATTTTCGCTTCCAGCGTCTCATATGCACTAGTTTGAAGTTGCTTAGAAATCTTTCATGTAAACAAAAACAGACTATCATTATTGTTTTGTCCATGTAATTTTTAAGATATTGTAATGTAGTTGTAATCTTTTGTAATGGTTTATGTAAGCCGAAAGCTTAGATAGGATTAAAAAAATATGGATCAATACTGTGATTTTCTTTCTTCTTTTAATGATAATGTTATCATACGGAACCGCCATTTAGCTCGGCGTGCCTAACCGCTCGGCCACAAGATTGAAGTTTATAAACAGTAAATTTACTGCTTATAAACTTCAATCTTCTATGTCTTTGTCCATTTCTTAATGCATGACGTCATTTGTTTACATTTGATACGCCATGAGCAGTTATGAATGTACGAGATGGCGGTTCCGTATAGGATGCAGGTTCGAATCCTGTCAAAGGACGAATATTTTCTATGAAAATTTCTCGGACATTCAGGACGGTAAATGTTATTTAATACTGTTTATTATAAACAGAACATTTACTTAAATACTTGTATCTATAAAAAGAACGTTAAACATAAAAAAATGTCTTTAATATATATATATATATATATATATATATATATATATATATATATATATATATGTGCCATTATATGACGTCTATACACGTATATATTTTTCCACACGCATATGTGAATGCGTGTGTGTGTGTGTATGTGTATGTGCGCACATATTTGTGGGTCACTCTGAAAGTAATGCTTCGATGGAAACTCCATCGGATGCAGGATCTAAAATAACACCGTGGTCGAGAGTAAGTTTTCCCTGATAACACTCCAAATTTGCCACTTTTTTCGGAAACCGATGACTTTGCCCGGGAAAATGGTCGTCATGCCATCCTTTATTACGTCCAACATGAACGAGAACAACCTGATCCGCAACCTGCATTCGCTTACGTGCCCGCATCGACGCCTTTCTCCAGATGACGGCCATTTTTATTGAATATCCTTTCTTTGTATTATAATTTGTTCTCAGTTATCTGACGCACTGCGATGGCGGGTAGAATTTTCTATCAAGGCGTACTTACTGATTTTGCTTCGGGTTGTTGATCAAGTTTAGACTTGCACATGCCGATTTCACTATCTGTCAGCCTATTTGTCTATTAGTGAATTTATCTATCACAAACTGTTTTTTATCTATTCCATACTGTTTCTATCTATCTATCTATCTATCTATCTATCTATCTATTCCATACTGTTTCTTTTTATGTATTTCTTATAGTATCTATCTATCTATCTATCTATCTATCTATCTATCTATCTATTCCATACTGTTTCTTTTTATGTATTTCTTATAGTATCTATCTATCTATCTATCTATCTATCTATCTATCTATTCCATACTGTTTCTTTTTATGTATTTCTTATAGTATCTATCTATCTATCTATCTATCTATCTATCTATCTATCTATCTATTCCATACTGTTTCTTTTTATGTATTTCTTATAGTATCTATCTATCTATCTATCTATCTATCTATCTATTCCATACTGTTTCTTTTTATGTATTTCTTATAGTATCTATCTATCTATCTATCTATCTATCTATCTATTCCATACTGTTTCTTTTTATGTATTTCTTATAGTATCTATCTATCTATCTATCTATCTATCTATCTATCTATCTATCTATCTATCTATCTATCTATTCCATACTGTTTCTTTTTATGTATTTCTTATATTATCTATCTATCTATCTATCTATCTATCTATCTATCTATCTATCTATCTATCTATTCCATACTGTTTCTTTTTATGTATTTCTTATATCTATTTATCTATCTATCTATCTATCTATTCCATACTGTTTCTTTTTATGTATTTCTTATATTATATATCTATCTATCTATCTATTGCATACTGTTCCTTTTTATCTATTTCATACTGATTTTATCTATCTATCATATACTGTTTCTTTTTATCTGTTTCTTATAGTTTCTATCTATCTATCTATCTATCTATCTCATAGTCTTTCTTTTTATTTATCTATTTCATACAGTTTCTATCTATGAGATTCTTCTTAAACATTCGGAAAACTTAAGGCAAAAAATATCTTCAGCGAGGATGATAAAAAAATTATTCTCCTTTATTCACTGTATTTTTAAGCAGCTATTCAAAGTCATTGCATATATGAGGATGGATCAATATATCCATCATCTAAAAGGTTGGTATTAACTGAATTATATATTAATGATGAAAGTGAGCTATGAATCCCCTGTGGTTTAATATACGACCAGGCTTCTTCCGTCTCTCGACCCTTCTTACTAAACTGGTGGGGTACGAAAAATCCTAAACCAACTAAATAAATAAAAAATGAGTCGATATTAGTAAAGTTTACCTCAAAATCGATACCGTTAAAGTAATTAAAAACATTCAGCTTTCATGTGATTAACGTGAATCACGTGCTGTCTGACCAATGTGGATTTTGTTGAAATAAAACCCGCTTTTCTGATGACACTGTTTGATTGACGCAACATGTTCTTATAAGAGCTTTCCAAATTATCTAAATGTAATCTTTATAGTAATAAGAATATGATCAGATTAAAAAAAAATGTTAATTGCTTAAAAATTATATACATGATGGTGGACTCTCCCGTCGTATTCGACGTATGGAGATCAAGCAGCTCAGTTCCTCGGAACCGACAGCCAGGCACCAGAACGTGTGATTTGATTATAGCAGTGAAGGTTTTGTGCAGAATCAACCACACTTTTTGAAGGGATGAATAGAGAGACCTGGTGCACTACGTACCACAAGGCCCCCAAACGACCCTCCGCTGGTTTTGAATTCAGAATTGTTCTTCTCTTAGACCAGTTGCCAACCAACGCTGTAGAATCTAATCTGTCCTGCTATTTACTGGAGGGAAAAGAAGACTGAAATCCGAATTCGAACTCCGCTCTCCGATTCCTCAATCTGAGCCGCTATCCACTACTGCACTGTGCTTCCCTATGCATGATAAACATATAGTTTTAATGTAGACTATAATTATGGGCAAAATTGCTCAGTATCAGTAATAGATCGTATGTAAGTATAAAAGTGGACAATGATTTCAACACCGAGGGGCGAAAGTCTGTTTCATGATTAAACGCAAGCTTCAGGTACGAAGAAAGATTCCGTTCAAGCAAGAAATAGACTCTCACCACTTATTGTGGACCTCATTGTACGCTTTTACATTTACATAGACATATATACAGAATGTTCGAAAAGTTACTATGCACTTTTTTAACCATATTTTTTATATTTCAGATTTCACCCCAATATGGTGTTAACAACTGAAGAACGTGTATTTCTCGATGAACATGTATTTCGAGGTGGTAGATGATAATCTTGAAGGATGCTAAGGATATCATGAACCGAGCGTGTGAGCAACGATGAGGTCTTAGAGAGGATGCAAACACAGAGGAAGCTTATAGTACCCAGTCTCCTGCTATTTGGAGGGAGAAGAGAATTAATACCTAATGGATTCGAGTGGAATTCGAACTCAGCTCTCCAATTCCTCAATCTAAGCCGCTATCCACTACTCCACCGTGGATATGCATGATAAACATATAGTTTTAAGGTAGGCTATAATTATGGTTAAAAGTGCTCAATATAATGAATAGAGCGTATGTAAATATACAAGTTGATACTGAGGTTAACACCGAGCGGCGAGGTCCGAAGATTCCGTTCAAGCAAGAAACAGACTCTCGCCACTTATTGTGGACCTCATTGTACGCTTTTACATTTACATAGACTGATATACAGAATGCATTTTTTTAACCATATTTTTTATATTTCAGATTTCACCCCAATATGGTTTTAACAACTAAAGAACACGTATTTCGAGAAGATGGTAGATACACAGATTTGATGCGACAGCATTTTCCTGATAAATTTTCAGATACACCAGTTCCACATCGTAATGCAGTTCGTAACTTTGCTGATAAATTTCGGTAAACATGATGAAACTTTTGGATATTTATGAGAGTATGCAGAAGAGTCCAAGAAAATCATTACGGTTGATATTGGTCTTGGAATTGCTCATAATGTCGCCAGACAAAAATTAAAACTCTTCTCATACAAAATAATGGCGATACAAGAAGTGAAAGCAGCGATAACGGTGTTCATTGAATTTATTTCAAGCGAGCAGTTGATGGTGTTCAGAAATGATATAAGAAGGATCCAAGCCTTGTATTGGTGCTAACGGGCGTCACTTTCAACATGGTTTATAGTTTTCATTCATATTCTCCACCTGTATTCAGGGTGGTCCTAATGTCTTGTCACCCTAACCCTCTCTCCCAAGTTGTAGTTGGTTATATTATGTATGGGTGACAATACTTTCGGACCACCCTGTATATTGAAACGCGTATGTTAATAAAAATATATGCATAGTGACTCTCCGAACACCATATATATATATATATATATATATATATATATATATATATATATATATATATATATATATATGTATATATATATATATATATTATAATTATTTTTTTAAAATAGCGAAATCTCCATAGCGACACAGAAATTTCTGGTTCGGAACTTTATATCGACCACTGTATTTTAAAAATAAAAAAAAAATACTAAAGAACTTTGGATTATAAATCTGACTGTTATTTCTTATTACTTGGATATTTATATATATACATACATACATACACACAGACACACACATATATATATATGTATGTATATATATATATGTGTGTGTGTGTGTGTATGTATGTATGTGTGTGTGTGTGTGTGGTACTGAAATTTTGGGGGACCAACCAACTTTTCAATATCTAACCAAATGCCTAACATTTTTTGTGCGGAAGCGCTCATAGTTTGTCCGAAAAAGTTTCACCATATATATTTTACACCATTCTCCTGTGAATCAGCAGATATATCACTTAATATAATTAATTGATCTCTTTTCGTTATTTTTATAACCTTTATCTCTGTCCTCCTCCGTTCAATACTTCAAGAATGGCATAAGTATCCATAAGTGATTTTTTTTCCCTATTTTTTCTGCATGACAAACACGCATGCGTGGTGTGTTCGTCTGCGTCCCTATACTTCCGCTTCCTCCAGTGGAATTTACACATACATTTCCGCTTTGTGCTTACGCAGCCCTGTCTATAGTGCAGAACAGAATAGAACATCGCATAGAAATCGCTCCTGCTGCTAAACCAAACGGGGACCATTGCTGTTTCTGCTGCTGTTGATAACGCTATAAACGTTTATTAGCAACTGGTTCCATTTCTTCATTCTTACTCCATAATGCAGACAATGGCCATTTCACGCTGATTCACTGGCGCGAAGACACAACCATTCAAGCAGCTGTTGCTGCTAGAACAGTAGTACATTATTCATAGTCGATACACAGAGTAATGTTCAATTAGAGTTTCTCGTTTTCGGTTTTGTTTTATTCGTTCCTAGGCGATGCGTGCTACCTGATTTGTTTTCGATTTATCAATAAACGTTTTGCATACGGACAGAAATCGAGCTAAGTGAATACACGAGGAGAATAAAATAAGAAGAGAAAGACAAGCATGTTTTGTGTCACTAGAATTATTTCGCCTCTACACTGAAACAATTCCAACAGGACTAGACCTACCAGGATTGAACATCATAATCCATCTAGTTAGTGTTACAGTTTTTTGTGTATATGTATGTATATACGTAACTAGTGAGTAAGTCTAAATGCCTGGACTCACTTTATAGTCTACCAAGAGAAGGTTAACCAATCAGAAGACGTAGAACATTGAATCCGTCGTGTATAAAGGCGGCCAGTTTTGTTTACCCTAGCCGAATGACCAGTGCCAACTTGTCAGGCGAAGATGACAGAAAGAAGTACTACGCTCTGCTACGTTGCTGTGATATCCACTGCTATCCTGAACTACGCTTTCCTACTGTCTCCGAAATATTCACTGCTAACCTCTGGATTCTATACTCGAAGACGACCGTCAAAATGTCTAACAGTTAGTGACGTCGTATTTTGGATTTGGAATTCGGCCTACATACACTGAAACGCATAATAATACCTATACTCTAAAAAGGCTTCTCGTTTTATTCACTAAGAAGTAAGTCAGCAATAATCGTCCAAAGGTCACTTCAGCTTGCTGACGCTGCCGCAGTTAAACAGTGTAGTGGCCCAAATAACATTGTCGCCACTTTGTAATGACCTCACTGACCATTCTGCGAATGACATAAATTAGCTCTTGAAAAGATATTTCAATTGAGCACTGTTGAGAGATAGGCTAATTCTATAAACAACGGCCACCTGTATTAATGCAAATCTCTTCAGTAAAATGAATTGGAACACTCCGGCTGATTAGCGTTTGTTTACATTCGTAAAAACAATACGTCAGATTTAGCTGTTTCTCTCTGTCGAATGAAGAGAGCACTGTGGTAAACTCTGACTGACACAAAATCGGTTGGGTTTCGATCCTGGCTTGGGGCATTCAGATGTCGCAATGAGGAGCTGTGATACAGCGAAACAATACTGTCTGCAAATGACAATATATATATATATATATATATATATATATATATATATATATATATATATATATATATATATGAGGAGGCATGGTGGAGTAGTGGATAGCGGCTTGAATTGAGAGCAGAGTTCAAATTCCAGTTGAATCCATTGCAATCACTTACATGCTAATACCCTAGGGAAAGCTCTGGCATCTCGTCTACAGTCACTTTCTCACAGACGCGACATCGCCTCTCTCTGTCTGTTTTACAAATACTTTCATGGCAATTGCTGGTTCCCAGACTTCATGAGTTCAAGCGCCCTACGAGGCTGGCATCCCACTCTCACCCTTTCACTGTCGAAACTCCTAAATATAGCCGTCTCTTCTACTCCAATAGCTTCATGTCTTGCACCTCTAGCCTGTGGAACTCCCTTCCCTATTCCAGTTTCCCTGAGAGCTATAATCTCCAGCTATTCAAATGTAATGTCAATCGACATCTCCAGTTGCCTTGATCTATCAACTACCCTTCTCCTCATCCTTTCTTCTATCACTCCTATCTGATCTTCTGTAACCACTTGCGTCCTAGTGGCTTCTCACCTTGCTTGGGGTGAAACACTTAAAAAAAAAAAAAGGGAATTAATCATCTTCTTCTCCATCCAGCTATGGGTAAATAGCAAGAGAGATTGGGTTCTATAGCCTTGGATAGCAACTGGTCTATGAGAAAGAGAACTCTGAATTAAATACCTGCGTAGGGTCGTTTGGGGACCTTGTGGCACGTAGTGTACCAGGTCTCTGTATTCGGCCCTTCAAAAAGTGTAGTAGGTTCTGTACAAAGCCTTCACCGCCATAATCGTATGTGCTGTTGTCTGCCAGTAGGTTCATAGGAACTGAGCTGCCTGACCCTCATACGTCGAATATGACGGGAGAGTCCACCATATATATATATATATATATATATATATATATATATATATATATATATATATATATATAACCTAATGATCCAGAACCTACTTACCTAGTGAGGTAGGTTATGGCTCATTAGGTTTTTTTTAGTTTTTGCTCTACTTAGTATATTGAGTACTTTTACGTATTAACTTAAGTTGCTTTGTCGGCGTTTTTTCTTTTGGCTGGACATTAAGGTGTTGATTAAAATTATTTTCAAGCGGTACGGATGTTTTCAGTCTTTTCTTTTTTATTGATAAACATCAAAAAATGTAATATATATATATATATATATATATATATATATATATATATATATATAACATAAGATAATGCTCATGTGTTTTTGCTTTCCACGACTAAAAGTGTCTTGCGAATACTTAGATGTTTGAGGATTGTGAGACAACATTAGGACCATCTTTTTAGAAAGCAGTAACATATGCATATTATTTTTCTTTTTTCTATCTTCTTTCTTCTGCTTCTTTTGTAAACATTTTCCCCAAGCAAGGCTGGGGTGCCACTGACACGAAACGTGATACGGGGAATGAAAATAAGAGTAAAGACGGTTCTTTGAAGAAAGGATAAAGAGATGGACAGGGATCAAGATCAAGGCATCAGAAGATGTCGATTGACATTACATTTGAATTTTTGAAGATTATAGCTGTCAGGGAAGCAAGTAAGATGAAGGAAGTTCCACTGGCGGGAAGTGCGTGAGAAGAAGCTGTTGGAGTAGAAGAGGCGGTTACATTTAACTGTTTTGATAATGAAAGGGTGGGAGCGAGATGCCAACCTAGTAGCACGCTTAAATTCATGCATTTGGGGTACCAGTGAAAATATGTCGTCAGAGCAGTTGCCACGAAAATATTTGTAGAAAAGACATAAGTAAGCAACATGCTTACATTTTATATAGGCTCTGTTTTGTATATATTATATATTTTCCATTGAACACTGTATTTATAGCGTCGCTGTTTTATCTTTATTGTACAATGATGGGAAGGACGACCTGAATTTAAAAAAAAATAGAAAGACGCTCTCTCGACTTCCAGCTGCGCTCAACGCAAGAAGGCTCGGAATAAACGCTCCGAATAATATTCAAAACAACACAAAAATACATCTCAGACAGTTACAAGAGAAAATAACAACACTAACCCCTTGAAAATAGCAAAGGAAGTTGCCGAAAACGTTTAGGACAATGAACTGTATGGACAGTTTTGGTACCCACTCAATCTCACCAAACGGAAAAAAACTGAATAGAAAATGTCATATATGTATGTATGTATGTATGTAAGGTATATTTCGGCAGTAATAATTCTTTCAAACATGTTTGGTTGAATATCATCAGGATCTGTCTATCAAATTGTTTTTACTAATTTTTTCAAATTTCAATGTTAGTTGTTTTATGTTATTGGTGAATTTACCAAACTTCAAATATAATATATATTATATCCCCCACTCCGAGGACTTTCGAATGTTTTACATTCGTTTTAAAGGATTGTGTATGTTTATGTAACTGTTTTTGGTTAATTCTGGCATTCTCACGTTTGCTGAAACAATTTCAAATCACTCGTGGTGACGCCATTTAATTTTGGAATATATATATATATATATATATATATATATATATATATATATATATATATATATATATATATATATGTGTGTGTGTGTGTGTGTGTGTGTGTGGTAGAAATTATTAGGAGGATTTGATAATTATGTTTAAGTAATTCATCGAGTTTGAAAGAAACCTCAACAGAATGCAGAAAGCACTGGACGGCTGTTTCGTCCTATACTTGGGACTCATCAGCGGCGCGCATCCACTACCGAGAAATGAAACCCTGACAGTTAAGTTGTCAAGCAAACATCATACCAACGGTTCCACCAGTCCTCGGTGACGAAGAGATTGCAAATCAGACTCAATATAGCGCTGCTCGCTCATATATTCCGTGGTGGAACTCTGATGAGTTTCTCTCTAACCATAGGACTGTGCCCCCTGGAGCCACGACTACTATCACCAAGCCGCTCACTCTAGAGCATTAGAAGCTGGTTCAAGCAATGACGTACATGATAGAAATTATTAGGAGGACTTGATAATTATATTTAAGTAATTCATCGAGTCTGACTCGATGAATTACTTAATATATATATATATATATATATATATATATATATATATATATATATATATATATATATATATATACATACCTTGATAATAAAAAAGAAACCTCAGATTACACCTCCATTTCCAAACTATAAATGAGTAAAACATTTCTTTGGGGAGTTATTCCAAACATCGCTTGTGAATGAAACGGTCATCTAAAGTTAAGGTCTAATATTGAAATTAAACTTTAACATGTGTGGACCATTTTCGAAACATAGTAATTTCTGTGTCGCGATGAAATCATATTTTTAAAAAATAATTATAATTTTAAGCTCTACTCCGGTATCGAGCACTGTTTTTTAAAAATAAAAACAAAAATACTAAAGAACTTTGGATCAGCAGTTTAACTGTTCTTTCCTATTACATCATCACACACACACACACACACACAGATATATATATATATATATATATATATATATATATATATATATATATATATATATATATATATATATATATATATATATGTATGTATAGGTGCCTCCATGAAATCGCTAAAGCATCTGCATACCGTGAGGAAAACATGTTCCACACATAATGAAAACATAATTTTATCATCAAAATCTTTGTTATTATTAAGATGAAGGATCAAAGTATTTTTTTAATATTTAATTAATTTTTTTTTTTAATTTTTTTAGAACATTCGAAATTTTTATTAAAAAACTTGTTTTTCTTGCGTTAGCGGATGTACTAACTTTTAACATAGCAAATTTTAGCCTCTTTTTTCGGTGACAGATACGTTAATTTTGAAATTCTTGCAAAAATCAAATAATTGTCGGATTTTAATTAAATTTTCCGGACTTATTCACAAATGAATGAAATTATTTTTGAAATTTTTATTACAATATCTTGGTAAAAATGTTTTTTTTTTTAATATGTTTTTCGCCCCCTTAATTTTATAAAAACTTGAGAAATTCAACGTCTTATTTTTTAGTGACTATATTAGTTAAAAGAATTCTTTAAAGAAATTAAATAACCGATTTTTTTTTTTGGTGGGGGGCGGAATACGAACCTGTCTTACGGGAAATCTGTTCCGAATCGAAAAAAAAAAAAAACTCATTAAAGAAATTATTTAATTAGAGTAACTTTTAATTTCTTTTATAAATAGTTTATAATAAACGCAATATTGTCTGAAGAAAAAAGGTTTCAATGAAAAACGAATTTTTGCAAGATTTGTTTTCACTTTTTACAATTTTAAATAGAATAATTTATAAAGTTTTAAATCTTTAGAATTCAGTTTCAATGTGATAGCTCATAATAAATATTGTTATTAAGTAAAACTATATTTACTAATCGTATATTGTAAAGCTTATTGCAATAGGACAACACCGAATGTTTTAAAAAGAATTTCGATTTTTTTTTGTATGTGTATATATGTGCAGAATATCTGAAGTATAGATGTACAAACCAATAAATTTATCATTAAAATGTCACATGTTTTAACGGTTGACCCTCTTATAAACTTATTGTCTGCTCTACTATGCATAACTATGAACACGTTCGGTGGTCAATCGGCTGACAATAAATCGATTAATACGTCAGAAAAACAAGACCTCTTGGCTAAGAATTGCTTGTGCACAACATTTTATGCTATAAGTAATATTCGTTTCAGATTTAACTTGATATTTTTCCTTAAATAACGTTTCAGAAATATGTTTTATTTTTGCATGATTTTTAAAACAGAGAATTAACTTTTGTTTACAAATTTGTCAAAATGGCCGATTTTTATCGAATTTAATGAAAAAAAAAATCAATATAATTTCTGTTTGAAATACCCCACAGAGTATTTTGCTGACCGAATATAGTAAATGTTAAAACCTTTAACTTTCAATTAAAGCTAAAAATAAAAGCTTCAAGAAAGTTTTTTCACTTTTAAAAATTCATTTTAAACCTTACGTATACCGAATTGGTGGAAGTACCAATATATATATATATATATATATATATATATATATATATATATAATAGATGGAAACGTCATGTAAACGGTCAAAATAGAATATATATATATATATATATATAGAGAGAGAGAGAGAGATAGATAGATAGATAGATAGATAGATAGATAGATAGATAGATAGATAGATAAGGCTGATAGAGGAATATATAGATAGAAAGTAGCATATATATATGAAGCTGTTGAGAAAAATATAATATGACGAAAATCAATCCATTTGTAAGGATATATAGAAACAAAAAGAAATGCAAGTCGATATAAACCGATTGTAAAAATGAGTAATAATATAATCGATAGATTGGTGGCCACAGCCTGGGACAGATATTAAGAGATTAAAATTGATGGACGGGTTAAAGTCGAGTGGAACAAAAAAAAGTATTGTAAAGAAAGTAAAAGAGAAAGAAAGAATAATCAATACATGACAAATGGTGTATAGTAACGGATAGAAAGTTCGATAGGGTATGAAAAGAGGGGAATGAATATTAAAAGATTGAGATCAATATGCGCGCGCACACACACACACATATACGCACACACAAACATACACACACACACACATATATATATATCACTTTAAACGTTATTTTTAATGGATAATCGTATTTAAGTAGACGCTCTGTTTATTTATGAAACAGTATATTTATTTATTTTCGTCTACCGACCTAAATATTCGAGATATCTCATTAAAGAAAAACATACGCTCTCCGACAGGATAGTGCATATTATAATATACTGTTTAATAAATAAACAGAGCGTCTACTCAAATTTGAGTATCAGCTAAAAATAACGTTTAAAATGGTAACAATCTGTCGGATTAATAAGTAAGAAATGCATTACTTCTTTGGAAAAAAAATATATATATATATATATTTATGTGTGTGTGTGTGTGTGTTTAGGAAGTAATCCTTCTTTCATGCACATTTCACTGAAAACGACAGACAAGGTGCTTTTATTTAGTTTTTTTAATACAATTTCTCATGCGATCTAATATTTTTTTCTTTGCGGATGATAAATTCTATAAAAACTGTCAGAATGTTCTTTTTATCCTAGCGCTTTCCACACACACACACACACGCACACACACACATATGTGTGTGTGTGTCTGTGTGTATACACACACAGACACACACACAATATATAGATACGAATAGATTGAGATAGATAGATATGAATAAAGAAAGATTGGTAGATAAGAATAGGCTAGGAGTGAGATAGATAGATAGATAGATAGATAGATAGATAGATAGATAGATAGAAAGAAAGAAAGAAAGAAGGGGATAATGAACAGACAAGATAGATAGATAGATAGATAGATAGATAGATATTAGGTTGGTGCAAAAAATAATGACGTTATAATGTCGTTTTTTGACGTTAAAAATACGTCAAAAAACGACATTATTACGTCATTATTTTTGCACCAACCTAATAGATAGATAGTTTTTCTCTTTGACTCATGTAAAACGAACGATATGATTTGCGAGTTCACGGTTGAGGCGTACATATTGCCGGCTTTACTTTCTTTCAAGTAGCCGCGCGGATCACATAAACATCGTTGCCAATCTCCATTGTATGTTTGTCTTCGAATTTTAGGACGAACTTAATTCTAATTTACTTTTACTTGCCTTTACTCGAACCACGTTATGAAATGTTTTTCAGGGATACGGCATTTCAGGCCGATTATTTGACTTAATACAATCATTCCTGTCAAATCGTGTAATGAAGGTCTTGCTTAACGGATTCTCCTCCAGTTCCTTTCTCACGAACGCAGGTGTTCCCCAAGGCTCTATCCTGGCTCCTTATCTTCATTAAAGATCTTCCTGATGTCATCAATTCCCAAGTAGGCATCTATGCAGACGACACTACTATTTACTCCAGCCTAAATAGCAAATCTGATATCGCTGACAAAACTAACTTGGCCGTTGGTCTTGAAAAGGACCTCCAATCGGTTGTTGACTGGGGCAGGAAATGGCTTGTTAACTTTAATGCCTAAAAAACAAAACTGCTCTCTCTTACCCACCAGAGAGAACCCTCCCTGCCTCCCATTAGAATGTCTGATGCTCAACTCCACGAGAGCACCTCTTTGCGATTGCTTGCTCTCACACTGTCCGCTGAGCTGCTGAGATTGAACAATTATTAGTTTGGTGCAAAAGTAATGACGTAATAATGTGGTTTTTTGACGTATATTTTAACGTCAAAAAACGGCATTATTACGTCATTATTTTTGCACCAACCTAATACATTGAATCAATAGCTTCATCTACCGCAAGGAAAGTTGATTCTCTGTGTCGTGCCAGAAAGTTTTTCTCGCCTGAGTTCATCTTTCAAATCTATAAACCAACCATTCGCCCTTGCATGCAATATTGTTGTTATATATGATCTGGAGCCCCCGCTATTCGTCTTAAGGTTCTCAGCAAAAACCAGAGACGGATATGTAGTATGGTTGGCCCTGATCATCTCGTTTACAGTCGCTCTCTCACAGACGTGCCATCGCCTCCCTCTGTCTTTTCTACAAATACTTTCACGGTAACTGCTCCGACGAGCTACTTTCGCTAGTTCCCAAACTGCATTAATTTAAACGTGACACTAGGTCGGCATCTCAGTCCCACCCTTTCAGTGTCAAAACGGTTAAATGTAGCCGTCTCTTCTACTCCAATAGCTTCATGTCTCGCACTTCCCGTCTTCCCTTCCTCTTACTTGCTTCCAGGATAGCTATAATTTCCAACTATTCAAATGTAATGTCAATCGACATCTCCAGATGCCTTGATCTATTCTCCGTCCTTCTCTCCATCCTTTCCTCTATCACGCCTCTTTACTCTTGTTCCAACTTTCTGTAACCCCTTGCGCGCTAGAGGCACTCCTGCCTTGCTTGGGGTGAAAAGCTTAAAAAATATCAACAGATTGAGATAGATATTCGACGGCTAGTCTACGTGCTAAGTCAGCTAGCTAATTACCTGCTGCAGAAGCCTGTCGAGGCACAGTTGTTTATTATCACAGAGCCTAATTGTAGTTTATACTGTAACTATTCTGAGAGGAGCTTAGTTCTGATATAGAGAGAGTGTGAGAAAGGAAGCGAGATAACAAGTGAGATAAAGTTAGAGAGAGAGAGAAAGAGAGAGAGAGCATAATCTGGTGTGATCAACTGTTTGAACAAGGACAGCATGCTCAAAGCCTCGGCTACGATGACTCAATTCGTGGTATGTTTTCACGGCTCCTTCGAATGGTGCCGTTTGCTGGGAACGCCTTCCTAGTCCGTTAGGTGAGATTCGAACCCATATCCCAATCCCAAGAATCGAACCTTGTTACCACTCAGACACGCGCCCAATACATGCATACAAGCTTCTAACTGCTATCTTCTTGTCGCGTATCACCGCCACAAGTTGCCTGGTTGTTCTTTGAACGGATGTAGCTCTTTAAGCTAGATAAACTTTCAAAACCGACGACACACACACACACACACACACATACATACATACATACATACATATATATATATATATATATATATATATATATATATATATATATATATATAAGATTTAAGAAACAGCAGTTATTTTTATATATAGAACTGAATATTAAAAATATTAAAAAATATATTAAAATAGAGCGTTAATGATAATACATGAAAAGATTACTTTTACATATCAATTTTATGCCGACATCGATGTTTCGTGGTGAAATTTCCAGTCTTCAGGGGTTGTGGTCTTAAAAGGTATTTCCAATTTTTTCAAAAGTTGAAAAAACTGGAAATACCGTTTAAAACCACAACCCATGAAGACTGGAAATTTTACCAAGAAACATCGATGTCGGCATAAAATTGGTATTTAAAAGTTACTTAATCTTTCCATGTAATATATATATATATATATATATATATATATATATATATATATATATATATATATAAATTTATATATAGATATGTTTCATCAAAGACGACAGGCAATGTATTAAGCTTTTTATTTAATTTTTCTATTGTTCAAACAAGTGTTTGCTTTTTTGAACACAGAGTGTGAAGAAACTGTTCAAATGTTCTATAATTCCGAGCACTCTCAGCTATACTTTTAGCCATTATCAAGGATGATTTGATTTTTGATTTTTAATTGGGTGCATGGGTTGTGTGAATGTTTCTAGAGTTATAGGGATGCTTTATTTTCCGAACACAGTCAGCACATAGTGGCCATGTTCGTAGTAAATATTATTGAGTGTTGGCTTTTTCTTTTTTATTATTAAGGCTTCCATTATTTCTAATCTTTAAGCTGCTAAGAAAGTTGGTTCACTGTGTCATCCGAGAAAATTTTCTCTCCAGAATCTATCTTACATATCTTTTAGTCAACCATTCGCCAAAGATTAGAATATTGCTGTCACATATGGTCCGATGCCTTTGCTATTTACCTTGAGCTCCTTGATAAAATCCGAAGACTCAGCAATATTATTGGTCCTGATCTGGCGGCTCGGCACCAATCACTTTCCTACCACTGTAAGGTTACCTTTATATGTCTTTTCTATAAATATTTTCATGTCATTTTTTTGGATCAGCTCTTCGTTATGGTACCTAGACTTTTTTTTAAAAATTTAAGCGCAGTATTAGACTGGCGTCGAGATCTCGTCCATTTGCAGTTGAGCTGGATAGATGTAGCCGTAAGTTCTATGGTAACAGTTTCTTTTCTCGCAATTCACTCTTGTGAAACTCTCTTCTGGCTCCATACATTCCGGCCAACTTCAATCTGCAAAAATTTAAATGCAATGTCAATCGTTATCTACTGATTGCTCTTTCCTCTTCCTGCTCAGTATTTATGTTTCTGTTCCTAATTCTTCCCCTTGTGTCTTAGGGGCTTTACTGCCTTGCATGGGGTGATGCCAAATAAAAAAATAAATAAAAAAAAAACTTTATGTCACTCCGCAGCTCCACAAGTATTTTGTAACAGAAAAAAATCACATTTTCGCGAAATGATTTTTGAATTGTAAAAATAAAACCATAAAAGACGCCGATATTGGTTGAATGATGTTGAAAAGGAAAACTCTTTTAGTCAGGTGCGACTGTTTCGCAATATGGGAATTCGTGCCCGGACGCAAACTCATTTCCGGTCTAATTATATACGTTTGGATGCCCATAATTCGTTGCGATTCTCACAAGAATTTTGTACCCTATTGACCGAGGTCTTTCCGGTAAAGGGGCAGACAGCGATTTAGGCTTTTTCTTTCTTTTTCCTTTTTTTTTTTTTTTTTTTTTAATAACGGTTCATAGCATATATGAAGCAGAATCCAGTTATCTCGTTCAGAATTACTTTTGCGATGCGAGGTTTTATATTTCGTCATTCTAATTCGGACAGTTCAGAGATCTGAACAAAAAAAGTACATGTAATATCAGTTTTTGTGTTCTTTTACAGGTATATGGATATTGTTTTCAGACTCTAATTGTACGAACATTTTGCAAACTAGGTATTCTTAGTCTACGCTGTTTTTAATCTTCATTAAAGACTTTCCCGATGACATCAGCTCTCAACTTGGCATCTACGCTGACGACACTACCATTTACTTATCCTTCGATAATAAGGCTGATCAGTCCGATAAAGTCAAAATGGCAACTGATGTACAAAACGACCTCAAGACTTTGGTTAACCGGGGCAAAAGTTGGCTTGTCAATTTTAATGCCTCCAAAACTAAACTACTGTCCATTAATCACCTGAGAAATCATTCTCTACCTTCCATCAGTATGGCTGATGCTATCCTCCAGGAAAGTGACACGTTTCGGCTTATTTTCTCAACTGACATGAAATGGAAAGACTATATTGAATCCATTGCAAGGTCAGCTGTGCTGGGCGAGATAATTTTTCTCTCATGAATCTATCTTGCATATCGATAAGTCTGCCAATCTCCCAGGCTTAGAATATTGCCGCCACATATGGTCCGGTGCCCCTGCTATTTACCTGGAGCTTTTTGATAAAATCCAAAGAAGAATCAGCAACATTATTGGTTCTGATCTGGCGGCTCGGCTTCAGTCACTTTCCCAGCGCAGTAAGGTTGCCTCTCTGTGTCATTTTTGTAAATGGTTTCATGTTAATTTTTCGGGTGAGCTCTTCGTTATTTTACCTTGACTTTTTTTAAAAATTTAAGCGCAGTACTAGACTGGTATCGAGATTCATCAATTTACAGTTGAGCCGGCTGTATCCGTAATTTCTATACTAACGGTTTCTTTTCTCGCAATTCTCGCTTGTGGAACTCTCTTTCGGCTCCATACTTTACAGACAACTTTAATCTGCAAAAATCTAAATGCAAAGTCAATCGCGCTGTTCTCCTAATTACTCTTTTCTCTTCCAGCTCATCAGTAATGTTTCTGTTCCTAATTCTTCCACACACTGTAACACCTTCTGTCTTAGTGGCTTTACTGCCTTGCTTGGGGTGAGATTCATTATAAAAATTTAATATCTTTTCCTCCAAGGCGGTACCCACCACTGCATTTAACGTGTCTATTAATAATAACGTTAATGGAAACATCAACCATGTCCATAAAATGAATACCAAATGTTTCTTTTGGTATTCAAAGACCAAATACTTAACGTTATCGTCGTTTGAAATCCATAAAAGCTTCCTCTTAAGACAGTTTTTCAGGAAAATAGACTTCTCAACTCCACTGCCATTGCTCTTTCTAGTGCTGATAAGGGTTTCCTTTCCTTCCGAGCCTTTTTTGAAGGTAGTGTAGAAGAGCAACATCTTCATAATCTAGGAAGTGTTTATAACAGAGGAGAGAACATGCAGCACAGAGATCCGAAGGTGCAGTGGAATAGCGAAAAATGCCTTCCAAAAGTTAAGCAAAGTATTAATAAAGAGGAAAATTTCATTTGAAACTAAAAAAAAGAACACTGAACTGTTATGTAATATTGTTCCTCCAATATGGCAATGTATATACCATGAACTGAACGCATGAGCAACGATAAAGTTTTGTGGAAAATGGGAACAAAAAGGACACTTATATTTAGCATAAGAAACGGACACTGGAAAGTTCTTGGGTACATAAAGAAAAGGAGGTTTGGAGAATTTGACACTCACGGGATATATTGAAGGCAAGAGAGAGGAAAGCAGAGATTAATGACATTGTGCAAATAGTTGGAAAAAACAGGGATTTAAGGAGATATCAGAAAGATAAACACTGCTAAGAGCTACAAAGTACAGGAAGATGTGGAGAACCATGATCGCCCACGTCCTGAACAGAAAACGCTAATGATGACATTAGCTATTTCCATACAGGAAACATTTGATAGCCATTGACCAAACAATGTTGCTGTTGGTTGTAATTTATAAAATCTTTATCTTAAAACAATTTCTCCAAGGAAATACACTTTTCAAGTCCACACTGTTATTTTTCCTTCTAGTATTGACAGGGGGTTTCTTGCTTAAGCTTTCCTAAGCTGATGAGAGTTTCTTTCCTTAGCTTTTGTTTAAAAATACAAATGCTACTAAGAACTACAAAGGACAGGAAGTCGTGAGGAGCCATGATCAACCACGCCCTGAATGAACACTGCACATAGAAGAAGATTGCTGATTCAATGGTCGATGTTTCAGCCCAAGTATTATGTAATAATATTGATGTGAGTTTCCTTCACGAGAGAACATTTGGTATTACCATAATCAATAGACTAATTTCCATTGCCAGCACTCGTATCACTAGAATTTTCTCTGATTTCTGTTGTATTTAAATCAAGTGATATCGTTAGAAACAATGAAAAAAGTATTGGACGGCTACACAATATATAATCTCTTATATGGCAATAAATGCTGGACATACCGAAAAGAGACAAAGGGAAACAGAAGATAACCTACCTAACAAGTTTTTGTAAATAGTTGGCAGGACAGAGGTTAGAGGTGATAGCGAAAAGTCAAATCTTGCTATGAGCTACAAAAGATAAGAAGTTATGGAGAGTCATGATCGCCCATATCCTGAAGAGAAACTCTACATAGAAGAATCAAAAAATAGTTCTGGCGAAATTAGCCATTTCCACAAAGGAACCATTTGATTGTCATTGACCATCAGAGTTACTGTTGGTTGTAATTTATAAAATCTTTCTTTTAAAACAGTTTTTCAGGAAAACAGCTTTCTCAAGTCCACTGTTATTGCTCTTTCTAGCAGTGATAAGAGTTTCTTTCATAATCCTTTCTTTAAGGTAGTGTGAAAAGTTAAACATCTTGATTATATTATTATTTTCGCTTCTAGTTAAATGTGTTACCTATTCCAGTTGTGGTCACTTATGGAAACGTTCAAGTGATGTGTTTTTTTTATTTGGTGCAAACCTCTAATCAGCAGAATTCTAATATTACATGATTTTTGAACAGACATGTTTTCAATTTGTGCAATAATGAGTAGAAATGTTCATAATGGGAGAGGAAAAGAAAAGAAACGAAAAGATCAATAATTATTGCATAAAATTATGGTACGCCTTGAATATATAGACGTCGGTTTCGTTAAAAAATATTTCCACATAAAAATCATACTTATTATTAAACCCACGTTGTGTGTGTGTCTGTTCGTTTTTATATTGGATCGGATTTCCTACATTTTTCAACCGATTTCAACAAAACTTCACAGGACTACGTAAAATTACCTTGCGATGGTTCTGACAGCGCCAAAAATTGGAAAAACACTATTGTTTTTGCACGAAATCAATTTGAAAACACGATTAAGAGGCATCACTGTCGCCAGAATGAAAGGGGAACAACTCATATCGAGTTATACTTATTATAAAACCCAGGTTGTTTGGGCTTGTGTGTGTGTGTGTTCGTTTATATATGGGATCGGATTTCCTATGTTTTTCAACCGATTTCAACAAAACTTCACTTTTTTGGTTGGTAGTGTTTTTTATTGTCTTGCACACTTTTTTCTTTATTTTTACATTCAGAATGCTTTAAAAATTCCATTGGGTCAACCCGTGGCATGGTATTCAGGTACTTTGCAAAGGTACCGCACGCTGGGATTGACATTTGGAAGTTAGCTTCCTGACAAATCGACCATGGCGTGGTTCGAACCCGGGTCAGAATGCGAACGTTCTAACCACTCGGCCACGTGCCCATATGCACATACACACATCAACACACGCGCACATTCACACATACATACATATATATGTAAATTTGTAAATACAGATACTCATCTTTTTCAAAGTTAGTGGTATTGACTATGCTAAGACAATATTGAAGCCATACCTTTCCTAACCAGCAATACATTTTATCTATAGTTGAAGTCATACAATAGAGTTCAAAATATATTTAGTTGAATCTATAAAGATGTTTTCAAAATATTCAGATTTCGGGATTAAATAACCCATAGAGGTGTTGTTATGACGCTAAACAAAATCAACCAACCAACATAAAATAACTTTTTCATGACATTCGTTTAATATCCTACAATTTCTTAAAGAAGTCAAACTCCATTTCAAAATATAACTTTAACAAAACTACAGCATAAAACATACACATCACCACCTCTATTAATTATATCCACACAAACATGTATATGCACAAAAGCTGAGTGTGAAAGCAGAATAACATATATCATATTTTTATTACTTCAAAACTCCCAAGAAAATTAGATTTCGACATTAAATGACCCATAACTTTGTTGATATGCCGATAAACAAATAAATCAAATCAAATCTTATATGGCAGTGGATGCTGGAATATCTCCCTACGGATGAGAAGAAAACTGGAAGCAATGTTGATGCTGAGAATTCCATGGACGGATCGAGTAACGATATGCTTCTTCTCGCAGTTCAAGTACTTTGATCTGAACCAAGAGAAGACATTTTTTCTGTTAAAGAAGAAGAAGAAGAAGAAGAAGAAGAAGAAGAAGAAGAAGAAGAAGATGATGATGATGATGATGATGATGATGATGATGACGAGAAGGAGAATAACGTCGCAAAGGTGATAGTAGGTTAACCATGGGGGAGGGGTAAAGAAGAAGAAGAAAAAGATATGTTTCTTCTCGGAGTTCACGTACTTTAATCAGAAACCAAGAGAAACAATTTTTTACTGATAAATACATAGAGGAAGAAGAAGAAGAAGAAGAAGAAGAAGAAGAAGAAGAAGAAGAAACAACAAGAAACAACAACAACAACAACAACAACAACAACCCTATTATTTTGGGGTACGATTCCAAATGTGCCAATTCTTACGCACATGGTGTTATTCTTTATATTTGATATTTTCCTCAATTCCTGAATCTGGTTTTGGTATATTTTTATTTCTTTCTTTTTCCTATTTCTTCGTTTTGGTATATATACTATCGATCAGTATAGTCGAAAAGCAGGTGTTTATTATTACATGTACTCTATTTAAAAGACTTAGAATTTTTTCAGCGTCATCGCTTTTTGCTGTTATGCAATAATTTTCTGTTCATGTATGCGCACTCTAATAGTCATTAGCCTTGTTTTTACTTAATGGCTTGTTTAGTGTCCTACATTTCATCACTTCTCGCTATTTTTTGTTTTCTTTCCTTTTCATTTTTTCGTTCATTTTATCTTTCTTTCTTTTTTCTTATTCTGTTATTTCTTTCTTTCTTTCTTTTCTACGGCTTGCTTTTTATCTTCACTTATTTCTTTTTCAGTTTCTCCCTCTTTTTCTTTCTCATTTCTTTCACACATTTATTTTTCTATCTTTTTTTAAAAATTTTATTTATTTATTTTCTTTCTTTCTTTCTTTCTTATTTTCAATCATTCTCTTTCATCTTTCTTTCTTTCTTTTCTACGGCTTGCTTTTTATCTTCACTTATTTCTTTCACTTTGCTCTTTCTTCTTTTCCATCCGCACTTTTAATTTTCTTTACTCATGGCATCACACAGACACACACACACACACACACAGACACACACACACATACACAAAAAAAAACTACACACATGCACAAGAGTAAATGCGCGTTTATTTTCGCTGGTTTAGATTTAAGCCTCCATCAAACAATTTGGAATTTTACATTCGTGAACAATCGAGGTCACAAATTGTCATCATGTGTGACAAATGTGAGAAACAGTATGTACTAGGTTTAACCAAACCGGTTCACGGGCGGTTGGCTGGCGGAGTGGACGACTGAGGCAATCCAGAATTTAAAAAAAAAAAAAAAAAAAAAAAAAAGGAATGCGAGTAGTTCGCATTCCTTCTCAGTGACAAAAGCCGCCTATGAGGACGGCAGAGGTGGGGAAGTAGGAGGCGCTGCCTTTGACGTAGCTAATGACTGGAGGAGTAGGTGTAGGAGTCCAACCAGTGAGGGGAAAAGAGGAGGAAAAGTGCGTATAAACACTGAAATTATAGTGCATATTAATGGTATAATTACTACATATATATAAGCAGACGCAAATAATCTTCATGCATCTATCTGAAAAATGTTGAATATATATACAGGGTGTATTAAAAATACTTTTAAAAACTTAGGGGGCGGGCTCCTCACACCAAAACAAGGACAAAAGTCCATATAAACATAACATCCGCAAATACTACGTTTTGAGTTAAGTTTAAAGAAAGTTTACAGTAGATAGCGCTGTGTTACCATTATGTCTAGGTTACATTTGTCATTCGTGTATATTTGTGGCTCGTCTGTCTTTAAAGTTTAATGTGTGTAGTAATGAGTTAACTGAGAAGTGTTCTGTTTAACAATGGCAGGCAGATAAGATTTTTGCATACGCTCGCGCGAATGGTAATGGACGCGAGGCTGCACGTCTGTATCAGTTTGTGTTTCCAGGTCGAAGGCAGCTGAGTCAACCAAACTGCTGCTGTTATGGTCGCGTTTCTGAGACAGGATCCGTGGCACCACAAACTATGCATCGAGCAAGACCGAGATCCGATCTTAAGGCTGACCACGCAGAACATATTCTACATGAACAACGCCTACCGTAAACTTTAAAGTTAATAACTCTAAAATTAAGGGTGTGCCACCATATGGTTAAATGGACTTTTATCCTAGTTTTTGTGTGAGGAACCCACTCCCAAAGTTTGTAAAACACACCGTGTATATATATATATATATATATATATATATATATATATATATATATATATCCAAGTATAGGATTGGTGTATACGGAATAAATTCCAATAACCAAAAATACTATTTTTAAAAGAGTGCTCAATACGGAGTAGAGCAAATATAATTATTTATTCGAAAATTATAACATAAATATGTTATAAAATCACTACAAAAATAGTCATTTTGTTTCAACACTTCTGGTACCTACTACATTTAACAGCTTCACTATCACCAGAATTGATGAAACAAAATGGTTATTTTTGTAGTGATTTCATAACCTATTTATGTTATAATTTTCGAATAAATTATATATATATATATATATATATATATATATATATATATAATGTATGTATGTGTGTGTGTGTGTGTTTTTAAGAAAACAGTGTTGGTCTGATCAACAGAAAACTTGCCTATATTAGACAAGAAAGTAACCTGGACAAGGAAATAAAAACAAAAAAGAAGACCAAAAGGCAATATTTTAAAGTGCTCATGCCTAGACTGTCTAGACCGAGCAAAAAGTTAAGCAACGTCAACACTCAACACTACTCAAGTTACACGATCTCAGGATCTTCAGGCGACTAGAACGGACTTTTTTATCCTTATGTTTTACTGTAAGGTATAGAGATCTCTACCGCCAGACGGGTGGGAGCAATTACTACTAAAAAACACAAGAAAGTTTGACGTGACCGTCTTGCTAAAAGACCTGATACCTTAGACATGAAAAAATCCCGAACAAGGAATAAAAAAAGTATATATATATATATATATATATATATATATATATATATAATGTTGTATATAGCGTCATCCACATACAGACTGTTTCGCAGCTCATCGTTTCAAGCGGTTTTGTTTCATATATATATATATATATATATATATATATATATATAATCTTTATGGACCCCCAAAATAACACTTTCAAAATAAAGCAAAATAAACAGCGTCTGTTTCTAGCTATTTTACAAAGAAAATTAATGACATCTTCTCTTCTCTTATAACTTCCGTTTAAGTGTGCCAATATCTGCTAACTCACTCATGTCTTCTCTCTCTCCCCCCTCACTTCCTCACTTCGTTAATTTATATATGTTTAATACGGCCCGTCAAAAATGTGTAAATTTTCTTTTCATTTTTTGTTTGGAAGTAAAGTCTGA
>OZ010585.1:58487251-58594751 GCA_963932145.1 Acanthosepion lycidas | reverse complement strand
GTTGTAGGACCTGTTAGGGTCCCAGCTATGGTCAAATTGTAAACCCCCAAACAAAAAGAAAACACTGAATGAAAATATAAAAATACATTTTTTTATATTAATCAAAACCATCACTTGACAGGAGACCAGAAGTGTTGAAACAAAATAGCTATTTTTGTAGTGATGTTATAACATATTTATGTTATGATTTTTGAATAAATACTATTTGCTCAGCTCTGTATTGAGCACTCTTTTAAGAGTAGTGTTTTTGCTTATTGGAATTTTATTCCGTCTATACCAATACTTGGGTAATACATTTTTATATAAAAAAATGACCAATAATACATTTTATCTATAGTTGAAGGCATAAAGTTGTGTTCAAAATATATTTAATTGATGCCATGAAATTGTCTTCAAAATAATTTTTGGCGTTAAATAGCCATAGATTTCCTTATGTCGCTAAATAAAATTAAACAACCATCATGAAAGAACTCTTTCAAGGCATTAATCCATATAATATCCTACACTTTCTTACATCAAACTGTATTTCAAAATATGACAAGACTACAGCATAAAACACACATATCATCGCCTCTAGTAATTATGTCTACACAAATATGTATATGCACAAAAGCTGAGTATCATCTACCATGTATTCAATTGGGAAAGTAGAATAATATGTAACATATTTTTATTACTTCTAAGCTCCCAATTAAATTAAATTTCGGCACTGAATTGCCCATAAGGAGTTGATATGCCATTAAACAAATCAATCAATAATACACTGCAACCAAACTGAATGAACCTTAGATACCGTCTATGTATATATTCCATCCATGGTTTTAAATTCAGAATTCTCCTTCTACATTGGTTGTTACTTCGGCTAGAGAGTCCAGTTACCACTGCCATTTAACCCATAGCTAGGTTGAATCCATACCTTTCCTAGATGTATTTGTGAGAAAGTAAATGTAGCGACCTCAACCAAAATTTCTCGTTCCGTGCCTCTAACCATTACACCACAAGCACAAGCAGATAATAACTACAAATAATTAAGTGATACGAGTTATCTCCCCTAGAATTGGCAGCGGAATGAGAGCACAAAATTCCCCATATATTACCAAATTCGACAAGCAACCTGACGAAATTAAGAGGGAAGCATGTTCAAAACGCAATGCCTATAACAAGCAAAGATGAAGTCACCATTTGCAATCAAACTGCTTTATTGCTCGCAAATGTTCACGGATGTACATTTAAATCTTTTTAGACCAACGGACATAACTAATTGATATTTTCCTTAATTATTAATTTTAAAAATAGTCATTATCATACCAACAGTCGTTTAGACTGTAGGCCTCTTTCTGTTTATTTACCACAAGTTTTCGGCTGATCTGTTCTTTAGCCCTCCTCCTCTATACAATTTATATGGAAAGCGGAATAATTTTTAAGAAGACAGAGGAAACTGTAAAGCGATGATCAACATAAAAAATATAATAAAAACAATAGTAAATATACTGATCGGTTCAGCTCATTTCCAGGAATGAGAGACACAAAGGCGATCCCTTTCTCAGCAGCCCGTTTAACAGATGAATCGCGTTTATCATACGTAAAAATTATCCACTTCTAATTCTTTTCTTGCTACATGGTCATCCGTTCGGCGTATATATGCTGCTTCCTTCAATTTTCACACTTTCCAGTGATGCTTTCAATTATAATTTTGACCTCATCGTAGGGCAGTTAAGGTAAAGAATTCACCATCAAGATATGGTCTGCTATGACAGATTTTCTTTGTGAGTATGGTTTTCTTTGATTTCTCGTGTTAGAATTTCAGGGAACATATGGATTTTCCTAAAGAGATTACGGTGAAAATTAAGTGTTGTGTAAAATAAATATTTTCTTTTTTTTATTATTAGGTCGCTGCTCTAAGGTAGTAAATAAGATGTGATCCAGACTTTATTTCTGAGTATGGGTTTCTTAGATTTCTCGAGCTTTGACTTTCAGGCAACGGATGGATCCTCCTTAAATCATTACATAGCATAATAGAGCAGATACCCTAGAAATATGTTAAATTACCCTTTATGCTGCATTCACAGACCTTGAAAAGTTCGTTTAGTACTGTTCCTTCTGTTCAAGAATGCCCCCTATTATATGGCAGGCTACTTTTCTTGGAATTCAAAAAACGCGGAAGAAATTAAAGAAAATGCGACAAAATGAACTGAAGAATTAACCAAGAGAAATACCGTTGTTCTTTAAAAAAAAAGGCTGAAACAGAATCCTCCCTGAGAGCTCTACAGCTATGTTTTTTGTGACTGAAGATAAACTTTAAAAAGCTGGATCAATAAGCCTGCAGGCTAAATTAGCTGAACCTTAATTTTAAATTTACACTTTATATTTTCGAGCTATATGATTAACATTTTCCACTGAATTAAGTGCATTGACAAGAAAGGAGATAATGTTCAAAAATAAATGATATATAAAATAAATGTTTTGTCTTTTATTATTAGGTTGCGAACTTATTGATGTACTTACATAGTAAATAAGTTACGTAGTAATAAGCTATAGCATGTAGTTGCGGTTAACAAGCTAACCTCCAATTCGCCAAATATACCGAGTTCATTTGTCAGGATTTTTTCATGCCTGTGGTTTTATATCTTAGTAAATAAAAATCGATACGCCTATTAGTTAAGGCAGTGGTTCGCAATCTTTTTTTCTCTGGGCCGCATTTTCGGAATGGAAATTTGTTTACACCTCATCAGATATTATGGGATACGAAAATCATACGTACGAAGACACCGGCTCAAGGGAAGGGAAGTTCCAGTGAAAAGCATAAGCAGCCCTACAGCAGATAAGGTTCAGAGAGAGAGAGAGCGGGGTAAAGGGAACGGATTCGAAATCCGAACATTATCATTGATAACTCTCTCCTCCAATTTGCAGACTCTAGTTGCTATATTCTTAATAGCTGATATAATACAAAAATATCACAAAGATAAAATTGGTTAAAAATTATTTATAACTATTTATACTGGGACTGAATGCCTTCACCTATCTGTCTTGCTATCAATATACTTCGTGGAGGTTAAGTTTTACAATCCCTCGTTTAATATTATGGGTTCAAGAAAATTCAGATATCTTTTCCTGATTCTGAGTAGAAATGTTCTTTTTGTTACAATTTTATTTATGACTATCTCATTTTTTTTACTCATTTTCGTCAATTGCATTCCCAGTATACTTCTGTAGAACCGCATTTCTATTGCGCCCAGTTTTTGCTTCATCTGAGGGGAGATTGTCCAAAAGATATCACCCAGTAGCCAGCATTCCTATTTTCCATGCCTGTGATAAACGATTTTTTTCTGTTCCTCAAGTACTTCGCTTAGCTTTCGCAATGCATCTTTCGCTAATTTAATGCATCATCGGATTTTGGTGTCGCATTTTAGCATCCTCTATTAAACCAGTTCCCAGATATTTGAACTTCTGTACTTATTTGATATTCATATCTCCAATTTGTAACTTACATCTTGGGTTTTTTTTTCTTGTTGGTGAGTGTAGTTCCCGTTTTCCCGCAGTTGAAGGTTAGTCCTTTTTTTTTCTCGCTTTCTTTTACTATCTTATCTAAGAAGTCATGTAGTTTCCTTTCACTGTCGATCATCAATACAGGGTCATCTGCGTATCTTATATTGTTAAGACCACCAATAATAAATCTTGGTAACGTCTCCAGCACCCTTACGATCGCCTCCTGTAGAGGTTAATTAAATATGGGTAGGAGAAGACACATTATTATATTCAGGCCCCTTTTATTTTTGTCTAGCTGTTTATTTTTCTATCCGTAGCAGGAAGTTTGCTACCAGTATAAGCTCTGGATTATTCTAACATCTATTCCATACAGACTTAGTTTTCTTGGAACTTCCAATAGATCCTTGTGCCATACATTGTCATATGCTTTTACGTAATCTATAAAACACAAGTACACATCCTTCTGTATTTTTATTGACCTCGCTCATATTATAGTCAAGAATATCGCATTTCATTTTTTTTCGGTGTCCTTGTCAATAGTGCACTGTTCTTGTACTATTTCCGGTCTAATACTGCTTACTTAATTCTTTTGACAGAAGAAGGTTTGGCTGCAAGGAACCTTTAAATTGTTAGCAAAAAAGAAACAAAATATTAATTGCTATTCTTTTTTAAAATGTCATATCCGTTCAGGACGAATTATGCTTCTTTACGTTTCTTTATTATATGTACATAGTTGTGCATTCTCAAGAGAAATAATGGACTGATTTCCTGTTTCCTTCTCTACGGTTTGGCATTCCATCTCTAAGACAGGTTGAGAGCCAAGTTCGCCCTGCTATTTCGCCAACAGCTGAAAGATTAATCGCTATAGATGTGGTGAAATGTTCTCGCCTCGACAAAGAAAAAATATCTGATGTTTGATCGTTTGGTCAGATTTTGGGAAGAGGGTTGAATCAATAACATTCCAATAGTGCCTTGTATAGGATTTGATAAATTTCCCTAACAAAAATTGATTGCCAAAGTACCGTAAGTATTCAAATATAAATTAATTTTCAGATTAGGACCGCAATCAGTTTGCAATAAAAATTTCCCGAATACCTACATTTAGGTGTAAATGTAGGCGACGTTGGCGGCAGCTATTACTGGCATTATTTGCATACATTCGCTGCAGAAGAACATAGTTAACGGGCTTTTTTTTATGATCTTACTTGTCTCAACTATACTGCGTGCACAATAATCGAGACAAGTGAATATTCCACTCATAGCTCTTCCGCAGCAAATGTATGCAAACACCCCCCCCCCAAAAAAAAACGCCAGTAATGGCTGCCGCGACGCGAATGAATCCGAACTTTTACTGTCGATAACTCCAAAACGGTAGATTTTATCAAATTTAGGAATCAAGGCAATAGTTAACGATTGACATTGCATTTAAATTTCTATTTTCGAATGAAACATATACATTTACGCCTAAATGTAAGTATTCCGGAAATTTTTATTGCAAATTTTAATCTGCAAATTAACTCAAATATAATATATATTTGTTGCAAGATTTTAAGCCTAAACGTTAAGGGGCGTATTATACAAGAAAACTAAATATTATTTTTCCTGCGACATGCATTGCCACATTTTATATAGTATGACAGAAAATATTTATAGGTTGCAAAATAAAGTGTATGCAACAAAGAGTCTGAATTAGTAAACAAGCAACGCATTTTTTTTTAAATTATTCACATAGATATTTTAGTCTGTTTAATTGCCGTCTGTATCAAAGTAGCGGAATATATGTCTTGTATTATGAATCTTTTGGGGGGTTTTAATTCAGTAAGTATACGAAAATAGAAAGGGGTGTACGACAAGGAGGTGTCTTCTTACCGGATTTATTCAACCTTTACAGCGAGGCGATCCCGAGACAACTAGAGTTCCTATGAGGATTTATTAATGGAGGACGCAATCTTAATAACATATTCTTTTTCTATAAATACTTTCATAGCAATTGTTATGATGAACTTTGCTATATGACACCTAAACTTTATGAATTTAAACGTTGTACTAGTTTGGCAACAAGGTCTCATCAAGTTACAATTGTATTGGCTAGATGCAACCGTAATTTTTATGCTAACATTTTCTTCACTCGCACTTGTCGCTTGTGGAAATCTCTTCCGTCTTCTTGCTTTCCAGCCAACTTTGATTTTAAAAAATTTAAATGCAATGTCAATCGTTAACTATTGCCTTGATTCCTATTCTTTTATTGCTCTCGCTCCTTAATAATGTTTTTCTTTTTCTTATTATTTCACACTCAGTAATCACTTGTGTCTTAGTGGCTTTATTGCCTTGCTCGAGGTGAAATGATTAAAAAAAGATGAAACAGTGTAGACAGTAGACACAGAAAAGCACGGAGTAAAGGAAAGTGAGAAAGAGAACTAAACATCATTTATAAAAAGTCAAAATTTAGTGAGTACGAAAATTAAAATATCTGGGAAGTATTTTAACAGAGGAAATGTTGTACTGAAGTCCAAAGGCACTTTTGAATAGCGAAAGATGCCTTCCAAAAGCTAAGCAAAGTATTAACAGGAAAATTTCATTAGAAAAAAAAAAATAAAAGAATGCTGAACTGTCATGTAATATCAGTTCTCCTATATGACAGATGAAGAGACTTGAGGCAACAGAGATGGGGTTCTACAGAAGAATACTGTGAATACCGTGAACTGAACATGTGAGTAACGTGGAAGTTTTAAGGAAAATGGAAACAAAAAGGACTCTTATACTGAGAAGCAGAAAGAGACGATTGAAATTCCAGGACCACTAACGAGGAAAGAGAGTTTGGTGACGCCAACAAATACTCGTTGTCACTTTCGAAATGCTCGTTGTAGTAGAGACTTTGTAATCGCAGATACAACTATAGTAACGTCGTTGAACAATACTGGCGTGAGACGCCTTCGAATAACACTCGTCCCAATTAGTACTTTCTCGATAATACTCTCTCGAATAGTAATCCGTATATTGATCCGAATAGAGAAATAGTATAGTTAATAGAGTAGAGAAATTTTATAGACTAAAAATGGTGATCCGTATAGTAATAGAGGATAGACTAGAAATAGCGACCTGAATAGTAGTAGAAGATAGACTAAGAATGCAGATCATTTAGACGTCAGCTATGTTCAAACTCAAATGTTGGCAGCGATACTTTATTCCCATATAACACAAAGTCGTTGAGCAATACTGGTGTCAGACTCCTTCGAATAACACTCACACAAATAGTACTTGCTCGATAATACTCGAATAGTAATCCGTATAGTGATCCGAACAGGGAAATAGTATAGTGAAAAGAGTAGAGAATAGCGTCCGCGGTCCCTATAGTAATAGAGGATAGAATAGAAATATCGATCCGAATAGTCGTCAGCTACTTCCTACATATACGCGTTTCCTCTATGGTCACGTTGTCTACTTAATGGGGTCGCCTGTGTTTGCTCACTGTCGATCTCTGTTCAAACTCAAGTATAGGTATACGACACTTTATTCCTATATAACAGAGAGATATATTGGAGGCAAGAGAGAAACAGCGAATAACCTATCTAACAAGCCTATGTAAAAAGACAGCAGAACAGGTGTGTACTGAAAAGAAAAATCTTACTCGGAACTACAAAGGTTAGGAAATTGTGGATAGCCACGATTGTCCACGTCATTAAGATACACGGCACATACAAGATGAAGTTATTAAATCCAAGAAAATTCATTTGTATAACTGAGTGATGAAGTAGTAATAATTTCAAATTGGAGATTCTTTTTTTCAGTCAGTAATGTGGATATTATTTAATATAGAATAAGCTAAGCTAGGGTACCTTTCCTAACACTGCCAGTTGCGATAAAATCAAAACATTAGCCGGAAAAGTCGAGTCATGTTCTTAAACAGCCTTGCCAGGTCGAGCCAAACGTGTAACCAAACCTGCTATATCTAAACTGTCAGCTCTATACAACCGCTTTCTAAGATCAATAGGTAAAGATATCTTCAAGAGTGTAGGTCTTAGTGAGGACCATATTTGTTCGAACCTCGTTGACTTACACTACAACACGACAAACAAAAAACAGTATCAAATAACAGCCACCACGTCACTTTATGACTTTCAGCAGCAGCAACAACTGAAATGGATAGTACATGTAACTTGAAGAGAAAATAATGACGTAACCAAGATGTTGATATAACGCACTACCTCAAACAACCCTCATCAATACTGTAAAGAGCAATGACAGTGGGACTTGAGAAAAATACTGCTCTGAAAAATTGTTTTAATAGAAAGATTTTATAAATTTGAACCGGAAGTAGCATTCACTGAGTGGTCAATAAATGTCGAACGTTTCTTTATAAGGAAACGCTTAATTCTAGCATTACTATTTCAATAATTGAATTAATTAGGATGAATTTGAAAGGATTTCTGTGAATTTTAATCATAAGTTTTAAGAAAATATACATTGTTCCGTGTTCTTTTTACTAATTCTAGAGAATTAAAATATTTACACTATTTCGGGCTGATGTCCTCATCTTTGTTGCTATATTCATGGCGTTACGCTTTGGCCTTTTCCATGTAATTGGAATTTCGAAGTGAACCATTTATTTCGTCCATATTGTTCTAGTTCCACATGCCATGCTTTTTTCGGATGTCTCTCGACTAGTTTTTTTTTTTTTTTCCACCCCAGCTGTAGCAAGGTATTGAACTCGCAACTCCTTGAGTCAAGTCTCTGGATTCAACCAATGCTTTTATCCACTGGACCATGTGTCCTTGAGCAATGTCAATAGTCGGAACAATGTAAATAGTGCAAATAATTACAATACATCATCTCAGAAATATAGACAAATATAGAACTGAAATAGTTATACAGGCTAGGAATTTTAGCCTTAATACTTACTATGTAAATAATAAAAATAGTTAAGACTGGTACATATAGATTCGAGAGCGGCAGCTGTTTATTTCATTCTTCGTAATAATAAGATTAAAGATAGATGGCTTCGTGGCTGGGATAGTTTCTTAGCGCTCTCTGGTGCCAATTATCGAGATATGAATCCGGGCAAAATCTAAGGTTTCAGGTGCTGATTTTCAAAAAAAAAAAAAAAGAAAAAAAAAGGGTTGTACCGACTCGGAAGACTGGCGCTACCCAGTATTTCTGTTGTGAATTTCTCTATTAGTTCATGTACCCTGCTAAGTAAATAAGATGTAGATATAGTAATTAGTGGATGGTTAATTTCGTTTCTCAATCAAGGTACACAGAAATGGCGTGAGAATTTACGCTCTGTATCTTATTTCTGAATTGAAAGAAATGGACTAGAATTTACGACACAATTCCAATTTAACCTGAAAATTCATCTTAAAATGATCGGTTAAGTACTTCTGAAGTGTCTTTTTAAAAAAAAACTATAATAAACCTGTAAATAGAAAATTTCCAACATATAAAAATTGTTTTTAAAATGAGCGCACGCCTCCTTCCATCAATACCTAATTTGTTTTACTTATTTCTGTAAAATTTACCGTGTATACTCGTGTATAAACCGAATTTATGTATCGTCCAAACCCTGAATTTTTTTTTACGTGAATTTTAACCCCCTCCAGATAAATTTACTCGTGTACAGTGCAAGCGGTCGCCAAAAATACAAGATTTCTAACCTCATCAAAAAATTACATGTATAGTTCGCACCCGTATTTTTTGCTTAAAAATGATCATAAAAACTCGCCCTATACTAGAGTATATACGGTAAAGAAAATGGTAATAAAAAGAATATGATGCTATGAGACATATTTTGCTGTTCAGTTTATCCAATACAAGTCTCAAGAGCCACCCAAGGAAGAGTGTTACTAAATGAGATGTATAATATTAACAAAAAAGTTGAAGTAGAAAGTGAACATTATGAGAGGATAGATAATAACTGAGTCTAAACTTGAAGATTTTAGTGTTTATGGAAGATTCTATGCAGGAGTCTGTCACACAAAATCGCAATTCTTGGAAAGAAATTGTCTGAGTGAAATTCGACCCAGCGTATGTATCATAGCGGGTATTACTTTTGAAAAATGGAGCTCGTCTAAACATATCCATGGAAATAACGACAGGGCAGCATTAGATGTACGATATTGCATATGCGAGAAAGAGACTACTGAGACATCGTCTAGGAATTCTCGTAGCTTTATCAAGGCTGGAGGGTAAGAAGTGGACAGTTCTTGTCCATATATAACTGCAATACTCCATCTCTGGTCTAATCTGACTCTCTTTCGTCTTTAATGAAAGATGTCGTGGTCGCTGGTTTTCTGGTTCTAATAGTTGCGTGTTCACAACGTTCAGTTTTCTACAAGTACCATTGATGCGCCATTGACAGAGTTACGTATTTTCCATCCCTTTTAATGGTTCCTTCTCGACCAAATCTAAAATTTTGAATGCAGATATTTAAGATAGGAAGACTCCCTATTTGGAAAACTGGAGCCACACAATCTTCCTACTTCGTATTTACATTCGTTTAACTGTCTAAGCTAACCTCGATGAATATCGCTACACACGGATAAGAAAACAAATTCTTAAAAATGAGCTGTAACTGTTCTTATTTGCCTGAATTTTGACACCTATTTCCTACATTACAAAATTTTGGAGGAATAAAATCAATCTTTTTACATTATTCAGTCTATTATCTCATGAGCTCTGGTAAAATACATTCAATGATAACAGCAAAAATTGCAATATGAGCAATGGTAAAAAATGGTTGCTGAAGACATTAAGTTTATAATACCCATACACAGATGTTCTCAAGAACACACGGCATAGAGGATAAAAGTGTTAGTTAGATCCAGTGGCAGATTGTGAGTTCAATACCTGGTTAAGGCAGTGGAGAACTTTCAGAGGGGAATTAACAGATCTGACATCCATCAGCCATGGCACGTGTGAGCGAAATAAAGGGTTCAGTTCGACATTCCAACCACCGGAAGAAGGCCGGAGCGTACATGATAAACATGACTACAAAGATGAGGACAATAGTTCGAATAATTTAAATAGACTACATAATATAGGCAGATACTAGAATCAAGCTTAAATAATAGAAATATAATAAAATACAAACCAACAAAAATCTACGAATGGACCTATATGCAATAATAATAGTGACTGGAAATTTTTCAGCATTTAAAATTGGTTTCCAAATTAATCCACACCTTAATTAGTTTTAGATGTTTCTATAAAATTTAAATAAAATATTAATAAAAATAATGTGATGTTATGAGTCATATTTTGTTGGTGAGTGCGTCTATTATCAAATCCAGAAAATTCATTTGTATAACCTAAATAGGAGATGGTATCTGAGTTGGAGATATTGTTTTTCAATCAGCCATATGTCACTCATTTTCAATATTTAATTAGCTATGCCGTTGTATATGCAGCCTTTCGTTCGATTGGTCCCCAATGTTTAATGTGGGAAATTATATGCTTTCGACGTGGACACCACTTGTTTCAAACGAACATATTTTAACCCGGTTGATACCGTATTAAAAAAGTCTGCTTACTTCCACTGTGCGTCAATCGCAACGTCTTCCGTTTGACTTCCCAGATTGACTCCATAATATCAATCGACTATCGACAACTTATACATTCTGGCTTTCAGCCAAGCAAAAGTGACTGGATTTTATACCAAAGTGAGTGTAGTGTTTGATTAATGATAAATCGATGTCTTGTCTAGATTTGGTTAGATGAGTTGTTTTACAAGAAAGAAACGAATAAGACAATTAAAATAATAGCCTACATCCTATGTTACGGTAATTCAATCAACATGCCAAGCACACATTTCAATAGGTTCCTGGGATCAAGAAGCAACATTAGATTGCGTTGCACGACTCGAGAGATGAGAGCGCGTGCAAAGTTCAACCGGAGATCACGAGTTCTTTGCAAATACGAGAATGAGACAGTGCCAAAAACGCATAGACACAAGCACCCGACGTATGGTGTATGAGACGAAGAAACCCATTCTCACACCGTAGCAAAATTCGACAACATTCTTTAACACAGTATACCACTGAAGAAGGTTGCAGGATACACGACCGAAACGTTATATATACATAAATGATAAACGTGATATATACATTGGAGTAGTAACCAAAGGTCCCTGTAAAAAAAAAAAAAATACGCACATCCTTTGCAAATAGTAGATACGCGAACAGCACAATGCTTTCTAGACATGTATGGGAAATTAAAAACAAAAACAAAATCAAACCAAAAATGTCATGGCGAGAAACATGGAAAACAGCATCAGCCTACAACAGTAAATCCAAAAAGTGTAAACTCTGTCTGAAGGAGAAAATAGCTATAGTTACCTTCCCAGACCAACGCAAATTACTAAATAAACGATCAGAACTCATCTGAAAATGCAAACACGATGTTACTTAAACTAAAAATTAAAATAAATAAATAAAAAATAAAAAGTAATTAATAAACAAATACGTAAATAACAAATTAAGAATGCACACATAAATACAAGCAAACGTAATCAACACAAATAACAAAGCAATCAGTAATAAAGTTAACAAACACTATAAACTAGTCACAAAACTGCATTCGGATCTAAAATCATTTGCGCTCAATATCATCTAAAATAATTTGAAAATAACCGTTACCACCGACCCAGTAATCGTTAGAATAATACAATAGACCTAACCGCAATGCATTACTAACCAGCATATATAGATAATCAAGTCCAAACACAACGCACATCGCCGGACGTTTAGACCAACACCCAGCGGCAACAGTCTGTTTATGCTTAAACGCAAACTTCATGGTCTGACGATTGTGTATAAGCATGAAAAAGACTGTCACTTCAATCTCCGCTTTTATATTTCCATACACGCAGATTGCAACCCTCTTGATTATTATGTGTTGCGCACAGTTGAGCGAGAGGCCAACAAAATTCCTTGTAACACCAAAGATGAACTGAAGGCAAGGAATTTTGACAGCGTTCACCAACTTAAACAAGGAGAACGCCCAGAAGAATTGCAGGAGATTCCGAATTCGTCTGGAGGCCGTGGTTGAACTCAATGGCGAATTTATTAAATAAATTCACTCTTTAGTATTTCGAGGTATTTGTTTGTGTAATTTGGGTAAATATATCTGTTAAAATCAGATGTCAGTGTTATTTTCATTTTTGCGTAATTTAGACGACAATTTATCCCCCGCACCGTGTAAATATATGGAGATTAGTATGAATCAACCAAGGCAAATAATACAATAAATAAAATATTCATTAAATAACTTGATTCTGTATTGTTGGGGTAGCCGAGGTATTAGAACGTTAGCATTCCAACTGTAAGTTCTGTGTTCGAATCTCATCACTGTCAATGTATTAAGACGGTGATAATATCAGCCTGGGGAGATGATCTAAGTGGTTAGTGCTTTTGGGAAACACTTGAAAACCATATCATCGGTTACTTCAAACCTTTTGAGTGAAAATTGGTAGACGAAACTGTCGGTGAGCGTGCTAACACTAATTCATCCTGTTTGAGGACTTGAAAGTACTGGTCTTGTTCAATTACTGATCAAGCCAGATTATGCACTCTCTCCCAGAAACTAAGGTCTGCTCAGCATATTTGCCGCATAAACCATACAATAGTTATAAAATAGAAATGTTCCTGAGAAGATGTCTGCAACAGGGATTAGTTAGCTATTCTAGCAGACGGATATACTATAACTATTAGAACATAGTCTTTAAGAAAATATGTAATGTCTGGGAATGGTTTTAATGAATTTAATTTATTTTTTTTAAAAACTAAAAAACATTCGTCTTCAAAGATTCAATTTCATTTATTATTATTTACACTTTTTAAATTTATTGTCCTCATCTTTGTTGTAGTTATCGCAACGTTTCGTCCGTTTTGCTCTCCGGCTTTCATCAGGTGTATGTCGATCTGTATATCGCAGTCGTAAATGCATGAAAAAATGGCAGGTTTTGATTAAAGCAAAACATAAACTTGCAGATGGGAACCAGTTTGATATAACTTCGGCTTGGGTAACGCACTTCGCAAAGACGGTCCCCGAATGAGCGTAACCCCAAGTATCTAGGTGTGACTCCCATGTTGCCTTGACTGCCTCATCCCTCAAACTAAAAAATCGCAAATCTCTCGACACCTGACCCTGATGCCCCTCCCACTACTCTCGCTTATGAACTGTGGCGTAAAGGGTGTTTCACTAAGACGGATTATATATAAGGGTGTTTCATTAAGACGGATCAAAGTCAACAGTAAATAAATCGGTGTTATTGGTGAAAATGTATTTATTTCTCTATTGGATCATGATATTTAAGTCATGACAATTATGTGTGAAAAATAATATCGCTCAAATGTCCGCCGAATCTGAAAGGAAAAGAAAAAATAATTAGACGCTTAAACTTAATTCACATTAAAACCGGTACAAGTTATTGGAACACACTTTATAATCCGTCAGCCCCTAAAGGACATGCCCAACCGGTTAAAATTTGTGATACTGGACGAGATGCTTCTTGTAGTACATATTAATTAATCAATGTAAAATATTATTATTATTATTATTATTATTATTATTATTATTATTATTATTTTACAAATGTTGTTTTTGACAAATATTTGTTTTATAATTTCATGCTGGATTATAATCATCTAGAGTAAGCGAAGGATGTGGATTTTTGTTTCCAATTAATTAAACAAAAAAGAGCTATTAGCAAACAAAAAATAAAACAATTAAATGGGAAATGCTCTTTGCAGGATATGGGCTGTACTTGTTTTAAGTATTTTATTTCCTCGAGAGTTGGTGCACCAGGGATTTTGTTGATTTGTTGTTGAATTCCTTTCTTTATCAGGCCCAAAGCTCCAACACCAACATGAACTGTTTTAGTTTTTAAGTGACATTTTTTTTTCTTGCCGATTTTCATCTCTATATTTTTGTATTTGCTTTAGTTTTTCATAAAACATCGCATTATTATTATTATTATTATTATTATTATTATTATTATTATTATTATTATTTTTATTTTCTTTGATTTCTGGCGTTTACACATTTCTTTCCAGGTCCCGCCCAGGGACCTAAGGTTAGAAATGGCATCATGACACTTTCCATTGACAAAAAAAAAAAAAAAAAAAGATTACATAGATAAAGCCCTTCATAAAGTGTGGGCTGTACTTGTCAGAACAATTTTTCGTATCTCCTTGAGGCATGGATTTCCAGGAATCCCTTCAATTAGTCTACTGCAATCTTTTCCAACCAGTCCTAGGGCTTCAACTACAACATGGATTGTTGATGTTCCCATATCCCACATTTTCGAGATTTCTATTTCAAGGTCCTTGTATTTTGACAGCTTTTTGAATATCTTCAAAGATACATTGCAGTCAGCAGGGACTGCCATATCAATAAGGAGGCACCGTTTTTGTTTGTGGTCTTTAATAACAATATCTGGGCGGTTGGCCTTGATTGTTCTGTCAGTGTGTATTGTGTAGTCCCATAGAATTGTGACAGGTCCTATTATTATTATTATTATTATTATTATAAATTTTTATTATGATTATTATTATTATTATTATTATTATTATTACAACGTTTCGGCTTTTGTACTTTCTGGATTTCATCAGATATCTGTCGTAGTTGGCAACGTTCTGGTAATTTTGGACCAAACTGTTTATTTAAGTTACGTTGGTAAATTTTTCTCATTCCGTTATCCATACTATCGAGTTAAATCGTTATTGTGATGTTTGTTTGCCTGAGTCTTTGATAATATCATTTTTACTCTACCCTAACCAGTGCTTGAACTCACGACCGCCACGATTCGTTTAACCAACGACACATGGACTGAATGAACGGACCGGCTAGATATAGCTCGCAGACAACTACGACAGCCAGCTGAAGATGAACGCAAGTTAGAACGACCGAAACGTTGTGACGATGGCAACTAACATGACAACACTAGGCTGGGTAAATCACTGTATTAGAATTGCAATTTCACAGCTCAAAACTTAAGACACACACACACACACACACACACACATATATATATATATATATATATATATATATATATATATATATATATATATATATATATATATATATATATATATATATATGCATTAATTGTTACTGTTACAGCGGCGATATGTTTCCTAACTTACATAAAACAGAGTAAATATGCCCCAGAGAGAGGGTAGGGTCTATTCTATATAATTTTTCACATAACATTAATAGACATTCAGGGCGTTGTCATATTATCCACCAAATTTATACACACCAGCCTTGTTACGCCCCATTTTAAAAATATACAACATCAAGCAGCGTTTAAAGAAGAAATCAAAATAAAAGCATAAAAAACAATACCTTATGTGTTTTTGATTTTGTTTTCTATTCTCGCCTCTCTCCGTTAGCGATATTGACGACCGACTTCCAATCTTTAATCATACGCATGCGCATTTTGCTTAAGCCGATCACGTCAAAATACTGATCTGCTGTTTGGATGACAATAGCTAGGGCATTTATTTATCTATAGACTGAATTATAAATTACTAATATTTACCTTCAAATTTAAAAAGAAACGGCCAATATTTACCAATAGTATAAATGACCAATTATTATGTATATACTAAGATAGAAATTACCATTTTTATATATTGCCTCAAGTATAAAGAAACATTATTTCGCTATAGAATCAAGTAGAAACAACCAGTATTTACTTATAGACTCAAGTATAAATGACGAATATTTACATATAATCCCAAGTATAAACAACCATTATCTTCTTATAGACCGAAGCATAACCGACCAATATATATACTCAAGCAGAAACGACCATTAATTACCTTTTGACTCAAATATAAACGACTAATATTTACCTGCGTACAAAAGCAGAAATGGATGATATTTACCTATAGATTCAAATATAAACGGACAATATTTACAAATTCACGAATCAAGTAAATGGTTATAGAATCAAATAAAATAATACAAAAGACTGATTTCTACATAAAACGAGCCAGCAATTGTTGATATGTCGTAAAATCCACCAGCCCCCAAATAGTCCATGATAAATCCATATTTCATTGTCCGTGACTAGCATGTTTCAACATAACGTTTCCTGACGCTGGCATAGGCCTCATGTTCGCTTGCACAAGTTCATATAGAAGCCATTTTCTTAATTTTTGAATTTTTTCAGGGACTTATAAAGAACATTTTTTTACAGTTTTTACTTATTCTGCAAGCTGTAAGGAGTTAAGTAAGTTTCAAAAGCACTTATTTTTAAGCATTTCAACCCAAGCAAGGAGGGAGTGCCACTAGTACGCAATGGGCTATAGAGAGTGAAAGTAAGAAAAAAGACTGAGTATATGGGGGACTGAGGAAGGGATACGGAGGAGAATAAAAAGAAGAACAGGGATGAAGGCATCAGAAGATATTGATTGACATTACATTGAAATTTTTGAAGATTTTGCTTGTCAGGGAAGCAAGTAAGATGAAGGGAGTTCCACTGTCGTGAAGTGCGAGAGAAGAAGCTGCTGGGGTAGAAGAGGCGGTTACATTGAACTTCGACATTAAAAGGGTGGGACTTAGATGCCAAACTAGTAACACGCTTAAATCCATGCAGTCGGGGCACCAGGGAAATAGCTTGCCAGAGCAGAGGCCATGAAAATATTTATAAAAAAGACAGAGGAAAACCACATTATGTCTGTGAGAAAGTGACTGGAATCGAGATCCCAAGTCAGGACTGATAACATTTCATATCCGTCTTTGGATTTTGTCGGGAACCTCGAGATGAACAGATGGGGCACCAGACCATATATGGCAACAGTATTCCATTCATGGACGAACGGTAGATTTGTAGATGTGAATGAGGGACTCAGACGAGAAAAAAACTTTTAGCCCGACATAGAGAACCAACTTTCCTTGCGGTAGATGCAGCTTTTGATTCAATATATATGTTCCACCTCAGCTTAGCGGAGACGTATAAGGCACAGTAAAGTGCTCTCATGGAGTTGAGCATTAACCATGCTGACAGGAGACAAAAAGTTTTCTCTCTGGTGAATAAATAACAGCAGTTTGGGTGCATCAAAATTCAAAAGCCATTTCCTGCCACAGTCAGCCACAGATTAGAGGTCAACGGCCAGGTTAACTTTGTCAGCAATGCCGGATTTATTAGTGAATTCTAAGATTTCTCTAATATTATGCAATAGATGGCACTGGTAACTTTTACATCAACCTGTGAGTGAAGAGAAATATAGACGACTTTAGCAGCAGGTTTGCATAAAAAATTGCGATAGGTATGCAGGAAAGTGCCTTCCAAAATCTGCATTCTGATGTTTGGACATTGAAATACTGATTTTAGTTCAGGCTGATAACTTTTCTGTTCCCCTTCGTAGTCTTAAAGGAAGAGACTGTAGACGCAGAAAGAAGAGAGTGGGTAAAAGAAGTGTTGAACGAGAGAGGGAAAAGAAGAGGAGTGTGATGGAACGCATGCGCCGAGATCCTGTTTCGTTATCCGGTCAACTAATTAAAAATATTTCATGCTTCTAGGAAATGGTAGTGAGTGTCTGTGTGGGATTGTCAACAGATGAAGGAAGGAGATTTCTTTCTCAGTTGCTTTCCCATCCCTCCCACTTGAGCTGCCTGACTAAAAATCTTATTTGTTTGCGTTGGGAATGGGCAAAAGGAAACAGTTTGAAAGGGGAAAATGGTACGAGAAAAGCGTGAACAATTGTTTGCGAATGCATTCAAGTTCTTTTCGAAAAGTATTCAGATATTCGTGTTTTCTTTTTTTTTCTTTTTTTTTTTTTTTGGTAAATGCCAAGGACCTTCAGGATGTAGGACATAGGTGATCATGGCTCACCCCACCCAAACTCCGTTTATTTATTATTTGCCAATATCACTGCATTCTTGGGTAATATAGCGGAGTGACTTCCTGTTGCGGGTTGGGATTCAGAAGAGACGGATTCATACCTTTCCCGAGGATAATTTTGAGAAAGTATTTCGTTGGTAACAAAGAAAAGGGTACTGAACTGCTACGTGTTATCTGTCCTCTTTTACGGCAGCGAAAGTTGGACGGTCTCCTCAAAGATGAAGAAGAGACTAGAGGCAACGAACGTATGGTTCTACTGAAGGATGCTAATGATACCATGAACCAAACAAATAGCAACGATGAGGTTTTGGAGAGGATGCTAACAAGGAGGAAGCTTATACTTAACATCAGGAGGAGGCAACTGAAATTTCTGGAACACGTAATGAGAAAGGAAAACTTGGAGAATCTGATACTCACAGGGCGAATAGAGGGAAAGACAGACAATGGGAAAGCAACGAGTGACATACTTAAACAAGTAGATTGCACAACAGGGTCTGTAAGTAGCAAAAGAACAAAACATATTGAGAACTATAAGAGATAGAGTGAAGTGGAGAGCCATGATCGCCTATGTCCTGAAGGGACACGGCACATAAAAGAAGAAAAGAAACACAGTAGTCTAGGCTGGAAGTTGAACCCGACTGGACGATTTTATTTTCGTACTGATATCCGTTACAATACCCGCTAAATCGATTGGCATTATGTTTCAACAAGTGTAATTCCTGCACATATCGACCATCGCATCACAAATAAGATACGACAATTAACAAGTGACAATATTTAGTATATAATACAAAAATAATATAAAGCACTCACTGTAAGGAAAGGCTCAAAATACTCAGATATTATTGTAAAAAAGAAACAACCCACATTAAATAAAGTCTTTCCCCACAGATGATATTTTGAAATGTGTATAAAATATTTATAACGCGTATAAAAGATTAAATAATATTTTCGTTTTCCGGTGCTGCCAAACACTGTTAAACTGTTCTACACATAACACCATTTATACATACACCCATATTTAACTTGCCATCTATTAGAACTTAGTGCATTTCGGGCGCATATTGATCATCGCATCACAATTAAAATACCACTATAAGGTGTGAATCCGTCTCTTCTGAATTCCAACCCAGAATACACTGCGAACACGTCAATGTTGTTGCTAGATGTTATTGACTATCTTTGGCCTCTTTTTTTTTTAATTGTACTACCTCATGCAAGGCGCTAAATCCATTAAGACACAAGGGGGTACTGAGTGCGAAAGAATAAAAAAAAGAAAAATATTAAGGAAGGAGAACCGTAGAAGATTAAAGCAATTATTTAACAGGAATTGCACCACCTTCTTTTCTTTTGGACAGTTCATGTCAACATGTCCCCGCTTCCTATTATATTTAAGAAGTTATTCAAAGTTATTTTCTTATTGTTATTATCGAAAGTTAAAAATGACTAAAAGAAAGTGCGGATTAGTGCACAGTAGGTCAATTGACAACAAACCGCCTGATAGAAAATGGAGTTCAGCAGATATACAAAACTAGAAAGGGGTCTAAGACAAGGATGTCTTTTCTCAACCTATACAGCGCGGCAATTCTGAGGAAATTAGATGTACTACAAGGATTCATTACTGGCGGCCACAGTGTTAACAAAATAAGATAGGCAGATTAGATAGTGTTGATAGCAGACACTGAAAGAAAAATGCAAATCTCTTATAGAAGTTAGTGACAGGAAGCGGGAAAAGGGATTAAACACAAATTTCAAGAAGACAGAATGCATCGTTGTTAGTAAAACGATGGGGACAAAACGCTAATTACAAATCGGAGATATCAAAATCAAACTACTACAAAATCTAAATATCTGGGAAATTTTCTAAAAGCGGACAGAAAGTGATACGCTGAAATCCGAAGACGCATTGGAATAGCCAAAAGGGAATTCCAAAAGCTAAGCAGAGTATTAACACAGAAAAACTTCGTTAGAAACAAAGAAAAGAGTACCGAACTCTGTTTAAAAAAATTATCTCTGAGTAAATTTCGGCTCTCGGTAGTTTGGAGAAAAGGAAACCAGCAATGAGTATTCGTTGACATGACAAAAGTAGCAATGAGTATTCGTCACATCACAAAAGTGGCAATGAATATTCGTCACATCACAAAAGTGGCAATGAGTATTCGTCACATCACAAAAGTGGCAATGAGTATTCGTTCACATCACAAAAGTAGCAATGAGTATTCGTTGACATGACAAAAGTAGCAATGAGTATTCGTCACATCACAAAAGTGGCAATGAGTATTCGTCACATCACAAAAGTGGCAATGAGTATTCGTCACATCACAAAAGTGGCAATGAGTATTCGTTCACATCACAAAAGTAGCAATGAGTATTCGTTGACATGACAAAAGTAGCAATGAGTATTCGTCACATCACAAAAGTGGCAATGAGTATTCGTCACATCACAAAAGTGGCAATGAGTATTCGTCACATCACAAAAGTAGCAATGAGTATTCGTCACATCACAAAAGTGGCAATGAGTATTCGTTCACATCACAAAAGTAGCAATGAGTATTCGTTGACATCACAAAAGTGGCAATGAGTATTCGTTCACATCACAAAAGTGGCAATGAGTATTCGTCACATCACAAAAGTGGCAATGAGTATTCGTTCACATCACAAAAGTAGCAATGAGTATTCGTTGACATGACAAAAGTAGCAATGAGTATTCGTCACATCACAAAAGTGGCAATGAGTATTCGTCACATCACAAAAGTAGCAATGAGTATTCGTTGACATCACAAAAGTAGCAGTGAGTATTCGTTCACATGACAAAAGTAGCAATGAGTATTCGTTGACATGACAAAAGTAGCAATGAGTATTCGTCACATCACAAAAGTGGCAATGAGTATTCGTTCACATCACAAAAGTAGCAATGAGTATTCGTTCACATCACAAAAGTAGCAATGAGTATTCGTTGACATGACAAAAGTAGCAATGAGTATTCGTCACATCACAAAAGTGGCAATGAGTATTCGTTCACATCACAAAAGTAGCAATGAGTATTCGTTGACATCACAAAAGTGGCAATGAGTATTCGTTCACATCACAAAAGTGGCAATGAGTATTCGTCACATCACAAAAGTAGCAATGAGTATTCGTTCACATCACAAAAGTAGCAATGAGTATTCGTTGACATGACAAAAGTAGCAATGAGTATTCGTCACATCACAAAAGTGGCAATGAGTATTCGTTCACATCACAAAAGTAGCAATGAGTATTCGTTGACATCACAAAAGTGGCAATGAGTATTCGTTCACATCACAAAAGTGGCAATGAGTATTCGTCACATCACAAAAGTGGCAATGAGTATTCGTTCACATCACAAAAGTAGCAATGAGTATTCGTTGACATGACAAAAGTAGCAATGAGTATTCGTCACATCACAAAAGTGGCAATGAGTATTCGTTCACATCACAAAAGTAGCAATGAGTATTCGTTGACATGACAAAAGTAGCAATGAGTATTCGTCACATCACAAAAGTGGCAATGAGTATTCGTTCACATCACAAAAGTAGCAATGAGTATTCGTTGACATGACAAAAGTAGCAATGAGTATTCGTCACATCACAAAAGTGGCAATGAGTATTCGTTCACATCACAAAAGTAGCAATGAGTATTCGTTCACATCACAAAAGTAGCAATGAGTATTCGTTGACATGACAAAAGTAGCAATGAGTATTCGTCACATCACAAAAGTGGCAATGAGTATTCGTTCACATCACAAAAGTAGCAATGAGTATTCGTTGACATCACAAAAGTGGCAATGAGTATTCGTTCACATCACAAAAGTGGCAATGAGTATTCGTCACATCACAAAAGTGGCAATGAGTATTCGTTCACATCACAAAAGTAGCAATGAGTATTCGTTGACATCACAAAAGTGGCAATGAGTATTCGTTCACATCACAAAAGTAGCAATGAGTATTCGTTGACATCACAAAAGTAGCAATGAGTATTCGTCACATCACAAAAGTGGCAATGAGTATTCGTCACATCACAAAAGTGGCAATGAGTATTCGTCACATCACAAAAGTGGCAATGAGTATTCGTTCACATCACAAAAGTAGCAATGAGTATTCGTTGACATGACAAAAGTAGCAATGAGTATTCGTCACATCACAAAAGTGGCAATGAGTATTCGTTCACATCACAAAAGTAGCAATGAGTATTCGTTGACATGACAAAAGTAGCAATGAGTATTCGTCACATCACAAAAGTGGCAATGAGTATTCGTTCACATCACAAAAGTAGCAATGAGTATTCGTTGACATGACAAAAGTAGCAATGAGTATTCGTCACATCACAAAAGTGGCAATGAGTATTCGTCACATCACAAAAGTGGCAATGAGTATTCGTTCACATCACAAAAGTAGCAATGAGTATTCGTTCACATCACAAAAGTAGCAATGAGTATTCGTCACATCACAAAAGTGGCAATGAGTATTCGTTCACATCACAAAAGTAGCAATGAGTATTCGTTCACATCACAAAAGTAGCAATGAGTATTCGTCACAACACAAAAGTGGCAATGAGTATTCGTCACATCACAAAAGTGGCAATGAGTATTCGTTCACATCACAAAAGTAGCAATGAGTATTCGTTGACATGACAAAAGTGGCAATGAGTATTCGTCACATCACAAAAGTAGCAATGAGTATTCGTCACATCACAAAAGTAGCAATAAGTATTCGTTCACATCACAAAAGTAGCAATGAGTATTCGTTCACATCACAAAAGTAGCAGTGAGTATTCGTTCACATAACAAAAGTAGCAATGAGTATTCGTTCACATCACAAAAGTAGCAATGAGTATTCGTCACATCACAAAAGTAGCAGTGAGTATTCGTTCACATCACAAAAGTAGCAATGAGTATTCGTCACATCACAAAAGTAGCAATGAGTATTCGTTTACATGACAAAAGTAGCAATGAGTATTCGTCACATCACAAAAGTAGCAATGAGTATTCGTTCACATCACAAACGTAGCAATGAGTATTCGTTCACATCACAAAAGTAGCAATGAGTATTCGTCACATCACTAAAGTAGCAATGAGTATTCGTCACATCACAAAAGTAGCAGTGAGTATTCGTTCACATCACAAAAGTAGCAATGAGTATTCGTCACATCACAAAAGTAGCAATGAGTATTCGTCACATCACAAAAGTAGCAATGAGTATTCGTCACATGACAAAAGTAGCAATGAGTATTCGTTTACATGACAAAAGTAGCAATGAGTATTCGTTCACATAACAAAAGTAGCAATGAGTATTCGTTGACATGACAAAAGTAGCAATGAGTATTCGTCACATTACAAAAGTGGCAATGAGTATTCGTTCACATCAACAAAATGTGGCAATGAGTATTCGTTCACATCACAAAAGTAGCAATGAGTATTCGTCACATCACAAAAGTAGCAATGAGTATTCGTCACATCACAAAAGTGGCAATGAGTATTCGTTCACATCACAAAAGTGGCAATGAGTATTCGTTCACATCACAAAAGTAGCAATGAGTATTCGTTGACATGACAAAAGTAGCAATGAGTATTCGTCACATCACAAAAGTAGCAATGAGTATTCGTCACATCACAAAAGTGGCAATGAGTATTCGTCACATCACAAAAGTGGCAATGAGTATTCGTTCACATCACAAAAGTAGCAATGAGTATTCGTTGACATGACAAAAGTAGCAATGAGTATTCGTCACATCACAAAAGTGGCAATGAGTATTCGTCACATCACAAAAGTGGCAATGAGTATTCGTCACATCACAAAAGTAGCAATGAGTATTCGTCACATCACAAAAGTGGCAATGAGTATTCGTTCACATCACAAAAGTAGCAATGAGTATTCGTTGACATCACAAAAGTGGCAATGAGTATTCGTTCACATCACAAAAGTGGCAATGAGTATTCGTCACATCACAAAAGTGGCAATGAGTATTCGTTCACATCACAAAAGTAGCAATGAGTATTCGTTGACATGACAAAAGTAGCAATGAGTATTCGTCACATCACAAAAGTGGCAATGAGTATTCGTCACATCACAAAAGTGGCAATGAGTATTCGTCACATCACAAAAGTGGCAATGAGTATTCGTTCACATCACAAAAGTAGCAATGAGTATTCGTTGACATGACAAAAGTAGCAATGAGTATTCGTCACATCACAAAAGTAGCAATGAGTATTCGTTCACATCACAAAAGTAGCAATGAGTATTCATTCACATAACAAAAGTAGCAATGAGTATTCGTTGACATGACAAAAGTAGCAATGAGTATTCGTTGACATCACAAAAGTAGCAGTGAGTATTCGTTCACATGACAAAAGTAGCAATGAGTATTCGTTGACATGACAAAAGTAGCAATGAGTATTCGTCACATCACAAAAGTGGCAATGAGTATTCGTTCACATCACAAAAGTAGCAATGAGTATTCGTTCACATCACAAAAGTAGCAATGAGTATTCGTTGACATGACAAAAGTAGCAATGAGTATTCGTCACATCACAAAAGTGGCAATGAGTATTCGTTCACATCACAAAAGTAGCAATGAGTATTCGTTGACATCACAAAAGTGGCAATGAGTATTCGTTCACATCACAAAAGTGGCAATGAGTATTCGTCACATCACAAAAGTGGCAATGAGTATTCGTTCACATCACAAAAGTAGCAATGAGTATTCGTTGACATGACAAAAGTAGCAATGAGTATTCGTCACATCACAAAAGTGGCAATGAGTATTCGTTCACATCACAAAAGTAGCAATGAGTATTCGTTGACATGACAAAAGTAGCGATGAGTATTCGTCACATCACAAAAGTGGCAATGAGTATTCGTTCACATCACAAAAGTAGCAATGAGTATTCGTTCACATCACAAAAGTAGCAATGAGTATTCGTTGACATGACAAAAGTAGCAATGAGTATTCGTTCACATCACAAAAGTAGCAATGAGTATTCGTTGACATGACAAAAGTAGCAATGAGTATTCGTCACATCACAAAAGTGGCAATGAGTATTCGTTCACATCACAAAAGTAGCAATGAGTATTCGTTCACATCACAAAAGTAGCAATGAGTATTCGTTGACATGACAAAAGTAGCAATGAGTATTCGTCACATCACAAAAGTGGCAATGAGTATTCGTTGACATCACAAAAGTGGCAATGAGTATTCGTTCACATCACAAAAGTGGCAATGAGTATTCGTCACATCACAAAAGTGGCAATGAGTATTCGTTCACATCACAAAAGTAGCAATGAGTATTCGTTGACATGACAAAAGTAGCAATGAGTATTCGTCACATCACAAAAGTGGCAATGAGTATTCGTTCACATCACAAAAGTAGCAATGAGTATTCGTTCACATGACAAAAGTAGCAATGAGTATTCGTTGACATGACAAAAGTAGCAATGAGTAATCGTCACATCACAAAAGTGGCAATGAGTATTCGTTCACATCACAAAAGTAGCAATGAGTATTCGTTGACATCACAAAAGTGGCAATGAGTATTCGTTCACATCACAAAAGTGGCAATGAGTATTCGTCACATCACAAAAGTGGCAATGAGTATTCGTTCACATCACAAAAGTAGCAATGAGTATTCGTTGACATGACAAAAGTAGCAATGAGTATTCGTCACATCACAAAAGTGTCAATGAGTATTCGTTCACATCACAAAAGTAGCAATGAGTATTCGTTGACATGACAAAAGTAGCAATGAGTATTCGTCACATCACAAAAGTGGCAATGAGTATTCGTCACATCACAAAAGTGGCAATGAGTATTCGTCACATCACAAAAGTGGCAATGAGTATTCGTTGACATGACAAAAGTAGCAATGAGTATTCGTTGACATGACAAAAGTAGCAATGAGTATTCGTCACATCACAAAAGTGGCAATGAGTATTCGTTCACATCACAAAAGTAGCAATGAGTATTCGTTGACATGACAAAAGTAGCAATGAGTATTCGTCACATCACAAAAGTGGCAATGAGTATTCGTCACATCACAAAAGTGGCAATGAGTATTCGTTCACATCACAAAAGTAGCAATGAGTATTCGTTGACATGACAAAAGTAGCAATGAGTATTCGTCACATCACAAAAGTGGCAATGAGTATTCGTTCACATCACAAAAGTAGCAATGAGTATTCGTTCACATCACAAAAGTAGCAATGAGTATTCGTCACATCACAAAAGTGGCAATGAGTATTCGTCACATCACAAAAGTGGCAATGAGTATTCGTTCACATCACAAAAGTAGCAATGAGTATTCGTTGACATGACAAAAGTGGCAATGAGTATTCGTCACATCACAAAAGTAGCAATGAGTATTCGTCACATCACAAAAGTAGCAATAAGTATTCGTTCACATCACAAAAGTAGCAATGAGTATTCGTTCACATCACAAAAGTAGCAGTGAGTATTCGTTCACATAACAAAAGTAGCAATGAGTATTCGTTCACATCACAAAAGTAGCAATGAGTATTCGTCACATCACAAAAGTAGCAGTGAGTATTCGTTCACATCACAAAAGTAGCAATGAGTATTCGTCACATCACAAAAGTAGCAATGAGTATTCGTTTACATGACAAAAGTAGCAATGAGTATTCGTCACATCACAAAAGTAGCAATGAGTATTCGTTCACATCACAAACGTAGCAATGAGTATTCGTTCACATCACAAAAGTAGCAATGAGTATTCGTCACATCACTAAAGTAGCAATGAGTATTCGTCACATCACAAAAGTAGCAGTGAGTATTCGTTCACATCACAAAAGTAGCAATGAGTATTCGTCACATCACAAAAGTAGCAATGAGTATTCGTCACATCACAAAAGTAGCAATGAGTATTCGTCACATGACAAAAGTAGCAATGAGTATTCGTTTACATGACAAAAGTAGCAATGAGTATTCGTTCACATAACAAAAGTAGCAATGAGTATTCGTTGACATGACAAAAGTAGCAATGAGTATTCGTCACATTACAAAAGTGGCAATGAGTATTCGTTCACATCAACAAAATGTGGCAATGAGTATTCGTTCACATCACAAAAGTAGCAATGAGTATTCGTCACATCACAAAAGTAGCAATGAGTATTCGTCACATCACAAAAGTGGCAATGAGTATTCGTTCACATCACAAAAGTGGCAATGAGTATTCGTTCACATCACAAAAGTAGCAATGAGTATTCGTTCACATCACAAAAGTAGCAGTGAGTATTCGTTGACATGACAAAAGTAGCAAGGAGTATTCGTTGACATGACAAAAGTAGCAATGAGTATTCGTTCACATCACAAAAGTAGCGGTGAGTATTCGTTCACATCACAAAAGTAGCAATGAGTATTCGTTCACATCACAAAAGTAGCAATGAGTATTCGTTCACATCACAAAAGTAGCAATGAGTATTCGTCACATCACAAAAGTAGCAGTGAGTATTCGTTCACATCACAAAAGTAGCAATGAGTATTCGTCACATCACAAAAGTAGCAATGAGTATTCGTTTACATGACAAAAGTAGCAATGAGTATTCGTTCACATCACAAAAGTAGCAATGAGTATTCGTCACATCACAAAAGTAGCAATGAGTATTCGTCACATCACAAAAGTAGCAATGAGTATTCGTCACATCACAAAAGTAGCAGTGAGTATTCGTTCACATCACAAAATAGCAATGAGTATTCGTCACTTCACAAAAGTAGCAATGAGTATTCGTCACATGCCAAAAGTAGCAATGAGTATTCGTCACATGACAAAAGTAGCAATGAGTATTCGTTCACATAACAAAAGTAGCAATGAGTATTCGTCACATCACAAAAGTAGCAATGAGTATTCGTTCACATAACAAAAGTAGCAATGAGTATTCGTTCACATCACAAAAGTGGCAATGAGTATTCGTTGACATGACAAAAGTGACAATGAGTATTCGTTCACATCTTGAAAGTGACAATGAGTATTCGTTCACATCACAAAAGTGGCAATGTGTATTCGTTCACATCTCGAAAATGACAATGAGTGTTCGTTGACATCACAAAATTTTTCGTTTTTCATAGCTGTTACGCTATATCTGTCCCCTCCGATACCTATAATATCGCAGTGAATGCTAGACAATCTCCTCAAAGACGAAGAAATGTGCTGTAGATACCATAGACCAAAAATGTGAGCAACGACGAGATTTTAAAGAAAATAGAAAGAAAAATGAGATATACTTAACTTAAGGAAGTGAGAGTTAAAATTTCTGGGACACACAATGAGGAAGGAGGGCTTGGAAAATCTGATACTCACAGGAGAGATTGATGGACAGTGGAAAACAGCGCATAACATATTTGACGAACTTACATAAATGAATGGCAAAACAAAGTTTACGAGAAATAAAGGAATGATAAAATTTATTAAGAACAGGACAGGAAATTGCGGAGAGCCACGTTCGGCTACATTGCACAAAAAGAAGATCAATTGGAAAGGAACTGGTTCAAACTTGATGAGGGCTTCAGCAAAATCTGATTTGGCTGTCACGCCGTCTCGCAGCGGCTAACACTGTTGGCTATTGTTATTATTTGAACATTCATGTGCTTATTCTAAATCTTACGCACCCAATTTTGCTATTGGCCTATATTTGTGTCACTTTTAGCTTGGCATAAGGAATGTGTTCATATTAAATTTCAAATAAATAATTATCCTCATAGTGAATTTCCGTCACTACAGGATTTCACTGCTTATCATGCAAATGTTATAAAACTTGAGCGGCTACTAAATATCCAATTTTTACGAAGCGATACACTCAATGCATTAGTCGTTTATAATAATGACCATAATTTTGACTTAAAGGGTGCAGTTTTAATAAAACGTCAAAGTAATTTATTGAAGGGAAAAAGGTGTAGAAAGTGTACTAATTTCTGAGTTTTCCACGGTAGATTTACGTCCAGGATCACACAGCATATCATATTTCTTAACAAAATTAGTCATATTACAACGACAGCGATAAAAAAAAAAGAAAGAAAAAAAGGAACAAAAAGCAATAGGAAACTGAATGAAGTTGGCTAGGTTGTGCATTTAGACATTCCACTGAATCCATTATATTCACGTACGTGTTAATACCCTTGGAAAAGGTAAGAATCCTCTCTCCCCCTCCTCCCAGCTATGGGTAAATAGCAGGACAAACCGGGTTCTTGGATAGCAATTGGTCTACCGCAGAAAGAAATGGCAACTTACTGCGGGAAAAAAATCTGCCTCGTCAGTCATGTGTCGAAAGATACATGATCACCTAAGTGTGTATCACGCATGGCAGATGACTCACTGATCGATAAAAAAAAATTATTTAGTCTTAAGAAGTGCCTTCGAAGGACGAGAAGTGCACATAGTAATTTTCCATGTTACCATTCAATAATTTTCTTCCTTTTTTTTTTTCACGGATCACTTTGAGGAATAAAAACAAGGGGCTGGGCGCAGTGTAACAAAAATAACAAGTCCGAAAATTTGAAACATATATACAGTCTCCTCCAAAAGTATTAGAACGGACTTTGTTTTTTGTTGTTCACTGAAAACATTTAACTTTAAGACCAAAGGATGAATATGTGACAAGAGTTCAGAATTTTAGCTTTTATTTCCTGGTACTTATATTTAGATGTGTTAAACAACTTAGAACATACCACCTTTTGTATCAGATCACACAATTTTTAGGTGAACAAAAGTAAAGGAACAGAAGGTCTGAAAGTAAATAACATTTAGTATTTGGTTGCATAACCCTTCCTTGCAACAACTGCATCAAGCCTCCGACCCACTGGCATCACCAAACTCATGCATTCTTCATTTGAGATGCTTTTCCAGACTTTTAATACGGCCTCTTTTAGTTCTTGTTTGTTTCGTGTAATTTCTTCAGTTAGTCTCCTCTTCAAGAGATGAAATGCATGCTCTATTGGGTTATTGCCTGGTGATTGACTCGGTCAGTCTAAAATTGTCCACTCCCCACCCCCGATGAAGTCCTTAGTTTTGTTGTCAATGTTTGGGGTTATTGTCCTGCGGCATGATAAACTTCCAACCGATTCGTTTGGATGCATTTCTCTGTAAAATTGGCAGGCAAAATGTTTCTGGCGTCTTCTGAATTCATTCTACTGCTACCATCATGGTTAACATCCTCAATAAATTTGAATCAGTCATGTTCCGGAAGTAGTCCTTCAAGCCCAAGCCAAGGCATTCCCTCCATCATGCTTCACAGATGAGATTTTACGCTTTGGATCATAAGCAGATCCTTTTTTATCCACACTTTGGCCTTTCCATCACTTTGGACGAAATTAAACTTGGTTTCATCAGTCCATAAAACTTTTATCAAGAACTTTTGTTGCTCGTCTCTGTACTTCCTTGCAAATTCCATTCATTTTTACTGTTGATCAGTGATTTGCATCTTGTGGTATGGCCTCTATATTCTCAAAGTCTTCTTCGAACGGTGAATTCTGAAACCTTCACCCTGCGCCCTGGAGGCTGTTCGTGATGTCACTAACTGTTGCTTTGGGGTTTTTCCTCACATCTATAACACTGTTTCTCTCATTAACTGTTGTTAATTTCCTTGGTTGACATATTCCATATATATTGCTCAGTACACCAATAGTTTCTTTCTTTTTCAGGACATTCCAAATTGTTGTGTAGGCTATGCCCAATGACGTTGGTCGATTTTAGGTCTTTTTTCAGCTTCAAAATGGCTGGCTTTCTTCCATAGTCAGCTATCTCGCCTTCATGCTTTATCCTTTTTAACAAGAAATACATTCTTTACAGGTGAGGCCCAAGACTAAAGCCAAGAGTAGTCATTCAGAGCTATTTAATGTTTAAACAATCAATCTAAGTATTCAGTTTAAGGGAAAATTTAAAGAAAACGTTAGGCAGTAATAGGTTAATTTTATTATTATTACTACTAATAAATATAAGATAAAACTTTTTTCATAAAGAGAAAGTTCCTCTAACCCGAAACGATCTTGTAAACCGGCTTTGAAAAAGGAAAACCATAAGCGATTCATCGAAATCCAGCTTTTTGGCATATATATATATATGTATGTATGTGTGTGTGTGTGTGTGTGTGTGTGTGTGTGTGTGTGTGTGTATTTGAACAGCAATCCTTCTCTAATACATGGGTTATTAAAAATGACTGTTATGTGCCATGCGTGATACACGCTTAGGCGATCATGTATCTTTCGATATATAACTGACGTGGAAGATTGCTATTTTTTTCTACGGTAGTCCTGTTATGGGGGTGGGGGGAGAAGAAGAGGATTCATGACTTTCCTAAGGTTTTTAGCACGTAAGTGAATGTAATGGATTCGACTGGAATTCGAACTCGGCTTTCCGATTCTTCAATCCAAGCCGCTATCCACCGTATGCACACGCCTATACTCACATTTAATGTGAATAAAGAAACGAACACTGTACGTTGTCACACGGTAAAACAGGGCAAAGGAGTTTCTCTGTTATTTATGCAAGTCGCAAAAACTAGAAAAACGCGTGATTTTATTCCATCTTCTTTAGTATTTACTTGTTCCTGTGTTATTACTAATGGGAAGAGGAAAAAGGCTAATACTGTGTTGTTTTAGTCGTTGCAGTCAGTTATTATACTGTAATATCTTATATGTTACGAATACATTTGGTAGGCGCCCAAATCGTTGTTCTAGAGCATTACTAGTGTTTAACTGACTTCATACAAAATATATTACGTTTAATCGTGCTTGGATCATTTTCATTATTTTTACCATTTTATCAAATACAGATCATATTTTATTATTGACTCTAACATTGAACATGGAAATAAGTATTTTTGACAAATGCGACTGAACTACAAAAATAAAAAGAAAGAAAAATCTACCCAAGTGTCGACAATCAAAGAGGATGCTTCCCTAACCAGTAAAATATTAAACTCTTCGTGTCCAGAGTTAATCATTAACTATCCTACATATTTTAATAGTATTTTGATAGACTGTCTTGCACTTCTCCCTTGTGGAACCCTCTTCCGGCTTCAGGCTTCCTGTTAACTACGATCTTCAAAACTTTAAATACAACATCAACCGCCATCTTCTGTCTTCCTGAATCCTGTTCTTTGTATTGTCTTTTCTTCTCATTAACGTTTTCTCATCTTCTTTCACTCTCAGTAACCCCTTGCGTTTCAGTGGCATTATCAAGTTCCTTGAAGTTAAATGATTCAAAATATCCTCATAATCTGCACTTGCTTCCTGGCTATATTCATTCAGGTCGTAAACGATCAAGGATCTCTGCAGATATATGTTTTGCTTATATATATATATATATATATATATATATATATATATATATATATATATATATATATATATATATATATATGACTATGAACCTAAAGAGCCAGGCATACCTACCTAGGTTTCACCTACGCAGATCGTCAGGGTACACCGAGATTTGCTCTACTTTGTGTATTGAGTACGTAGTTACTTTTGCTTTACTCGTGTTGGAGTTTTTTTTTTCTTTGGACTATGAGCTTGGATTCTGGACGATTGTTTTCGCTTCAATCAGATGTTCATAGTTCTTTCTTTTTTTATCCCTTATTTTTCCTTTGTTCATTTACAACCCAAAACACCTAATGTTTTTCCAGATGAGTATAATTACTTATATATATATATATATATATATATATATATATATATATATATATATATATATATATATATATATATTTGCAAAAGCTTCACCCTGTACAAGGGTTATATTAAAGTGTATTTTATACTGGGAGGAGGGTAAGATAACGGTTAACTCTAAACTTGAATAGGTTAAGATTGTATTGATCGGGGAAACGTCCTCTTGGAAGTCTGTTCCACAGAGCAGGCGTTTATTTGAACTCGGCTCGCATATTTCTCTTTCTGCGCAGATAATTGTGACACCCTCTGCACATCCAATTAATGTTTCCTTTTTTAAAAATCATAGAATCTGATTTTCACTAATGTGAAAATTTTCGAGAATTTATGCAAAGATTTCTTCACATGTCTAATAAATGCTGCACGGAGAGATATTTAAAAAAACGGTTTCTTAGATTGGTGCGAAGAATTGCTTTTGACCAAATATTTGCCCATATTAATTCAGTATACCCTATTAATTTAGAATACCATTAATTCAGTATACCCTATTAATTTAGAATACCATGAATTCAGTATACCCTAGTAATATAGAATACCATTAATTCGGTATACCCTATTAATTTAAAATACCATTAATTCAGAATACCCTGTTAATATAGAATACTATTAATTCAGAATACCCTATTAATTTAGAATACCATTAATTCAGAATACCCTATTAATTTAGAATACCATTAAATGAAAATACCCTATTAATTTAGAATACCATTAACTCAGAATACCCTATTAATTTAAAATACCATTAATTCAGAATAACCTATTAATTTAGAATACCATTAATTCAGAATACCCTATTAATTTAGAATACCGTTGCCGATCATTAGGGTACTCATCGACATTTCCTTCTCTGTGAAACCTTTCCTAGATTGGATCTGAAGAGACGTCCGCAGCCATCGCATGATAGGTTAGAAGGGTTATGCTCTGGCTTTTCTTTGGGCACTGTTTGTATCTTCTATTTGTCTTCTAGTGTATCGAATGATTTTTTTTTGTGTGTGTGTGTGTGGACTGCTCTTCTCTAATTGGTTCTTTCGACATGAAAAAAAGAAAATTCTTTGAGCAAGAAAGCCTTGACTGCGAATTGTTTGAGGTGGTCCATTGGGTCGCCACTCTATGGCACACACATTACAGCTGACACCATTCGCTGTGGCAAACCAGGACTTGACATTTAGAATACCATTAATTCTGAATACCATTAATTCAGAATAACATAATTCGCTCACTTTCCATGATGTCTTTGGACATTAAGCTACTCTTCTGCTAAATTGTGCATTCTATCATAAAATATATTTTACTGGTGGTACAACATTTAATAATTGCAATAAAAACGGTCGAAAATAAAATCTGCATCAGGAAAAAATAAGAAAATAAAATACAATGACCATAAAGAGGTTAGTAAAAAAAAAAAAAAAATTAGCACAAATATAAGAAGCTCAACCGGTTTTCATTTCTCTTTCGTCACAGCTCTGTCGAGGGCTGAAAAATATGCTTTGTGAATAAAATAGAAAAAATAAAAAAAAGACAGGATATTATAAATATTAAATATATAGTCATCAAAGTTTGATAATATCCCAACCTAAAAGTCACTCCTACTGCTTAGAGTGCTATGGCTAGAAGGTCCTAATATATATATATATATATATATATATATATATATATATATATTAGGCCCTTCTAGAAACCTACCTTTGTGTGTATATATATATATATATAATTATTTATTTTTAAAGAAAAAAAAAAATAAAAAAAAATTTATAACATAAATATGTTATAAAATCACTACAAAAATAGCCATTTTGTTTCAACACCTTCGGTGTCTTATCAAGTGATGACGTTGAATGTAAAATATTCCCACCACGAACATCATATACTTGTATATATATATATATATATATATATATATATATATATATATATATATATATATATATATATATATACAAAGAAATAGCGTCCTGGGTATGACGGTAAACTACATCCGCGTCCTGGGTACGGCGATAAACTGCATCCAACAGCAAGGTCTCAGATAATGTTTTCAGAAAAATAATGTTGCCAGCTCTAAGTTTTTGAAACAATAATGTTGCCAGCTCTAAGTTTTTTTCTAAAAAAGTAATGTTGCCAGTTATGCGTTTTTTTTTTGTAAAGAAGTAATGTTGCCAGCTATTCGATTTTTGTAAAGGAATAATGTTGCCAGCTATATGTTTTTTGTAAAGGAATAATGTTGCCAGCTATACGTTTTTTTGTGTTTTTTTAAACAATAATGTTTCCAGCTATACATTTTTTATTCCATACAAAATAGGCATTTAAAATTCATATAAACTGGATTTGGTATTAAATAACCCACAGTGGTTGATATGCCATAAAACCCAAACAAACAAACAAACAAAGAAATATTCACGCATAGAATCAATCAGTAATATTAATGCTATTATCGACGATATCACATCGCTAGTAGAATATAATGTATGCATTAAAATACTGTTAATCCATAGAATGATGTGATCCTCATATGGATTAACAGTGTTTTAATGCATACATTATATTCTACTAGCGATGTGATATCGCCATTAATCGCATTAATATTGCTGATTAATTCTATGCGTGATCATTTCTTTGTATATAAATTATATGCTGCCTAATGTTTTATGTTATATATATATATATATATATATATATATATATATATATATATATATATATTAATCGAGTTCACCTCCTGCAAAGCAGTAAAGCTACTAAGATACAAGCGATTACTAGGTGCGTAAGAATTAGAAGCAGAAACATTACCAATTGTTGTAGCATATCTACGGACGATAATGGGTATGTCCCCATTCACATAAATACAGTACTAAATACTGTATGTTAGTCTGCAGTTAGAGATTCGTCTCCAGCTGTGCTGGGTAAATTCTCTGCTTCCGGTTAGAGACGATCCCCAGGCGAGACTATGTCGAAAGGCAGAGTCTCGTCTCGGGGAAACAGCTACCCGACCCCCTTTTATACGGTGTCTACGATGAATTTTAGGTCGAGCCTAAAAGTATGGATGCCCCACATTAAATTCGGCCTTGTGCCACACCTGACCGCGTGGGGTGGTTGGTAGATATCCTGCAGTTGGAGATTCGTCTCCAGCTGTGCTGGTCAAACTCTCTGCCTCCGGGTAGAGAGGATCCTCAGATGAGACTATGTCGAAGGGCAGAGTTTCGTCTCGGAAAACAGCTACCCGACCCCGTTCTGATTGGTAGATATGCTGCAGTTGGAGATTCATTGTGGAATTCATTTGACTCACTTCTAGCAGTTGATGACTTCTAAGCGTTGATGGCGGTTGTTTGTCTGATAGAAGACCTTTGCGAAGTGAGATTCTTGACCAATTCGTTAATTAGAGCGACTAGTAGTTTGCCGACTACAAAGTCGAAAAGTAGGAATAATCTGTAACTCATGTGGAGCAATGATCGAGTTTGAAAAGCTGGTAGCAAAACCGGCTGTTTCAAACGGACTGCTCGATTTGAGTAAAATGACAGATTGCTATTGTCTACCTCTTGGAGAAATTTGCTCGCTTTTAAAGCAGGTGGAGACTGCTATCAGTATGGAAGTGGCGTGATAATGAAGTAGAAATGTCTCCCCGCCCAAAATTAATGCTCACCGTTTCGTATCCGTTGAGCTCGACCTTTTACAGGATACTGAACTCTTACCGCCCTTTTTTGATAGGTGGAAAAGATTCTGCATAGTAACCATTCCTTGTCCCAGGATATAGTAGAATAATCAGTCAGTTATGTGCCATGCGTTATACATGCTTAGATGATCATGTATCTTTCGATACATGACTGACGAAGCAGATTTTTTTTCCCGCAGTAGGTTGCCATTTTTTCTGCGGTAGACCAGTTACCATCCGTGGCCATAGAACCCGGTCTGTCCTGCTATTTACCCATAGATGTGTGGAGAAGAAAGGGATTCATACCTTTCCCAAGGGAAATTGCAGTAAATCTTATAATAGTAGTGAACCGATTTCTCCAAGTGTTGCGCAAAGTCGAATGTTTAGGGGCTTAGCGTTCCGACCACGAGACCAGGATTCGAATCTCACTGAGGTCGATTTGAGGTGGTATCTTGATATCGGCCTGGGAAGAGAAGTGCCTGAAAACCATACCGTATTAGGTTTGATAAGCCTTAATTGACGTCACTCGACATGCCCCCGTATCATAATCCATTCAAGTCGTATCAGATACACCTCGACAAGTCGTATCAAATACACACAAAGTCATATACTTAGTCCTATTGTATTGTATTCGCTATTTTCTATATTTGTACCAGTGTAATTGAATTTTTATTATTAGGTTGAGGCAAAATGTATCATCCTAGCCAGTCAGTTAGTTATGTGCCATAAGCGTGATACAGGCTTGGGCGATCATGTTTCTTTCGATTCATGACTGACTAGGCAGAGGTTTTCCCGCAGTAAGTTGCCATTTTTTTCTTTTTTTTTTCTTTTTTGTGGTAGCCTGGTTGCCAACGAAGAATAAAGAACCCAGACTGTCCTGCTATTTAATCCATAGCTCGGAGGAGAAGAGATGGATTCATAACAATTTGTACGTAAGTAAATGTAACGAACTCGACAGTGATTCGAACACGGCTCTCCAAGATCTCATTCCGAGCAGATATCCATAACGCCACAATATATATTCAAAAGAACGTCCAAACTAACCTTTCCTTAAATATATAAGAAAACCTGACGAAAAAAAGCCTTTTACATGTGCAATGCAAAAGGAAGCAGATTAAGAAAGATAAATCTTCACAATTCATCCCAAATGATGTAGTTCCTGAAAAAAAACAAAAAAAAACAGACAATGGTAAGCATAGTGGCAGGATCGCTGGTGTATTATTCATTTAGATTTTGTTTAAAATGCAAAATGCTTTCATGGGGAAAAAAAACCTTCTCTAAGGAAAACCAGATTCAAGAATTCGTCGAAAACGTCACATCAAAACCTGAGAATATTTACTCGACAGGTATGGAAGAGCTGCCTGGTAACAAGTCACTGCAAATAATGATTAATATAAAATTGAATAAAATGTAATTGTACTTTATTGAAAAAAAAACAAAAAAAAACAAAACTGATAAACAACAGCTGGGTTTATTCCTGTCTTAACCTAATACGAGGTCTGATCAAAAAGTATTTGAACTGTTGCTATAGTAACGGAGCTAAACTGAAGCCCAATTGACACAGATTGACTTTAAATGCTGTCACACTAACTTATAACGTTCTCGCTCGTTTCCGTTGTTTATAGCAGTGCTTGGAAAAAAAGTATGTAGATTGTGGTCGTCTCGCCTCACCACAGAGGTTTTATCAATGGCAATGGCTTCTGCAGTAGTTTTTGGTCAAACACAACATTCCCCAGGACGGACAACCATCATTTTCCCCCAGATTTCGCCCTTGACAGCAAGTCCAGCAATATACACACACACACACACACACACACACACACACACACACACATATATATATATATATATATATATATATATATATATATATATATATATATACAAATAGCCAACAATACATTTTATAGCAGAATGACCATTTCATCTGTAGTTGAAGGCATACATCTGCATTCAAAATATTTAGTTGAAGCCATAAAACTGTCCAAAATATTTACATTTCAGTATTAAATGACCCATAAGGAGTTGATGTGCCGGTGAACAAATCAAATGAAATTACTGTCTGGCTTCTTTTTTTTTTTCATTTCTTTTAAACGTGTGATACTTTGTTAAGATAGACACCTATTTATTGTAATGTGAAACCTAATGGTGGTTCTGAACGATAAGGTAACAGATCCGGACCCTGGACATAGAGCAACAGTTACCAAGTTACTTTCATAGATCAAGACGAGTCAGATTTGTTTTAGGGGGGAGTGATACACCGCGACATGCGCCTTGTACCAGACCAAATTTATTTCTGTTGCTTCAAGTATTTTCTTCATCTTTGTTGGGATTGTTTAAGCATCTTCTGCTCTCTCAGTGCCCCATACAGGTCTGACATTACGTAACAGTTCAGTACACTTTTCTTTGTTTCTAAAGAAATTTTCCTGTTTCAAAATACTTTTGTTTAGCCTTTTGAAGGAATCTATTCCAATATGCTTTCGTGTTACGTAACTCGCTTTAAAATCTACTTAATATGAGAGATCGTTAGATAGATCTTCTCTATGTAGTGATTACAATGAGAACCGTGTTAAATGCCATACTACGTTTTTTAATAGATAGATAGATAGATAGATAGATAGATAGATAGAACGAACGCAGTCTAAGATATGGATATAATGGTTAGGATATATATGAATAGACATATGAATAGAAATTTATTAATTGGTCTTGAGATTTTTTAATTCTTTGGAAATGAATACAAGCTTTGTCGCACAAAATATTAGCTGATGTAGTTTTTTTCAATTCTGAATTCTCTATTATAGCGGTCATGTGCCGAATAAATGTAACCTTAAATTATAACTATACTAGCTAAGGTACCCTGCGTTTCCCGGATGTATATGGCTGCAATTGTATAACCGCACCCCTGTATACCCGCACTCCGCTATCTAGAAATGTCTGCCTGCGCCCGCGCTTGCATGCATCATCCGTTGGTATACTAAGCTTTCCCCACTCATCATTTTACGGTATTTCCTTCGCAAGTACTTGATTGTTCTTAATAAAGGAATTCCATTGATAAAACCTTCTTGTGTGGTCGTTGCTCGAGGTTAAATTTTTTTCAATATTTTAGATATTCACTAAATTTCCTAACTTTCAAATAGTATGGCATTGTTCACAAATCTAATAATCAAACAAAAACAGGGATGAAGCGTCAGAGCTTAATTTAACTTCAAGTGCAAACGGATGAATGACCCCTCCTTCTTTACACGTTTACTGTAAAGCTGGGGTTAATAAGAGGTTCTTTGGTAATTTTTCCCTTTTAACGCTTCAATAATCCTTCTCAATCTTTGCATCAAAGGTTGTTCAAATTCTAATTTAGGATGAAATCATATGAAGAAAGCCGATTTGGAATCTAGTTTTTCGCAGATTTCGTTCACTTAACTTAAAAATCTAAACCAAACATTCGTACAAAACTATTTGTATATCATACTTAATTTACGTGGCGAATTTGGAAAGCATCGGATGAAAAACCAGGGAGTTGCGATCGAAAAACGGTTTTTTTGAATGGTTTTTCGTGGTTTTACGTGGTTTTACGTTATTTGCGGGGAAGCGAGACTAAAAACACACATGAGCTGTTATTGAATTGAATGCAAAGAACATCAGCTCATCCAGTAAAAATTTTGTTCACATGTAACTTTGCCTTGGTTTTTGCAAAAGTCCGTACCCATGGATTTTTCTGCCAACTCTGGGGCTGCTGATTGAAACGTTGGTCTTGACTAAAATTTGTAAATTTGCAATACATGTGTACAATTTCATCGAAATTGGTCGAGAAATGTGGACGTGCATAAATAGCATACACACACACACATGCCTTCTATTTTATAGATATAGATTTCAGGAAGTTTTATTAAAACAGACTAAATGTAAAGGTCATAAGTAGGATTGAACGCAGATTGCTAAGTGTTATGAAAAACAAATAACACATTTGGCCACCTAACAAGTTACAAATGAAATCTTTATTATATTATATCAAATCGAAAGTTATTGACATTTTAACTATCAACTAATTCACTAAGAAGGATGCGATCATTATCTCAAAATTACTTATATAAAATCATTTATCTTTTTTAATCACAAACTGAAAATGATTTCGTCAGAATTTCTGACTGATGTTTAAGCATTCACAGACGATTTAATTTAAGACATTACAGGTAATAAATTATGCACATAACCATAAACATATACTTGACAACAGGGTTCATTCTTAGGTATAAAACGTGTTTCAGAAGACTATCTAATGCCCGTATGAACCTCAGTGGTCTGTGGTGCAGGCTTCAAACCTGTAGCTGACTAACGTCATAGTGGTTCGATTCCACCTTCCGGCCATTCGATTTTCTTTTTCGTTTTAAAATTAGAATACATAGCAGCCATACCCAGCTGGTCGATCACAAAAAACGTTCAATTAGAATGGAACAAAAACAGCAACATATTTAGATGTAACAGAATTAATATTCTTCAATTACTTTAAAGTACTTTCATAAAAAAAAAAACATTTTGAATTAATGCAGTTACTAATATAACAGAAGTAGTCTGTATTTATTCAATCGAAGTTAGCCGAGGACATGAAGGGGTAAAACAGGTAACATGAAGACCCACTTCAGACCACATTTATTTTGGAGGTTTTGAAATTTGTCACTGTGCTACCAGGGATGTAAAAGTGGGTACATTTATAAAGCAATTATTAAGTTTGTTGAAAATTGGTTGAACGATCAACGAAAAATGAGAAAGAAACCAGTAAAAATCGCTATTTTTCGCTATTTACGCGGATTTACACTATAAGGGTGAACTCACTCATTAAGTTAAATAACTATTAAACAATCAACTTATTGTTGGCTACAATTGAGCGAAGTTTGTATTTGATGGCTTGAAAATTGAGGGAGTTTTTAGCTTAAAATTTGTGTTGAAATCGATTTTTCGTTTCTCGCGATTTTTTGCTAAACGCAGTGGTGTCGAAATAAAAATGAGGTATCGTTGAGCTCGTCTTGATGTAAGTAACCTATATACCGAGTTGGAACGAAATCGGAGGAAAAAAGTTGATTTATCGATTTTGTTCGGCTTTATCAATTATTGATTTTTTTTAAATTATCAATTTTTTACGCTAGAAACCTATCTTCTCCCTTGTACAATGCATGTGCCAAGTTTGGTCAAAATCGCTTGGACGGATCCCGAGTGAAAAGATATAATACAGACAGACAGGCACACAGACACGCAGACATTTTCTGTTTTATATAGAGAAATTGGAGTCTATTTCATGGCTTGGTTAGATGAGAAATTCCCATTGGGAACTAAGGGCGGGCGTTCGAGCCCAGATTAAGAGGCTGTATTTCGATTGCTGACCTTATGTTAGACAAAGTTATATTTAATTTTCTTCTGTTTACCGTGTCCCTTCAGGACGTTGGTGATCACTGCTCTCTATAATTTCCTATTCTTTATAGCTCTTATGAAATTTTGTTGTTTTGCTATCTCTCCTAAACCCAGTTCAGCCATCCATTTAAATAACATCGTTAGGTTGATTATTCTCTTTTTTCCTCTGCCCGTCTTTGCTTCAATATCTCCTGTGAGTGTCAAATTCTCCAAACCCTCTTTCTCCATTATGTGCCTTATGAATTTCAACAGCCTCTTCCTGATGCTAAGTATAAGTGTTTCCATTTTCACTAAAACTTCGTCGGTCTATAGTATTCTCAGCATCCTTCCGTTGAAGCATATTTCTGTTGCTTCAAGTATCTTCTTCATCTGTGATGGGATTGTTCAAGCATGTTCCTCTCCCCAATGCTCCATACAGGAAGACTGATAAGACATTGCAGTTCAGTACACTTTTCTTTGTTTTGTAAGGAAATTTTCCTGTTTCAAAATACTTTTGCTTAGCTTTTAGAAGGCATTTATTCCAACGTGCCTTCAATTTACGTGTGGTTCTTTAAAATCTACTTAATATGAGAGATCGTTTGATAGATCTTCTGTATTTGGTGAATAGAATGAGAACCGTGGCAAATGCCATACTACTTTTTTTAATAGATAGATACGATGCAGACTGAGATTTGGATATAATGGTTTACACAGATATGAAAAGACGAATACAGATAGATAGATAGATAGATAGATAGATAGATAGATACGGTGCAGACTGTGATATGGATATGTTGGTTAATATAGATATGAAGAGACGTGTATAGATAGATAGATAGATAGATAGATAGACAGATAGATAGGCAGGCAAAGAAATACGCACTTTTTTCATTTATTGTCGGGCAGACCCTGCTTTAATTAAGCGACATCGAATACCCCAGCACACTCTTTCTCAACCGGAAAAGAAAAGCCGCCATCGTATTTTTATTCTCTCCTGAGATGGAAGAGTTCCAGACATGCTGTCTGTTACATTCTACCAGCTCAAAAGTGCAAACGTATACTGTTGTCTTGGTAACTGTTGGCCTCGACAGCTGCTCTTTTCCCGGGAATGTAAACGTATGTTGGGTGTGTGTGGGGACAAACGCAGAAAAGGAAATCAATAATTCTGCTTCTCATCCACAACCGGAAGTGCAGCAACACCGTCCATTCCAGTTTTTTTCCCTCGCTTGATTAAAGAGCTCCGGCTTAACTCCTATAAGCGGAAGAACGCTTAGAGCTGAGTGTTGCCCCTGGCAATGATGTTGTTGCTATCGCCGCTACTGCTACCATATGACTCAGTTGCAAAGGGGCTGATCCTGGAATTGCTGGTCATGCAGAAGATGCAAGCAAATGCCAAGATCTGTTGCTGCTTGTTAATAAGTTCAAGTGTTGTATCAGAACCCCTGGGAGATCAAGTGTCCACGCCTTCTCGTTCTTCACAGTTTGAAATTTTATCCCACTGACCTACTCCAAAGTTTCGCGTCACAACCCTTATCAGTATCAGAGGGTCCGATAATTCTATTAAATTATTAGTAGGTATCATATTTATACCCCAGAAAACGAACGTTGACTGTAATCAACAATATATGAAACAGGCATCACGCTCGAGTCCGTTAACATGTAAATATTTAAAAGCAATTAAATTGTTCGATATTTTAAAGTTCATTTTTATTTTTTATTTATTTATTTGTTATATTTTTATTTTCATATTTTTTTAAATTTTTATTTATTTATTTATTTTTATTTTATTTATTTATTTATTTTATTTATTTATTTTATTTTATTTTTATTTTATTTATTTTTTTTTTTTTGCAGTAAGGTTCACTCAGTACAAATCCTGGAGGCCACACGAGGTAGAAGTTTACGTTAAGTGGTAGTTTATATGGATAGGAGAAAAAGATAACGGTTAACTCTAGACATGAACATGTTCAGATTGTAGTGATCGGTGTTTGGTTCGGTTTGTTTTACCAGCCTCAGTGGGTTATTTAATACCGACAAGATTTTTATTGCTGGTTATTTTTTTTTCAAAAATGTATAGCTGGTAATATTTTTTTTGTTCAAAAATGTATTGCTAGTAAATATTTTCCAAAAATATATTGCTGGTAATAATTTTTTTTTATACTTTCATAGTGTATCGACCCCAGTAGAGTAGAAATAACGAAAGTATATTGCACGAAATAATAATACAAGATGTGGAAGGTGTTAGTATGACTGTCAGTCTGGTTTGGAGTGGACTACTATCGGTTCGACTCGATTCGATATTTACTTGCCCCCCTCCACGAGGGAAAGATGTTTTACGTGGGTTTTCCGAGCCCGTAGGCTCGCCCAAAAAATTCCCGAAGAAACTGTAAAAACAGAACCGGGTTGGTCAACCTCCCCGAACGAGACTCTGCGGAGCCTCGTCTGGGTTCCTCTCTGCTCAGAGGCAGAGAGTTCGACCGTCAAGCCGAAACGGCTCGACTCGATTCGATATTTACCCCCCACACACACACGAGGGAAAGATGTGACACAAGGCCGAGTTTAACGTGGGTTTCCCGAGCCCGTAGGCTCGGCCAAAAAATGCCCGTAGAACCCGTATAAACGGGATCGGGTTGGTCAACCTCCACGAACGAGACTCTGTCCTTCGGCGGAGCCTAGTCCGGGTTCATCTCTGTTCAGAGGCAGAGAGTTCGACCGTCAAGCCGAGAAGCTCTGCTTGATTCGGTATCTAGCCACCCCCTCCCACGAGAGTTGCATGTGGCACAAGGCCGAGTTTAACGTGGGTTTCCCGAGCCCGTAGGCTCGGCTTGATTCGTCCCTCTCTCTTGAGAGGCGTAGTATACATAGTGTTAGGAAGAGTTCATTCTCTAATTATAGGTCAGGAGCCATGACAAAAAGCCGGGAAAATATGGCAATATTGTAATGGCACTGAAAAAAAAATCAATAAAAAAAAGAAGTGACAGTAGCGTTTATCATTAATTTAGCGATTGGAACAGCCACAAAAAAAAATAGTATTTGTTACCCAGTAAATTTCTATCTCGCTGCAGTGGGCGTGGTATCAAGGAATTTACCGGTGACTTCAGCTATCATGTTAGCAGATTTCTTTCTGCTGATGCCAGTTCGAAGAATGGAGTCGTCATGTTAAGAATTAACCGTCACGTCGTTTGAATTTAGACTGGTTGGAGTTTTGACCAATAAAATAAATAAAAACAAGAACACATGGCACAGTGGATAAAGGCGTTGGTTAGATCCAGTGACAGGACCCAAAGAGTGTGAGTTCAATACCCGGTTAAAGCGGTGGTAAACTTGGAGAGGGGAATTAACAGGAGATAACTGATAACTGACATCCATTAAGACATGGCACGTGGAACTAGAACAGGCTACCCCAGTGAGCGAAATAAAGGGTTCAGTTCGACATTCTAACCACCTGAAGAAGGCTGGAGCGTACAACGGCTGAAAGGTTGTTATAAATATGGCGACAAAGACGAGGAAAATAGTCCGAATAATGTAAATAGTGAAAATAAATGAAGCCGGCAGTAATACAGTCGCTTTGGGACTGGTACTGTTTGGTTTGCTTGACCAAGAAGAGATGATACAATAACCTCTGAATTACTGAATCCTCGCTATTCAATGGTACAATTTGTTTTTTTAAAGACACCATCACGGCGGCGGGTGGGGGAGTCATTCAAACTTTGGTCTAATGCAATCCAACTTAAACCTTCATTTGATTGAGTCATGCATCGAGTCAGATTCGGACGACGACCAGCCTGATACATAGAACACACACCTTTAAATGCCTAAGTTCTGTATTTTTTGCCACGTTATCCTGGTGTCAATTTGAATTGAGGCTTTCTTAAGTTCGTACCTTCTTGAAAGTTATGTAATATATTTCAGTGCAGTATTGCCTTTCCAAAATTATATATGCGGGCATTTATAAAGCAATTACGTATTTCACAGCTATGAATTATGAGTCAACCAACAAACGAAGAAACCATGTTGAATTACAGTCTGACACCGTTTGTGGAAACATGGATTCGTTGCTTTGCTGCTCAGGCGCAGACCATTAAGTTAAAAGACCACAAAGTTGGAGGAGGGGAGATCTTCTACGTCACAGAGAGTAAGCCATCACAAAAATAATGTCGTTTTCTCACATATGTTACTATGTGAGAAAACGACATTATTTTTGCACCAACCTAATATTTTGTAACAAACCAAAAAAAAAAAAACAATGAAGTTTATTTTTAAATATTGAATAAAAAGTTATTTTCCATAAGATGGCTGAAAAATATCAATAAGTTGTCAATACACTATTTACATTATTCGAACTATCGTCCTCATCTTTATTGCCATATTTATCACAACATTTCGGCCGATGTACGCTCCGGGCTTCTTCAGGTGGTTGGAATGTCACTCAATGCGGTAGACTGTTCTAGTTCCACGTGCCATGTCTAATGGATGTCAGTTATCTGTTATCTCCTGTTAATTCCACTCTCCAAGTTGTCCACTGCCTTAACCGGATATTGAACTCACAAATCTCTGGGTCTTGTCACTGGATCTAACCAACGCCTTTACCCACTGTGCCATGTGTTCTTGTGTCATTTATTTTATTGGTCAAAACGTCAACCAGTCTAAATTCAACCGACGTGACGGTTAATTCTTAACATGACGACTCCATTCTTCGAACTGGCATCAGCAGAAAGAAATCTACGCAGACATCAAGCCGATATGAGAATTCCTCCCAAACGCGCCTCAGCATGTCACGATCCACCATGTTGATTACAGCTGTTATTCAATCTTTCAAGTCATCGATACTTGCTGGAAGTACTGGAACATAAACTTGGTCTTTAACATACCCGCACAAGAAAAAGTCACACACAGTGAGGTCCGGGGATCTGGCAGGCCAAACACAGAGAGCAAGGTCTTTAGCACTTCTCCTTCCAATCCATCGCTGAGGCACGTTTTCATTCAGATAAGCTCTAACCCCGAGATGCCAATGGGGTGGTGCTCCATCTTGCTGAAAAATGAAGTCATTCGAATCTGCTTGCAGTAAAGTGAATAGCCAGTTTTGGAGCATTTCGAGATAGGTTTGTCCTGTAACGGTGTTTCCTTCAAAGAAAAAGGGACCATAGACCTTGTCTTGAGACACAGCACAGAAGACGTTCACTTTAGGGGAAAATCTCTTTCATGCTCAACAGTTTTATGTGGGTGATCTGTTCCCCAAATGCACACATTGTGATGATTGACTGTGCCTCTCAAATGGAAATTCGCTTCGTCACTAAAAACTAAACGTGAAAAGAGAGTTTCATCACCTTCCTCCATCTCCAGCATTGACTCACAGAATGTCCTCCGCATCACCTTGTCATAATTAGTAAGTGCTTGGATGAGGCTTAGGTTGCATGGTTTCATGCGTAATCGTCTCTTTAACACACGCCAGACAGTGGTATGAGGGATGGCAAGCTGAAGACTTGCTCGATGTACGGACTTACGTGGGCTGCTCTCAAATGCATCATGAATCCTCCCGACTTGCTCCTCTGTAACACGTGGTCTTCCAGGACTCTTTCCTTTGCACAGGCACCCACTCTCTTTAGACTGTTTAACACACCGTCGAATGCTCTCACGATGGGGCGGATCAATGCCGAATTCTGTTCTGAAAGCACGCTGCACCGTGACAATGGCATTTGTTTTCGCGAACTCAAGCACGCAAAACGCCTTCTGCTGAGGAGTCCCCATTTTGATTGATCTTCCCACAATTCAGCTGCACCGGAAGCGGTGAAAATGACACCCAATCAAACTTTGATAAGTACTCTATCAAATAACTACTGATTCAGTCCACTACAATGCTATAGACCTGAAAAAACAGCGTTATGATTTTGGCGTATTCTTTTTGAAACACCCTGTATATAAAGAAAATTGAGTATATATATATATATATATATATATATATATATATATATATATATATATATATATATATATATATACAATTCTTTTTGCACGGGGAATACGTTTCAGAGACGACCGTGCAAAATAAAATCGTGTAAAAAATATAGTATACATATGAAAATTAGAGATTGGTTCCATCCAAATGTATTTAATAAAAAAAAAGTTAATTTTCATATACAAATAAACTGAATTTTACATATATATATATATATATATATATATATATATATATATATATATATATATATATATATATATATATAACATAATTATTCAATGTCACTACTAGAGAGTAAACGTGCCCGCTTTCTGCTGTTTTTCGGTGGCGCAAAATCCCTCTCGTCACTGGAAATATTTAATGGCGATATATCTTCATGTGTATCTTGAATAAAATTAACATCTTGTGTTTCTTTTATTTCACTAGTTTTGAATACGAATTCGGTCATTGGATGCTGTGATTTTATTTTTGATAGTTCTTTATATGATCCTTCATAAGGTGTCATAATCATTTCAAATCATGTTGAAATTGCACAGTTCGTTCAACATTGTTATCATTTGTAACAAAATGATTTCCAAGTTTATTGGCTATTTGGAGGTTTTCTAGAATTTTACTTGAAGACAGTGGAACCACCTCTTCATCTTCACTACTATAAACTAACGTGGAATCATACACATTCTCTGAAATACTATGAATGTACAGCGCATAGGTCCCGCCCACACAGGAGTGTCGGAAAAAATAGATTGGATTCTGTTTTACTTCACAAAATTGTTACTTTATCATGTTACGTAGAGTATCGACATTTTTTGATTTAAAATTGACTGATTTTACTTCATCGTTTATTTGCCACTCGCAATAAATTCGATGGTCGCACAAGGACAGGTGTCTAAACCGTATTAAAGTAAAGAATATAGTTAAAAAAATAATCGGTTCTTTTTGTTGGATATATATATATATATATATATATATATATATATATATATATATATATACATATATATATATATATATATATATATATATATATATATATAAATAAATATAAAAATAAAAACAAATGATCCTTCATAAGGTGTCATAAATAATTATATATATATATATATATATATATATATATATATAATTATTTATTTAAAAATATGATTCCAACACGCTACATAAGAGTTCTCATGTTTCAAAACAAGAGCCGAAAACTTCAGTATAATTATTTGAATTAAATTGAATTAAAATACTAAGCTCTGTCCCATCTTCAAGCGAATTTTTTGGGGAATAACTTATTTCTGAAATTTACGTGTTTTATAAGCATATTCATTATTAAAATCAAAATTTCTATGGTAACGGCTAGAGCGATTGTTTAAAGAAAAGGGGCGTAAGGTGTTAATAATTTGTATCAATATCTCAGTTACATTCACAGTTGTCATGTCAGGGTAAGGTTGGGGTGTCTAAATTTAAAGCGGAAGATGACACTACTAGTCTGATTGAGTGTCTATGGAGATTTATTTATTTTATTTTTTTATTTTTTTCTGAAAGGGTTTTGTGTATATAAAAACTGTTGTGAATCGCTAACATTTGTTTTTTGACGACTTCATAAAGGGTTATCTTTTTTTTTGTAGGGCATTTAAACTATTTATTAGGACTGTGGATTTTAAAAATTATTTTATTGTTTGTTAGTTTTTATGCTAATTATTCAATGCAAAAATTTGATGATGTCGGCAAAAAAACCGTTAACTCATGTCTATTGTTTAATAGATTTTTATTATTTAGAAACTTAATAATGTGTAGTTTTTCATGTAGGCATAAAGGGCATGGGTCATCCCAAGTTTTACATTAGATCTTTTTATTTTACAAGCTTTCGTCTGTTCCTACAGACATCCTCAGGTATGAAATATTGTGTTCTTGTTTATACTTTCAGTAATAAGTGGACAAACGAAAACAAGGTTGTAATCCGAAAAATGCTATGAGAAAATAGGAACAGACGAAAGCTTGTAAAATAAAAAGATCTAATGCAACGGAAATTTATAAAACAGGATCTTTTAATTCATAAACAGATTCGGGGTTTTGTATATTATTGAATTGTTCGCGAAGATGGATTTTTCGCCATTTAATCATTAACCTTTGTATTTGTTTTATGTATGAATAATTCATGAATTTGTAAATTAATTGCACCTTTATTGAAATTAAAATAACTGATCCAAGTGCAACTTTCGGATAATAAGTGCGACATTACTGTAATTATTGAACGATATAGTTCATGTCACTTTGACGGAAAATTTACCAGTAAAAAAGAATTCTCATATCACTACATTTGTACATAAACGCAGAATTTTAACCTTAAAATTTAAATTCAAACTCAGCGTTGCGACTGCACGTTCCAAAACAATAACACACATTTCTCATAGCATTTTTCGGATTACAACCTTGTTTTCGTTTGTCCACTTATTACTGAGAGTAAAAACAAGAGCACAATCTATTTCATACCTGAGGATGTCTGTAGGAACAGACGAAAGCTTGTAAAATAAAAAGATCTAATGCAACGGAAATTTATAAAACAGGATCTTTTCATTCATAAACAGATTCGGCGTTTTTGTATATTATTGAATTGTTCGCGAAGATGGATTTCTCGCCATTTAATCATTAACCTTTTTAGTTGTTTTATGTATGAATAATTCATGAATATATATATATATATATATATATATATATATATATATATATATATATAAATTAATAAAAGATTTCTGAAATGTTAAATAACTAATTTACTTGGTAGAAATATGCACCATGTTAAGGAATGACTGCTCTCCAACGTAGCACTAAATTCATTATCCCATCTTTAAAAAAATGTCTCATCCTTTGATCTGATAAACAGTTCAAATACTTCGATTACCTCTTCCTTATTGGAAAATATTTTATTTCGAATGAAATTTTAAAATGCTTAAATAAGTGATAATCAGTAGGAGATATATCAGGTAAATATGGAGGATGAGACAAAATTTAATAATTCAGGATATACAGCTTTTGGACAGTTGACTGAGAAGAGTGCGTCCGTGCGTTGTCGTGCAGAAAAATGGGCCATCCTTAGTCACAAGTCTAGGATGTTTCTTTTTCAATTTTTCGTGCATTCACTCAACTTATCCACAATACAAGGTTGCTGTCATTGTTTTCACTTGAAGCAAGAATGAATAATGAATAACCCCTTTGAAAGACCACCATACGGTGACCATTGACTTTTTAGGATGCAGTAGAGGTTTTGGATATTGTTTTGTTGATTCACTTGCATTTAACCACTGGCCTACTCTTTTACTGTTCTCAAAGAGTATGCATTTCCCATCGCATGTAATGATTCGATGCAAAAATGGTACTTTTTCCTAGTTTGTACTCATACAGTATGATTACTCGACATTGTTTCATTGTAATCATTTTCATTGGGCTTCTGAGTAACAATATAAGAAAAAAGAAATATTATCTGGAAAGAAAAAGTCATGTATAAGTCAAGATTTTTTTTATATATATGCTAAGGAGGTTACTTTGTTAGACGACCGGATCAACAACCAACCCCAAAAATACGTCATTTCATGTGTGACAGCCTAATATATACCTGCTATCTGTGCGTTCGCTCCAGCTGTCTCGCGTTTTAACTACAAGTGCTCTTCTGTTCTTGGTCGACAGAAAATAAATAATGACGTATCTTTCCAGACACTGTGTGTTGTCTCCTTTGTTTCGGTCACGGTTTGCACAGCGCGTTTGTACGTGCGTGTGTGCGTACGTGCGTGTGTGTGTGTGTGAAGGTTTTTAGCTGACATGCCGATATTTTCGTAACTTGATCCTTTCTATTTTTTCAATTGCACATCAGGAACAAAGATGAACAAGCATATGGCGATCAGTCTGGTCCCACTTTAAGATATTGACTTCATTCCTCATTGACTGCAGAATTCAAATTCGTTTCATACAATATCCTGACTCAACAAGTATTGATTTATAATATCTATGTGTTTCTTATTACTCTAAATGTTATATTTAGTGGATACACAAACTTCAATAGACATCCTTGTTTTCGCTTTTTAAATAGTGAAATTAATTCCAGCCGACCACCAGATCAAGAAGATCTACTAAAGAAAATTGTCTCCTATCAGATATCGAAACCGTATTCTCTTTTTTCGTCAAGAAAATCATTTTTAATGGTTTGGTCTGGGTTGGTTTGGTTTGGCTTGGTTTGGTTTGGTTTGTTTTACGGTATATCAACCTCAATGGATTACTTAATGCCGACAAGATTTTCATTGCTGGTAATAATTTTTGTACAAAAATGTATTGCTGGTATTAAAACCTATTTTTACACTATCATAGGGTTTTGACCTGTTTGAGGATTAACAATTTGCCCATAGCTGGGACCCTAACAGGTGCTACCACCTCGGGTCAGGGTGGACCTGGGAACACCAGCAAATAAGAGGTGGTTCCATGCTCCTCAGAACCTACTGATCAGAGGCCTTTCTGTTGGATGTAGTTTATCGTCTTACTCAGGACGCCGGATGTAATTTTATCGTCTTCCCCGGATGGATCAGTTTTAATCTTTTTAACAAAGCTGGTTGTTTGATCTGTTTTTTATAGCTTATTAACTCTTTGCAGGTTATTAAAAGCCAGAAAATATTTTTAGATTGTAAGAATTTTTTTTTTATTTTCGTGGTAATAATGGCTTAATGATAAGTCTTACTAATTAGCATATAGCTGTGAGAGAAGTAGATATATACCTTTTTCTATGTTTTTTTATACATAACGAGACCGACGGAAATTGGAGCTCTGTTATTCGATTAACAAATCCGAGCCATTATCCATTACACCACCCGCACATCCAAGCTTTCAGCACCAGTTTTGTTTTGTGTTTAACTAAGTGTGCTCCTACCAATTAGACTACGGGAGGCCATCATGACAATGCAAGGCTCCTTGAGAAATGCACTTGAGACCATTCCAAAATTATTACTTGCTAACATTATTTTTTTTACTGTTGTATCCTAGGGAAGGTTATTGAATAGAATAATCCCATGAAGGTTGGTAATGAACGATAATACTTAGGACAAGAACAACACATATAAGATTCACCAGCCAGAGACAAGTGAATTCCACAATAAATCTCCAACTGCAGGATATCTACCAACCGCCCCATGCAGACCTATGGGGTACAAGATCGAATATAATGTTGGGTATCCGAGCCTACGGCCAAAATTTTCCCGTAGACCCCGTATAAATGTGGTCGGGTAGTTGTTTCCCGAGACGAGACTCTGCCATTTGACATAGCCTCGTTTGGGGATCCAACACAGCTGGAGACGAATCTCCGACTACAAACCAACATACAGTATTTACTACTGTATTTATGTAAATGGGAACATACCCATTATCATCCGTAGGTAAGCTACAACACTTACTCGAAACATAAACAAAATATTATTTATTTACTATTTTATTTATTTATTCAACAGCATAATAAGTTACAGGATTATTTGCATGCGGCTTGTTATATCTGCCTAAGATCAAGGTATTTCAGCCATCTGCTCAGAATCAGTGTGTCAAATTTAGAATCTTTACGCTCTCGGAAAAGTTAAAGGAAGGAAGAGAGTTTAATGCGTTGGCTTCTTCAAGAATCAATATAAAGTTTCTTACGAGAATATTTTATAATACATTAAATAATTGTAGTTAAAAGGTACATGCAAAAAATAACTGACCAAATGATTTGCAATGCAAGATAACATTTATTAAACTAAATCAACAAAAGGAAATTTTAAAACAAGAGATTATTTTCCTAGAATTAATTTGCATACACAACGAAATGTTCATGAATATATCTGAGTGGGACTTACTGAGTTGGTGTGTTTTAGTGTGAAGTGTTCTCAGCTTTTTTGCTTCAGGGTGGAAAGTCCATGTCCCCTAGTTAGAAAAGAGGAAAAACCCGGAAGAAAATTTCTTTAAGGATTCACGTTGTTTTAGAGCTGCGGCTGATACTAGATTTATTAAGGGTTGCTATTGCCACTATGTTTATTAAGACACTACAAGAAGATTGGGTAACTCTCACGCAGTTATGGCAAAAATATTCCATTCTTACTCTAATCTGACTATTTTTAAAGATAGAGCGTGACATGTGGAGTCAGGTACTTTCTGGAGCGGTATAAGAAGCCAACTATACTTCCAGCTTCTTCCAGCATCTTTAGCTATGGATCGGTTTGGGGTGAATGAGGTGTGCAAAAATTGTTAATCTCGTGAAAATCTCTAAATACTTATAGCTTAATAGATATTAATTTATATTTTAGTTATATTTTATATTATCGTAATATTTAAATTTATGGCAGGCTTGGCATACGTATAATCACATTATTAGTGTTGGGTAACTAAGTAAATAAATTGATAGAAATAAAGCGAACGTGTTCGATCGAGAGTCCCGTAACCAATTTGGGCACTACACTTTGGATACGTTTGGAGCAAGATAACCTGACGGCGCCCAGCTCTCGTCGGGTTGATTTTAAACTCTTTTGTTGTTTTTTCCCTAAGGCTAGAGAGACCACTCTGTCCTGCTACTTAACACATAGCTCGAGGAAAAAGAGACGGATTCATACCTTTTACAAGGGTATTGACCCGAAAGTGAGCGTAACAATCTCGATCGGAATTCGAACACAACTCGCCAGCCGCAATTTCCGTACTGATATCTGATACGTACGCATAGGAAATAATTATTAAGTGGTAGATTTTTTTACCTTCTTTTTTAATCTGATTTTATATAATAAAGTACGTGTTTGTTAATACCCTCGTTGACCTTTTTCTTTTTTATGGGGGGGGGACAAAATTTTGTTATTACTTTTGTAATGAAAGCAGACGAAGCTTTTAATGAAACCGTGATTCAAAGCTATTCGGCCACTGCAAATATATAAGTATCGACCATCACTTTTTTTTATAGCTGTTTAAAGGGAAACAACTGTGGTCACCTCCACCACAGCTATATTGCGTTTTATACAGTAGACCATTTAATTTCTTATTTAATTTATTTGATATATATTATTTATTCATTTTTCGAACAGTTTTCAAATTTTTGCCAAAGAAATTGTATCTGAAATTTTCATATCGAATAATGTTATACAACCAGAGCCAAAAGATCTCAAATTTACTAGCCATAAAACCCCTAAGCCAGAACCACCAAGATATATCTACAAGTTGCCCCTGAATACAATCGCTAGTTCTTAAAGAAGGCGTTCCGTAGTAGGTGGCCCAGAAACCCATCTCTGACATTAAATGAATGTGTCATTCGTTAGTTTGAACAAGCTGCTGCTGCTGTTGCTACCACTACTCCCACTCAAGTAGCTTATGACGTCACTACCGTTCCCCTGGCCACCTGTTTCACTGCTACGGCGACTATTACTACTCTCATTACTGCTGCAAGTCACTGCTCTGGGCAAAAGAGCTGCATTTCTTCTTTCATTGGCAAATAGCGATAATGATGAGTCACCTGACCCTGGCGTCCTAGACGCCAAGGCTACCACTAATACACTTACACATGAAAATAAATACGGTCACAGAATACATACTTATAGCCCCAAAGTAGTTCCACTTTTTATTTTTTTTTTTTTTTTTACACATATGAACGAAATATACTGAAATGAATTTAACCAGTTCTAAAAAGTATATTTATTTATTTATTTATTGCATGACAAAACAAAATTAACTTAATTATCTCATAATTGAAGCATTATCGTTTAATACATCAGAAGATTAATTTAAATTTCGATCAATTCTGCTTGCTAAATGATTGTAGATAGTCTAATATAAAAACGTTGCGATTAAAAAAAATCAACAAAAATATATTGTATTGTACAGTATCTAAGACGATTTAAAAAAAAAAAAAAAACTCTCAAAATCAGCCCACCTTATATACGGTGAAGCTTACGCTTGCAGTCAATTTTGATATCTAAAAATGTCTCACAGTGAATCAACAAGGGAGGACGAGGGGTGGGGTTAATAAAATAACTATCCTCTCGCTTGTAACCACCCATCGCAGCAAAAAAGTTTTTCAGCCAAAGCTGAATGAGTCAAATAAAGTTTCATAAGCTTCTACTTAGAGTTGTTACTATATTACAGGGGGCTTTTAAAGGATTTGCATTCTTGGTCACATGGTGTAGGGATATCGTTATTATTATAAATAAATAAAAATAAAATATAAAATAATAATAATAATGAAATTTATAAATGAAATGAAATAAAAGAATAATATTTAAATTCTTTTAAACCTACGGGCAACATGTGTACGACTTCTCTCTGCGATATGTAATACTACGGAGTAAATCTTCCCTTTTATCACATATACCATAAAACAATTGTAACCTAAAAAAATACACGCAACAATACACACAAAAAATATTAATAAATTGATTGAAATTTACCATGCTTTTTCTGTTATTTGTATACGTTTTATTCCCCGTCAACTATGCTTTTTATCTCTGTGAACACAAAACTAATTTCTGCTGCTATGATGTGATTAACGACCCCACAATGGTAATGCTACTGAACTGTATTGTATCATTTGTCTAAAATCATTATTGACATTAATTTACAAAATCAATGAAAAAAACTTAATCTTTCTCTTTTTGCCATTTTTTGAGACATTAGTTTCTAAAACTTTTATATAACTCTTATAAGATCTATAGGTCACTTTCTAGAAAATAAATACAGGCGAAAAGCAAACAAATAAGAAAGCAAAACAAAAATGTTTACAAAAAAATCTTCTATGTCCCCCGTCTCTTCAGGACATTGGTAATTATGCCTCTCCACAACTTCCTATTCCTTACCATTATTTATCTCCTTGATAAACCTACCGCTCCCGCACCGCTATACATTCCCTCAAGTTCGTCTGCCTTTTCCTATTTCTCTTACTCTCAGTATACCCTGTGAGTATAAATGTTTCCCGAGTTTTATTTCCTCATAATGTGTTCAAGATATTTCAGCTGCCTCTTTCTAAGTTTAGGAGTAAGTATTATTTTCGTTACTATTTTCTTTAAGACTTACTTGTTGGTTAGTGGGCACCGTCCATAGAATTCTCAGTATCCTTCTGTAGGACCATATTTCTATTGCCTCCAATTTTCTCTTCATCTGAGGTGAGATTGTCCAGTATTCACTGCGATCTAAGAGGATGGATATCCCATAGAAATCCAGCACTCTTTTACTTTGTGTTATATGGGAATAAATTGTCGCTGCCGACATTTGAGTTTGAACATAGATCACCAGTGGGCAAACACAGGCGATCTCATCATTGGATTAAGTGGATCACGTGACCATAGAGCAAACGAATAGGAAGTAGCTGACGTCTAAATGATCTGCATTCCTAGTCAATCTTCTACTACTATTCGGATCGCTATTTCTAGTCTATCCTCTATTACTATACGGATCACCATTTTTAGTCTATACAATTTCTCTACTCTATTAACTATACTATTTCTCTATTCAGATCACTATACGGATTACTATTCGAGAGAGTATTATCGAGCAAGTACTAATTGGGACGAGTGTTATTCGAAGGCGTCTGATACCAGTATTGTTCAACGACGTTACTATAGTTGTATCTGCGATTACAAAGTCTCTACTACAACGAGCATTTCGAAAGTGACAACGAGCATTCGTTGACGTCACAAAACTTTGTTTCTAAGAATTTTATTTTTAGATTTAAAAAATGAAATTGGGAAATAAATAAGAGACTATTTTTTTATTCAAGCTATGACAATGCTATTGAGCTGAGTTCCATCATTTGGCTAAAATCATTAGTTATTAATTTTCAAAATAAATCAGAAAACGTAATTTTCGCCTTTTTGTTTTTATTTATTTTTCTTGAAACATAATATTCATAAGAAAGTGTTGGAAGCTATTCCAAAACTTTTATATAGGGTGGCCATTAAAAAACTGAAGGGCTTGAAAAACTCATAACTTGTTCGTTTTCAACCTTTTTTATTTTCCATTTTTTTTTTTTTTTTTTTTTTTTAGGTTATAGGTTATATCTCTGAGAGATTAAAATGGGTACTTATTATATCCAGCAATGATTAAACGTATTGAGTTTTTCTATTCCAATGAAAGATCAATTATTCAAACTCGGAGAAAATACCGGCAGCATTTTAATGTTAGAGCATCTCCTAACGATAACATGATTCATCTTTATTACCATATCTATGACGTTTCGATCGCTGTACGCTCTGGCTTTCTTCAGGTGATATACGTTGGAATTTCGAACCAAACCCATCATTTAATCCACGGGGGTAGATTTTTCTAATTCCCCGTGCCATACCTTTGGATATCTCAGACGAAACTGTGCGATATCTACAAGCGAATTTTGATGATCGTGGTATAAGTATTTATTTAGCTTCGTTTAGTCTGGCAAGGGACCGCAAATGTAAGGAAACCCATCGAGGATTGAAATCACGACATTAGTTATGGCTAGGATAGTGGCTTCCTAGTCATTACTTAATGGTGACACCTCAGACGACACGGTAGAAGTGGACAAAATCTCAAAGATAAATGTCAGGACATTTATCCATGGCGTAATATTGTGAAATGGTCCGGGACTTCAGTTCCCGCCACATTTTGCTGAAATTGAGAAAGAAACAAAAGACTATTTGGGCTGAAATCATTAATGCTGTCGTATCCTGTAGGCGCACCCACATATTTTAAAAGCAACTCAAACAAAAAAGCTTAACCAGCATTTTTGTATTCATGATATAAATAGTCCTCAAAAGCAACAATAAAAAACAAGCGTCCCGACGTCATCAAAGTGTAGTATCTATTCCAGCAGTAGAAGCAGCAGACAGCCAGCCCAGGGCTCTAGCCATCAGCAGCAGTTCCCGCTAGACAGCCATCATTATCTCCAGCTTGCTATCGGCCGTCGGTCGAGTCATCTCTAGTAGGCACCCAGCTCCTGCTGCTCCAGCCATCTCCAATAGAACTCCAACTTGTTTATGTATGTTCTTTGTTGTTGTCTTCTGTCACTCAATATCTGTTTCCGGGCAAATATGCCACCCACGACATTGCTATTAATTTTCAAAATAAATCAGAAAACTTAACTTTCGTTTTTTTTATTTTCCCCGAAAATTTAGCTTCCAAAACTTTTTTTATTAATATATTTAGTTAGTAGGATTGATGCGAGTTTGTGACCCTGGGTCTTTAAAGAAAAACGCGAGTGCTCAACCTGTGGGTGAGCGAAGTATATATATATATATATATATATATATATATATATATATATATATATATAAAAGTGAACATAGAAGTCAACACTGAGAAGCAACAGGCTGTTTTATGTTAGACACAATGGTCAGACCGCGGGTGTTGGATTTTTTCTCGACTATATATGGGTCAGTGGTGCATTGTGGGTAATCTATTCTGGCAGTTATTTTGGCTGGAATGGCTTGTTTATTCATTTATTTATTTGGATTAATTTATTTTGCTTGTTTTTTATTTTCATTTTTTATTGTATATCTTTATTTATTCTTTTCGGATTGCTATGCTTTATAAACGCAGCAAAAAAAATTGGGTGGGGGGATTTTTTTTAGGTCGCTTATTTAATAGTATGTTTTGGACTGGAAAGATAAAGCTATTTATTCCTCCAATTTTGGGATTGATTGCCGTAGTCCATTCTGCTATTTTGGACGGGGTACAGTTTTTAATTTGTTTATTATTTTGTTTATTTATTTATTTGGATTGATTATTTTTACTTGTTTTTGCTTATTTGTGTTTATTTTTATTAGTTCTAATGATTATTTTAGCGATAGCGGTTTGTCGATTTGATCATTTATTTATTTATTTGGATTAATTTTTACTTTTTTTTCTTATTTGTTTGCTTATTTTTATTTATTTTTTATTTTGTATACTTTTATTTACTCTATTTAGTTTTCGATTTTTGAGTAGGAAATTTTTATCGTTGTGTAGTAGTTATAGCTATTTTCTCGTCCAATTTTTCGATTGATTGTTGTCTATTCTAACGGCTATTTATGCGGGGTTGGTTTCTTGATTTGTTTATTTATTTATTTATTTGGATTGGTTATTTTTATTTTATGTATTTATTTTCAATTTTAATTTGTTCTATTTCGTCTATTCTAACGAGAGTGGTTTCTTAATCTGTTTATTATTTGCTTGGGTTAATTTATTTTACTTGTTTTTTATATTATTTTGTTTATTTCTATTTATTCTTTTCAGTTTTCGACTTTTAAGTAACGTAGTAAAAATTTGTTTTCATGTCTGCATTTTGAGATGAGCTCATATCGTTTATTTATTAATTTATTTTGGTCTGGGAAGGTAATAATAGGTATTTTTCCTGCAAGCAAAGTTTTCAAGTTTGGATTGATTGTTGTTGGCTGATGATCTTTTCCTTATTTTCCATGTTATTTTTGTTTTTGATTTCCCAGATATACTTAGAAAGCATTGTGCTGTTCGCACATTTATTAAATATATAAAATAAATATGCATCTCAATGATGTAATGAAAACTTGGAAATCCAAAATTTCTGTATTTACACAAAATACAAAAGGTAATGCTGTTAGTAAAATCCAGGAACGCCGGTTAGTATTAATCAAAGATCGCTATATACAGTCTCGAAGTAAACTTCCTTAGAGTCGGGCGTCCTTGTAACTGACTTCTAACGTCAACTCAATCACAGTGTCTATGTACTTTCCACTCTGTTCCTCCACCCTGTTCCTCTACCCCTTCCTGTTCCTGTTCTTCATCTCTGACTGACTGTGGCTATTTAACGGCAGCAGGACGAGTCCATTCATATGAGTAAAGGGTGGATCCCAAACACCCTCCTTCTTAGATCCCTTTTTGGGGGGAGTTAATATTGTGTCCATTGTTTGTTGAAAAATTGCAGGAGCAACTTTTATTCCGAATGTTAGTCTGTTGAACTTGTACAACCCTTTGTGCGTATTAATGCAAAGGATTTTCGAAGTCTCTTCTTGTACTGGAATTTGTAGATAAGCCTCACTAAGATCTATTTTTGAAAATATCTTACCACCGTTGAGCTTTGTAAATATGTCCTCTGGGCTCGGTAGTGGGTAATGGTGGTCCTTTATTGCCTTGTTGAGTCCCGTCGAAAAATCTGCGCATACACAAATTTCTCCTGACTTCTTTTTACGTAAACCACCGGCGCAGCCCACTCACTAAACTCTGTTTTAGATAAAATCCCAGTTTGTTCAAGTCTCTCCAATTCTTTGTCTATTTTTTCTATAGTAGCAAACGGTACATTTCGCTTCTTTTTGAAAATTGGTTGGACGTTTTCTTTTAATTCTATTTTAGCCTTAAATTTGTTGCATCGTCCCAACCCACTTGAAACTACCCCAGGAAATTGCTTGTATAATACTTCCTTCAATTTTATGGTATCTGATGGTTCAACCTCTAACTTTTTGCAAAACGAGTTGATAGGTAGGTTCCAAACGTTGAATTTCTGCATCCAGTCGATACCTACTAAATTTTCAGTATCTTTCATGACGTATATCTTAACTTTTTTTTTGTTTTGCCGTGAAATTTAACATTCACTATTATTTCTCCCTCAAATTTTATTCGTTTGCCTGTAACCGACTTGGCAATTTTTTGAGTGTGTAACATGGTAGGTCTGTGAGTTTTTTCCATGTCTGTAAGTTGATTATCGTGAGGTCGGGACCCGAATCCAGTTGTAATTTAATCTTTTTGTTTAAAATTTCCAGTTCTACATATTTCCTTACATTGGTGTTGTCATCATTATTCATCATTGTAGCTCTTATTCTATTAGTATCTTTTCTATTTCTACATTGAGATGCCTTGTGGCCTTTTTTTCCACATTCATGACAGTTTTTATATCTGAAGCGGCAATCCTTGTTCCAATGTAATCCTCCACATCGATAACATGCTGATGGAGGGGGCTTATATTTGTTTCGATATCCGTCATAATTTGTCCTGTATGTTGTATTTTTTCTCTTATCATAATATTTTATTTTTCTTTCCGGGGAGGGTGAGAATCTTTTTTCATTGTCGTAAAATTTTAGTTTTCTTTCCGGGGAGGGTGAAGAACGTAGACTTTTATTTAACTTACGTATATAAGAAACAGCTCATTCTTCAATGTCCATTGCGTCTTTCTTTATGCTTAAACATCTCTGGCAATCTTCCGATAGTTGCTGTAATGTTAGACCCGGTTCAGTTTGTAATTTTGCAAGCATTCTTCTACGCATTTCGCTATCTTTTGTAGAAACTAGCCCTTGAACAAAAATGAGGCATTGAAAATTGTCCGGTGTTAATTCCGCTAGTTTGAAGTCGTCACAATGTTTATTTACGATTGCGGCAAACGTGGAATAATCCTCATTATCGCCCTTTACCAGGTTAAGGCATTTCCACCTCCTATGGAAGAGTGATGTTTTGGGGCTGAAGAGTTCTTTAAGACATATCACTGCTTCGTCAAATTTTAATTCGTTCGTCTTTTTTGGCAAGATATAATCTTTGTATATTCTTCAGTTCCTAATTTTCTAAGCAATAGACGTAGCTTTTTTGCTTCTGTCCAGTTTTGACAGTCTATGTTAAAGATGTCTTCATGTCTTCTGAAGTAATCTCCAAAATTTTTGTCCTCATCTAGAGAATATTTGAAAATCTCTATGGTATTCCACACTGCGTCTTGCGAAAATGTTGCTTCTTTTTCAATATCTAATTGCTTGCTGCCCGCTAATTCAATATTAGTTCCTGGAGCTCTGTTTGTCTATCTTGATTTTGCTTTTGCGTTTGTAATATTTGCTTTTGCCATTTTTCTTGTAGCTGTAACTGTTGATCATTTTGGTATTTCTGCATTTGTAATTGTTGCTCATTTTGGTGTCTTATCAGTTCTACCAACATATTTTTAAAATCTTCCATGATAACTTAATTTTATGTATTATTACTCCTCGAAATTGTTTGTCGCTAATTTGTTGTTGAACGACGAGGGAAGGATTTTTCTTCTGTTGATTAGTTTTTCCGCGTGTGTTCGCCAAGTTGTTTGTTGTTAGACGTACGAAAAGTTTTTCTTTCCGTGTGAGTTTCGAATCCTCGTTCGTCAAGTTGTTGTGGGTTATCCACGTGCGTTTCGAATCCTTGTTCGCCATGTTGTTGTGGATTCCGCGTGAAAAATTGGTCTCCAATAAATGACAAACGCAAGTATTTAAGCTAAGAAATTAAATGTATTTACACAAAATACAAAAGGTAATGCTGTTAGTAAAATCCAGGAACTCCGGTTAGTATTAATCAAAGATCGCTATATACAGTCTCGAAGTAAACTTCCTTAGAGTCGGGCGTCCTTGTAACTGACTTCTAACGTCAACTCAATCACAGTGTCTATGTACTTTCCACTCTGTTCCTCCATCCTGTTCCTCCCCCCGTTCCTCTCCTGTTCCTCTAGTCTCATCTCTGACTGACTGTGGCTATTTTATGGCAGCAGGACGAGTCCATTTATATCAGAAAAGGGTGGACAAACAGCAAGACCTCTGAATAGGAGCTTTTGAGGAGCGTGCGGCCAACTCTTAATTGCTGGTTTTCTCAGGCTCACCCTGACCCGGGGTGGTAGCACTTGTTAGCGTCCCAACTATGTTAAGCCCAAACTGGGGCCAAAAGACTATGAAAGTGTAAAAATAGGTTTTAATGCCAGAAATAATTTGTAAAAAATTATCTCCAAGAAATTTTTGAAGATAAATTATTACCAGCAATAATTACTAACTATAATATTAAAATATTACTAACTATAAATTTAAAAAAAAAATATTACCAGCAATAAAAACCGTGTCGGCATTAAATAGCCTATTCAGGTTGGTATGGCGTGAAACAGAACAACCAAACCAAACCAATCTATCTGTCTGTTATCAAATCCGCCATCGAATTTATGTTCATTTCCATAGATATATTTTCTCTCTCTCTCTCTCTCTCTCTCTCTCTCTCTCTCTCTCTCTCTCTCTCTCTTTTATGTCCCATCCACGAAATCTCCAAAGAGCCAGGAGTTTTCCACGCCTGTCCACAACACGCCAATCGCCGACTTGCCAGATTACAATGAGTCATGAACTGGGTTCATTTCCCGAACAGCAGCCGAAGAAGGCGTCATTAATCAATGACTGTAGATATTTATTACACTAATAAGAAGATACTTTAAGACAGGATAGAATTCAAAAGGAAGTCTCATCTGATGAAATAGACTGTACGCATATATATATATATATATATATATATATATATATAATTACATGAATCATTCATACAAAAAACAAATATAGAGGTTAATGATTTAAATGGTGAGAATACATCTTCGCAAACAATTTCAATAAGTTACACTAACCCCGAACCTGTATATGAATGATATGATCCCTGTTTATAAATTCCAGTTGCATAAGGTCTTTTTAGTTTTTACAACCTTTCGTCTGTTCCTACAGACATCGTCAGGTATGGAAATAGATTTGTTCTTGTTCTTTACTTCTCGGTAATAAGAGGACAACGAAAATATAGATGTAATCCGAAAAATGCTATGAGAAATGTGTTATTGTTTTGGAACGTGCGGTCGCAACGCTGAGTTTGAATTTTAAATTTTAAGGCTGTGCATTTTTGTACAAATATAGTAATAAGAGAATTCTTTTTTTACTGGTAGATTTTCCGTGAATATGGCATGAACTATATTGTTCAATAATTACAGGAATGTCACACTTATTATCCGAAAGTTGCACGTTGGATCAGTTATTTTAATTTCGATTATAGGTGCAGTTCAATTTATAATTACATGTATCATTCATACAAAAAACAAATATATATATATATATATATATATATATATAACAAGAGACATGTCACGTGTTTTATTTCTTTTTAGGCTTATGCTAATTTTAGGTTTTAGCCGTAATTTCATCAATAAATTTGTTCCTTGTCAATTCTTTCTTAGCCAGTTCACCCTGATGATCCCATGTAGTGAAACCTAGGTAGGTAGTACCTGGCTCATTAGGATTTATGTATTTTACCTTTGCTCTGCTTAGCGTATTGAGCACTCCTCATTTTAACTTATTACTCGCTGGGTTTTCCTTTTTCTTTGTACCAGAAATTTAAGGTACTGGACGATTTCTTTCACTTTGATCGGAGGTTTCTAGTTCTTTATTTATTTTATTTTATTTTTTTTTCAAATTTTTTCCTCGGGTGCCAATTTGTCTGAAAATTGTGCTACCCAGGTTTTTTTTCAACCACATAAGTTTAAGTAGATTTATATTGCATTTTATATTTTGCGATACGGACTTTCTGTAACTGGTCGTTCTGTTTGAGCAAAAAGATTAATTTCTCTTAGGACTTGTCCATATAACTAATATAAATATTAAACGCTACGAAATGAATTTCTCGATATTTTATAAAATTAAATAAATATGGGGTAACAAATGTAAAAAAAAAAACCCCAAAAAAAACATATCTTCTAACAAACTTTTCTGTAAAAGAAAGCTTTAAAATAATTTCTGAATAAATCCGGAAAGTTTCATTAAAATCCGACTGTTATCTGATTTTTGCAAAAATTTCCAATGCAATGCGTTTTTCATCGCATAAAACGCTCAAATCTCCCATACAAATTTATGGTCACGTGTTGACGCCAGAAAAACAACATTTTTAACAAAAACTATGAAGGTTCTACAAAGGAATAAAAAATAATTTTGAGATAAAAATATACTTTGGTTTTTCCTCTTAATAACACAAAGGATTTGCCGATGAAAATTTATTTTTATTAATTTTTGCTCATTTTTTAGCAAAACTTTCGATATATATATATATATACATATATATATATATATATTATGTTGGTGCAAAAATAATGACGTAATAATGTCGTTTTTTGACGTATTTTTAACGTCAAAAAACGACATTATTACGTCATTATTTTTGCACCAACCTAATATATATATATATATATATATATATGTATATATGTGTGTGTGTGTGTGTGTGTGTGTGTGCATATATATATACCTATATATATATATATATATATATATTTATATATATATATAAATATACACACACATACATATATATATATAATTTAATAAGAAAATTATATATATTATTATTATTATTATTTAATTTTTTTGAAATTTTTTTCCTATAGAAAAAAACGGTTTACTCACTAAAAAGATGCAACTTCGTTTCGGTGCATTTGTAGTGAGTAAACTGTTTTTGTCTCTATGAAAAAATTATAATAAATAATTATTGCTCTACTATCAGTATCGAGCCCTCTTTCGGATTAATGCTGTGAATGTTAGAATTTATATATTATTTTCGTTCTCATCGATCGATCGCATCGGATATATATATATATATATATATATATATATATATATATATATATATATATATATATATATATATATATATATATATATATATATATGCGTGTGTGTGTGTGCGTGTTATACAAACAGAGAAAGAGAGAGATAAGACAGTGTGGACATAGAAATAAAAATTGCTTGGTGCTGTCAGTTTCACATTTAAAAGAGATTTCAGATTCCATACACCATACAATATTGGTTCCTATGTCAACGCTGTTAATTCCTATCAACATTGCATATATAAAAAAAAAACACTCTACCAACAATACTGATTACTCTTCGCCGATCAATTTATCATATAAATATATTATAATGTTTTATATATATATGTATATATATATATATATATACGCACACGCGCATGTGTGCGTATGTGTGTGCGCGCGCCTCTGTCTGTGTGTATGTTTGCGTGTGTGTGTGTGTGTGTGTTATTGAAAAGTATAGGCATTTTATGTCTATTATATTTAACCATCTTTTTTTTTTCTAAATTGCGAATGAATTTTCGTAAGACTGTAAATGTTTGAAATTCTTTCAATCTGAATGATTGCTGACATTTCGGCTCACGTGATTTATCATCAGGGGTGAGTAGGTAATACATTTATGACCGTTATAAACAATGAAAAAGCATGATCAGACATGTCAGATGTGCGTTATCGTGACACGCAGCAGTTATTACTTCCTGCTTTCCTGAATTTTTGCCATCGAATTTGAAATATAACGACACATTTAATGCACAACTTATAATTATTTTCCCACCATATTTTAGTAAAGTACTTATTTTCTTTTTTTTATGTGTCATGTCCTTTAAGGACGTAGGCGATCATGGCTCTCCACCTCCCTCTTTCCCTTGCAGCTCTCTACAAGTTCCTTCCCTCCGCTTCCTCCCCCAGACCGCGTTCTGTCATCCACGTGCTTAAGCCCGCCAGGCCTCGTTTTCCTTTGCCTCTCTTTCCTTCTATTCGACCCGTGAGTATCAGATTCTCCAGGCCCTCCTTCCTCATTATGTGTCCCAGAAACTCCAGCTGCCACTTCCTGATGTTAAGCATAAGACCACTCCTTGTTTGCAACTTCTTTAAGACCTCATCGTTGCTCACACGCTCGATTCATGACATCCTTAGCATTCTTCTGTATAAGCCTCGCGTCTCTTCTTCATTTTTGAGGAAATCGTCCAACATTCGCTGCTGTAAAGAAAGACAGCTCAGCATTTCTTCTCGGTATTTCTTTTTTACCAAAGAAATCCTCCTGTCTCACAGTACTCTGCCCAGCTTTTGGAATGCGTCCTTGGCCATTCAAATACGTCTACGGATCTCAGTGTCGCACTTACCGTCCTCTCTGTCTATAACGATCATAAATTCACTACCTACACACCCCTGGTGATGACTCACGTGATTCAAAAGATCCTACACGACAATTATATAGATTTTGAAAATTTGTATATCTGCAAGAGATTCCCAATTGAGAAAAATATGGCTAAACACAATAGATATACAATATTACAATATCTATATTTTTCAATAAAACATGTTTAAATGACATTTCTTCTTCTTCTTCTTCTTCTTCTTCTTCTTCTTCTTGCCATGTTCCTTCAGACCGCTAGCGGTTATGTCTCTTCAAATCTGTTTGTCCTTTGTAGATCTTAATAAACCTTGTCTTTTTGTTATCATAAAAGCAACATGTCTCTCATTACCGAAAGAAATACCCTCTACAGAAAAAAATGTCTAAATATAAAGACTTAGAAAAACTGTCTAAATATAAAACCCTAGAAAAAACTGTCTAAATATAAAGACCTAGAAAAAACTGTTTAAATATAAAAACCTAGAAAAAACCCTCTAAATATAAAGACTAAAAAAAAAACTCTCTAAATATAGAGACCTAGATACCGAAACTAAGAGAAAGCGGAACCTGGTCAAGATAGGGATGGAAAAATGCACCAATAAAATCCCTGGCAGCATCACAATACAAGAAGTTCAGAGGAGTGTGTTCTTCAGTACTGGTTACATTTACGGGGACAACACCCATCAAACAAAATCACGCTTTCATGGGATGAATTTACCTCCATCAGTGAACAAAGCAGGACATTAAGAAGAATTATAGTGAACATTGTCCTCACTGTCCGCCAAAAAACGGAGTCTCAAAAGGAAGGTTTTTCTCATGACATTGCTTTCATTTGAATTCCTTTCACTCATCAGCAATATTTATTGTTTTAAAAAACGATGATTAGGATTGTAATAAAAGCTAAACGAGTGAATTTATACATTTTCTTAGTTCTTTAGAATTAACAAAAAAATATAAGAAAGACTATTTATTACATTGTTTGTTGGAATGGGTCGCAAAACATCGTGTACAGCGGACCGTGGGTTTAATACGTGCTGTGAAATGAACACGTGTGGTCTCCTGAAATAAAGTCCACTACAAATATAGCAGACTATAATGAATCTACCAAAAAGAAATGTAAAAGAAAAACAACAAGAAACCAATATATACACGTACAAACAGGTATATGTATTAAACAACAAAAAGGGTTTACAAAAGACAAAATATTAACGCGCGTGCGCGTGTGTGTATCTGTGTGTGTGTTTGTGTGTGTGAACGTAAAGAGTTCGTGTTTCAAAGTATGTTCGTCGTACGTACGTGTATATGTGGGTGCATGATTTTTATGGCGTCTTCCCACAAGTGGGAAACGCGTAACTTCTGCGAGAGCTTTACTTAGTCGCAATGTCCGTTGAAAATGCAAGAAAGAGAGAGAGAATGAAATATTCTCAAGTATTTATACTTGAGAGATAGTGACCCCTAGGAACAATTTGGACAATTAGGAAATTAAACAGAAAATGAAGGAGGAGTTCGCTCCAGCACGTGCAATTGGCACTATTTTCGAACTTTATAAAATGGTAAATGATAAGGATTTCCTTAAAATTGGTTCACATATTTTAATGATTTAGTAAATGTGTATATTTTAATAATTTAGTAAATGTGTTTATTTTAATAATTTAATAAATGTGTATAAATTTATGAATAAAAAATTATTTTCATATTTATTTCTTTATAAATTGGTAAACGATAAACATTGCATTGGACTACTTTTAATTATATTAGATTTTAGAATCTTGTAAATATTTGATTATTTTTGTAAATAAACAATGTAATAAATAAATAGTGTTTAATATCTTTTTGTAAATTAGAAAAAAAATGTCTAAATTCACTTTCAAATGTGTCGGTTTTATTACAATTCTAATCATCGCTTTTTAAAACAATAAACATTGATGAGTGAAGGTAGTTAAAATAAAAACGGTGTCAGGTGAAAAATAGTCTTTTTGCAGGCACGAAGGTCCATATTTGCCAAAATTATTATTATTATTATTATTATTATTAATAATAATAATAATAATAATAATAATAATAATAATAATAATAATAATAATAATGATAGTCATCTTAAATATCCTTCCTGGATAACAGTTAAAAATCAGGAATTCAGGCGAGAGTCTATGAATTTGTGCTCGACGCAGGCGCCATGTTAGAAGCACAGATGTACAAGAGTTATTACGAATTGGCAGTATCCATCTTTAAGTATTATGTTTACTTCTTAGACTCTGAATAAAGGCTTAATGTAGAAACGCTGTTTAAGAGAACTTAACTTGTACACTGGCTTAGACGTCATTCTTGTAGCTAAGTATTGTCACAGACAACCAAAGCGCCAAAATTTCTGAAACGAACCGAACAGACACAGCTGCATTTGTATGACTCGTCATTGTGTCGGGAGTTAATTATTGTGCCACTTTAATGTTAATGGGCGACAGTGTTTTCAGATTAGCAATTTTTATGACTATCGTGAGTCTCTTCCGTTTATTTTCCTTACACACACACACACACATATATATATATATATATATATATATATATATATATATATATATGTTGTTTGATGTGAAAATAAAAACTCTGTCAGAGAAAACAGCTTGCTGAGGTCATCTAAGTATTTTTATATAAGTTTTTTAGGCCCATCCGGCGATTCTAATTTGTATATATGTGATAATTGAAGTGAATGTTCAGCAATTGACGTCACGCATATTACGAATTAAATAATTTTCATGGGATTGTCTCACTGCTAAGGAACATGATGTGTAGGGACATCATTAAATCCGTCCACCAATGATGAATACAGGATTTATTTTACACAAACATCATTCGTTTTTCATTATACTTTTTTGTCTTTTCGATGCACTTACTTCACAGAATTTTGATCTGAAAATTTTATTCTATAAATTTCAGTCTCCGTGATTACTATTTTATTAATGATGCAATAAAAGCTTCAGATCAATATTTAACTAATAATTACGTATCAGGTTCCGAGTATATTGATCCAGCTACGATCCAGTCGAGGGTCGAACAACATATCTGAATTAATGAAAAATTACTACCTATTCAAGCATTTAATGATCGTTTTGTACGTCTTGAAACTGTCAAGGATGCCAAGCGGCTAATGAAAACTGGGATTTTGAATACGTTTGTGAATACGTTTTTGAATATGTTTTGGTTGATTATTTTCAAACTCTAGCTCAACTATTAGTTCCATCCAATGTAGTTTTTCATTCATTACTTAGAATTACTGTCAAGAAATCAGTTTTCATGGATACTTCGCATAATTAAGTTTCCTTTTGTTATTTTTACTTAAAGATGGTGGATTTAGTCGCTTTCATGACCAATAATATTCTGAATCTCTTCTTTTATTTTGCTTACATTCACGCCATCAGCTTCTTTGAATTTTCTATTTCTGGTTTATACTTTCTTTGCTTATTAAGCCACTAAGCTCCTTAAGTTGAGGTTATTTATTTCTTATGATCTTTGTGTAACTTTTGACGTAATATCCGAAAATGTGTACCGCAGTAAATAATTATATAGGCCACACTGCAACATGTTTGATACGCAGACTCACTCTACACCTTTCTGACCACAGCTCAATTAGATCGCATTTAAATAATCATGGATACCTACCGGGCACTATTCGAAACATACTTGTTGACAACACTGATATAATAGCATCATCTACATGCATCAAAGGCTAAAAAAATGGAAGCCTTATTAATAAAAACAAACAAACCAACACTTAATAATATTAACTATGAACATGGACACAATATCTTGGCCGTGTTTTGAAAAATGAAAACATTTTATAAAACATACGTGCAACAAACTTTTTCTTATTTAACAGTTAAAATATTTCATCCTTGAAAATGGCTAAATGTATAGCCGGAAGCGCACGGATAAAAAGAACATTCGGACAGGTTTTATATAATGTATGATCTGAAAAGAAAAAAAATGATTAGATCGCATGAGAAATTGTATAAAAAACTAAATAAAAGCACATTGTCTGTCATATTCAATGAAATATAAGCATATATATATATATATATATATATATATGATAAAAATATTTTTGTAATTGTGCTATATTTATGAGTTAAAGTGCTCGATATCAGGAATAGATCCTATAGATATGGGAAAGTGGACATTAAGGTCAACAATCAGCGTCGACAGATGAAACAGACTGTTGCTACTCGGTGTGGGCCTTAATGTTATATATATTAGGTTGGTGCAAAAATAATCTCGTTTTCTCACATAGTAACATATGTGAGAAAACGACATTATTTTTGCACCAACCTAATATATATATATATATATATATATATATATATATATATATATATATATATATATCAACTCTCACAACAACAAATAAGTTATAAATGTTTCTAATGAAAATATATACTTATAAGCTGAAATTCACATGCTGCATTTATGTTTATATTTTAATTATTATATATATACAGTGCATGTGATTTGATAGATAGATAGATAGATAGATAGATAGATAGATAGATAGATAGAAAGAAAGAAAAAGACTGATATATAGAGAAATAGATATTAACTATTTTATAGAGAGAAAGAAATCTGAATAGATAAAGAGAGAGAGAGAGAGAGAGAGAGAGACATAAATCGCAAAGATAAATAAACATAAGCTGTCTGAGAGAGATAGAGAGAGAGTGAGAAAGATAGATAGATAGATAGATAGATAGATAGATAGATAGATAGATAGATAGATAGATAGAAAAAGACTGATATATAGGCAGACATAAATATTAGGTTGGTGCAAAAATAATATCGGTTTTTGACGTTAAAAAATACGTCAAAAACGACATTATTTTTGCACCAACCTAATAGTTATGAACTGTTTTAGAGAGAGAGAGAAAGAAATCTGAATAGATAAAGAGAGAGAGAGAGACATAAATCGGCAAAGATAAATAGATATAAGCTGTCTGAGAGAGAGAGAGAGAGAGAGAGAGAGATCTGGATGTTAGATAGATAGATAGATAGATAGATAGATAGATAGATAGATAGATAGATAGATAGACCGGAATCGGCTAAATAGATATTAACTGTTTTAGACAATGAGAAAGAAATACGAATAGATAGTCAGATCGATAGAGAGACATGAATCGGGTAAGATAAATAGATATAAACTATCTGAGAGAGAAAGAGAGAGAGTGTGAGATAGATAGATAGATAGATAGATAGATAGATAGATAGATAGATAGATAGATAGATAGATAGGAAGCACTTTTGATAAATAGTGAAAGATTAGGAGGATGAATGTGACCGGAAGATCCTAAAAGCGGTTAAGGTTACGATGCTTATTGATGTTCAAGTCAACAAATTAATCTCCTTGGTAACTGCTGAGTATTGATCCGTTTTGTTTTGTTTTTTTTTTTTTCGTTTTTTTTTTTTTATGAAATATTTATAGGTGTCATAGCGATTTCTATCAAAATTGGTGATTGACTAGATGGGCACCGAAATTCACATTACAGGAAATGTAACTGAATCAGACAACTACCAAAATAAAACGCGATCATACTGATATTTTTCCATATTAAAACAACAGTGTCTATAATATATTTTATTCATAAAATTAATTAAAAGGTTTTGTCTTATAAAATAATGTTTTTAGCTTTAGTTTATTTTTTAGCTTAAAAAAAAATGTTCCTAAAATAATTTCTTTCATTTTTGAGTAATTTCTGAAAGTTCCTTCAAAATCTGACAATTATCTAATTTTTGCAAGAATTTCCAAATCAATGGATTTTGCATCACAAAAAGACGCTAAAATTCCAAACACAGATTTTTGTTTGCCCGTAGATGCAAGAAGGACATGATTTTTAACCAAAATTTTGAAGGCTCTAAAAAATACACTATAATTTTTATTAATCATAAAAATCCTTTAGTCTTTCCTTTTAATAATAGCACGAAGATTTTGACGATAAAACATCTTTGACGTTAAAACTGTATTAACTTTGGGTCATTTTTCATCATGCATACTCATCTTTAGAGAATATTTGCAAATATCAACTTATATATATATATATATATATATATATATATATATATATATATATATATATATATATAAAGTGAGAGAGAGATCTGAATAGATAGATAGATATCTGTCTATATTTCTGAGATGAGGTATTATGTACATTATTTACATTATTCGTACTATTGTCCTCATCTTTGTCGCCATATTTATTTATTTCGGCCGTTGTACGGTCCGTCCTTCTTCAGGTCGTTGGAATGTCGAATTGAACCCTTTATTTCGCTCACTGGGGTAGACTGTTCTAGTTCCACGTGCCATGGATGTCAGTTATCAGTTATCTCCCGTTAATTTTCCATCTGAAAATTCTCCACTGCCTTAACCGGGTATTGAACTCACACTCTTTGGGTCCTGTCACTGGATCTAACCAACGCCTTTATCTACTGGACATGTGTCCTCAAGGACAATAGTCCGAATAATGTAAATAATGTAGATAGATAGACAGATAGATGTAAAAAAAACTGATATACAGAGTGACCTCAATAGGATAAGATAAATAGATATGAAGTGTCATATATATATATATATATATATATATATATATATATGTGTGTGTGTGTGTGTGTGTGTGTGTGTGTGTGTATAGCGGGGGCAGTATGTCTTCATTCAAAAATTTAGACCTATTATGTCTATTTTTTATAATTCTTTCTGATTCTCTAATCATTTTCTTGATGTTAAGATGAAATTCATCAAGGAAATCATTGTATTAATTCCTACCCAAGTTCATTCGATCTTGTCGGAGTTAACTCCTCCTTTAGTTCGTTAACCCTTTCACCAGAGGTCGCTCTTCCCCGGCTATAAATAGTCGCTGACCCTTCGCCTCTTTCTCTCTTTTTCCCTCAGGCCTTTGGGCCGACACCTGGAGGTAAATCTCTCTTTTTCCTCAGGCTTTCAGCCTTACCACCTCGAAAATGTAAGCGCTAACAGGAATAGCGTTTTCCAAATGCTGGGAACACGCTAAGCACAATACACACACACACACACACGCACATATAGAATCTTCACACACACACTTTGTCCTTTGTAACTGTTTCCATGTAGCTTGTTATTAACATATATATTTGTATACATGTATTATCGGTCTTGTGTTTGTTTTTTCTTTGCATTCTTCTTTGGACTTAATTAAAGTCCAACTTTCTCGTGTAGTTGGGCCGGCGAGCAGGAAAATCTGAATCCACATGTGTTCTTCTACGTCTACTCAACAACATCACAGCCACGGCCCACTACAATCTCTCCCAAGATCATCCTCAATGGGGAATTACAAAGACAAACTAACTGTAACTGTGATAAACCGGCATTTCATCGTGACGGTGATTTTTAGAAAACACGCGAAAACACGCTCTGTTAAAATTATTTTAAAATTTTTAATTTATCCGCTGAATCGTATATATATATATATTTTTTTTTTCTTGCTGTTTTTAATCATGATACGTGATTACGAAAGGATTCTATTGAAAATAAACTAAATAAATGAAAATAGGCTGCCAAAATATACGGAATATATATATCACCTTCTCTCTCTTTATATATATATATATATATATATATATATATATATAGAGAGAGAGAGAGAGAGAGATGAAAAACTGATACACAGTGAAGTCTGGGTAGGAAAGTGATTTTCCAAGCGGAGCTTGGATGTGGCACAAGGCTGAAAGTAAGGCGCATCCAGTGAGGATTAAACTCACTACTCAGTTGTAATTGTTCTAGCGAGACAAGCTTGCTAACCATTACACCACCTCGAGGTTCCCAAGTCTGGATAAAATAAGATGAGTAAATATGAACTTCTTATATATTTACTATTTTCGAAATATATATATATATATATATATATATATATATATATATATATATATATATATATATATATATATATATATATATATATATATATATATACACACCTATATATATATATATATATATATATATATATATATAGAGAGAGAGAGAGAGAGATTAACACACTGAGATAGATAGATAAAGAAAGAAAGAAAGAATGAATGACAGAAAGAAAGAACAGACAAGATTAGATAAGACTAGATATATAAAGTTGATTTATACACATAAACAGATTAAATACGATCAGACAGATTTAGAGAGATATCAACAAAATTGAATAAATACACTTATGCTTAGATAAGATATCAGTTTTTATAACGACTGCAAAGCGTTTGAAAACTTCTGTAACCTCAATCTTTCTATCGAAATCAGCATTTGAAATATAATGGACACTCGTAAATGTCCAACAAATTTTTATATAATCAACTCCCAAATCAAACTTCTGTATGTCTCAAAAAGCGAGCAAGCTTTAGATAAGTTGATAGATGTTAAATTACTTCCTAGTTAATCCTCTTTTGTCTGTTCGATGAACTTGGTAAAATTGAAAATACCCAGTCACCCTTTACCTTCTGCTCGTCTGACCTTGCTCTTAACTGTCGGCTATGATCCACTGGGCTTAGGGTGGAAAGATACTGAGGATATCTTGAACTGAACATATTAGAAACGACGAGGATTTGGAGAAAAATGGAAACAAAAAGAAAACATACTTAAAATCAGGAAGATATAGTTGAAAATTCTGGGGCACGTAGTGAGGAAGGAAGGCTTGGAAAATTTGATATTCACAGGACAGACTGAGAGAAAGCGGGACAGAGGAAAGCAGCGCGAAGAATACTTGATGAGTTTGAGCCAAAATGATGGTAGAACAAAGTTTGGGAGAAACAACAAAAAGACAAAACTCATTAAGAGCTACAAGGGACAGAAAGATGAGGAGAAACATGATCGTCTCCGAAGTTAAGCCACGTCGAGACTGCTCAGTACCTAGATGGGTGATCGCTTGGGAATTCCATGTGCGTGTGGTGTAATGAATAATAGCTCTAGATTGTTAATCGGAGAACAGAGTTCCATTTCCAGCTGGGTTCGTTATATATTTATTTACGCACAAGTACCCTTGGGAAAGGTATGAATCCACCTTTTATCACCTCGGCTATGGGTTAAATAGTAAGACTTGTATCAGTAAACCTTTATTATTTCAAAAAAATTCTTATAATCTAAAAATATCTTCTAGCTTTAAATAAACTGCAAAAGCCGCAGAAAATTTATCAATCAATGACTTATTCAAAATAAAATTATGATTAATTTATTGTCCCTTTATACTTAATTGTGTCTATCAAAAAATAGTGGGTTGGAACAAAAGTCCGTAGCGTTTTTCAGTAGGTTGTGTTTTAAAACGTCTTTTAGTTTCACACAAGACTAAAATGTATATTATTTTAGGAATTAAATTCTATTTATATTTTTCCAACCAATAAAATCCCATCAGAAAGTTTTGTTGGATAAACAATCATTACCATCGCAAAAACCGCCAAAATACTTGCGGACGTAATGGTAAATCTACCACGTGTTATTTTGGGTCCATTTAGAAAATAAAAACAATAACTCCTTTCACTACTCCTGCAAATTCGAGAAAAAGATTTTCTCAAGCCAGTGTGATATTATTCTTTTCCAACCAATAAAAAACCTTATATTCAAAAAGTTCACACCTCTATATGAAATTAGATTTTTTATCCCCTCACGGATATAAAAATAGAAGCGTACTTCTTCTTGGGTCTCACAACAATTCCGGAGGCCAGTTTGTTCTACACGAGCGTACACACACGAACCCCGCTCCAAATACTGTCGGAGTTAACTCCTCCTTTAGTTCGTGAACCCTTTCACCAGGGGTCGCTCTTCGCGGCTATAAATAGTCGCTGACCCTTCACCTCTATCTCTTTTTCCCTCAGCCTTTTGAGCCGACAACTGGAGGTAACTCTCTCTTTTTCCTCAGGCTTTCAGCTTACAACCAGGAAAATGTAGGCGCTAACAAGTGATAGCGTTTCCCAAATTGCTGGGAACACGCTAAGCACAATACACACACACACACACGCACTTACAGAATATTTACACACACACGCACTTACAGAATATTCACACACACACTTTGTCCTTTGTAACTGTTTCCATGTAACTTGTTATTAATATATATATTTGTATACATATATTATCAGTCTTGTGTTTGTTTTTCTTTGCCTTCTTCTTTGGACTTAATTAAAGTCCAACTTTCTCGTGTAGTTGGGCCGGCTGGCACATGTTTCTTCTACGTCAACTCAACAACATAACAGCCACGGTCCACTACAATACACACACATTGGATGACAAAAAGTCAACAGCCAGCGACTAAGGCCTTGTTCATGCACAGAATAGAAGGGAATAAACTGTAATCACCTACTAAGCCTTGGTCTACGAACTCAAACACATTTCGCTGACCGTCCCTGTGCGCACATTTTCACATCGTACTAAGAATACTTAATTATTTTATAAAACAAACTTCACTGCAAGGTAAACTGAACATCTTATTGCTACTGTACGTTTCTGAAAAGAATATATAAATGTAATTTCAATTGGCGTTCTACGTCTACTTTACCTTCAGAAAATAATATTTTTATATTTCATTTAAAAGATGTCTTGTTGGTAAATGTTTGGAATCCTGACACTCAGATAGCAATAAAAACCTGGGTAGACGGATCCCAACAATAAAACAAAATCCTCTCGACACTTAACGACTTGCCATCGCGCCAGGAAATATCGCTGTAAACTAACTAGACGGTGACCGCCACCATTAGCTTTGAAATAGATACCCCACTCTAACTTGGCATAACCTTTCTGAAGGTGACGAATCTGTAGATAAGAATTAACTGTCTGACCACCTAACCAAGATGGCCGGCCCAGCCGTTTCCATAGTAATTAATGTTGCAATGGACCATACCTATAAACACGCGCAAACCACAAGATAGCTTATTCTTAAATTTTCGCTTGAGGATGAAACAGGACCCAACACCTTGATTTAACTTAATTTTAATAATTATATTGATGGTTTAGGCTCTCGTTTTTGAAACAGGAGAACTCTTATGTAGCGAAGGAATCATATTTTTAAAAATATTATAATATATATATATATATATATATATATATATATATATATATATATATTCAGTGATCTCATGTCACAATCCTCACTCTTGCTCCATATGTGGCCTCCTTTGTAAATCACTAGCGGTTCTTAAATGCCACTTCAGATTATCGCACAAAATTCCATAACTGAATCAACTAAGCTGTCAGATTTTCATACGTCGAAACCGACGGGAGAGTCTATTATATATAAAAAGGTGAAATTCTAACGAGTCTTTCGATACGATCCCTATGTGGATTGTGGATCTTAAATCGTTTTACGTTAAAAGTGACCATGGATGAAAATGTGAGGCATTTTCCCAATTTGATGATTTTTTTTTATTTCCAGAAATGAAAAAAAAAAAAAAAAACGCTGTACAAACAGCAAAGCATTTATGTGCCGTTTATAGGGATGGTGCCATAGCAGGAAATTTTCTTCGTAATGGATTCGCTAGGTTGAAAAGTGGACACATTGATCTGAAGGACCGAGAGCGTTCCGGGCGGTTTGCAGTCGACGATGATGACCAAATTCAAACGCTGATTAAAAAATAATCCCGGTCACGTGACACAAGACATCACAGATATGTACTTCATATCTCACGTATCTTCTTACCTTCAATATGTCCCGTGACTGCTAAATATTCAAGGACTTCTTTACTGATTATACGTCACAGAAATTTCAACTGTCTCTTTCTGGTTTTATGAATAATTGTCCTTTTTGTTTCCATTTTTCTTAAGACTTTTTTGTTGATTACATACCCCATACATGGTATTCTCAGCATCCTTCTGTAGAGCCATATGCCTGCTGCTCCAAGTTTTCTCTTCATCTGTGAGGAAAATATCCAGTGAGTTTCTACCGAGACAGTCTCATCGAATTTGAATATTGCATTTATTTATTTTTTCTTCTCACTAATAACTATCTAGATTTAAGTTGGTTTGGTCTGGCACCAGGCAACTTTTGAAGGATGATAACCTACCGCTCTACAGCAGGTGACCTAATCAGCTTATGCAAGTGTATATTCTAATGTAAAGATAAAGATCTGTAAGACTTTAGCAAGTGTGTAATAGGATCAAAGTAAATGTATTGGCAAATTAAATCAGACTGAAGAGTAACAAAGTTAATGACCCGTTCTTGTGCAGAGAAATTCGGTCCACGTATTTTTGCATCGAATTACCAAATTCTAACCTAATGACGTAATAATGTCGTTTTTCGACGTGAAAAAAACGACATTATTACGTCATTATTTTTGCACCAACCTAATACCATGAACGGTATGAGCAGTAAGCGGGCGGTGAGTGGCGGGCGGGTTTTAGGAAGAAACTTGGTGATTCAGGATCTTTCGAATGTTTAATGTTTCAAACAACACCAATTCCAATTTGCGGATATATGTGTGCAGTTCTTATTAGTCGTACAGCGTGCAATATAGATGTACTCACACATACACACAGGCACACACACAGACACACAGGTACACACCTGAGTCCTGATATGTCAGTATTGCTTGCATTAATTCCAGAACAGCGATAACCCTTTACAATGATTTTCAATAAATGCCTACTGTCCAATCAATAACAAAGCGGTTACAATATATATATATATATATATATATATATATAACAAAGCGGTTACAATCAGTGTAACCCGGATATAAGAGAAACCCGGATATAAGAGAGATTTTCTCTGGTCCCAAATTAGAGCCCGTGTTAATGTATATAAATTAGACTAAACCGGGATATAAGAGAAACCCGGATATAAGATACTTCCTCTCCGGTCCCGACAACTCTCTTATATCCGGGTTACACTGTATATATATATATATATATATATATATATATGTATATATATATTGTAACCGCTTTGTTATATATATATATATATATATATATATATATTACATGAATCATTCATACAAAAACCAGATTAGTGAAGTTAATGATATAAATGGCGAGAATACATCTTCGCCAACAAATTTATTAAAATTACATTAACCCACGAACCTCTAGATGAATGTTGTGATCCCTGTTTTTTAATAAATTCAACTTGTATAAGGTCTTTTTTTGCAAGTACTTTCAACTGTTCATACTGACATTATCAGGCATGGAAATTGATTTGTTTTTTTAAATCCATCCAGGTAATAATGGGTCACGAAAGATTAGATGTGAATCGAAATATGGTTTTTTAGAAATGTGTTATTGTTAACTGTAAGAAATTTTGGAGCGTGCGAACACAACGCTAAGGTTGAATTTTTTGAAAACTTAAAAGAGAGTGCGTTTTTTTTATTAGGTTGGTGCAAAAATAATATCGTTTTTGACGTTAAAAACTACGTAAAAAAAAACGATATTATTTTTGCACCAACCTAATACTAATATGGTAATTGGAGTATTCTTTAGTTGTAGTCGTTTTTTTCAGTCGATGTGGCATGAACTAAATTGTTCAATAAAGAGAGCAATGTCGCGGCTATTATCCCAGAAGTTGCACGTCGGATCAGTTCTTTTTTGGTTCTCCTCGTCGTGATGCAATGATAAACAAGCTTAGCTCGCGGGTAATAGCAAGTGGTTAGTGAGTTCGATCCTTACTTGCTACACCATACTTGTGGCCAAATCTAATTACTTCTGGTTACAAAGGTTATAATTAGTGAATACACGTGTTTGAAAAAAAAAGTAATTAATGTCTACTTGCCTTTATTAAAACTTTTGATTTCTAGGCCGGTAGACATTAATTCAATTATTTTTCAAAACACGGTCTACTCAAGTACATATACATACCAAATATGACTTTTATAGTAGTAATAATGATGTCCGTTTAAAAATTCCATTAATTTTCTCGATATATATGTATATATTAGTGAATATAAATAATATCCCAGGTCGATAGCATTACTCTGAGTTTCATGCAGTTTTGCAATCTTCAGGTAATGAGTATATTCTAATATGAGATAGTATGTATATTCGCTAATATATGCATAATAGCTCTGTTACATAACATTCAACACTGTATTTATAACACCTGAGGAAGAAATATATTTATATATATGTACGTATATGCATATATGTTACAATACCCATATCTATCTATATATATGTGTGTGCGTGTGTGTGTATGTGTGTTTGTGTGTATGTGTGTGTTTGTGCAAAAATTCAGATATACCTAAAAAATATCAGTGAAAAAACAATATGAATAAAGAAAAAAGGAACACTTATCTTAGCCAACAAGTTTCGTCTTCTGATGAACTTTTTCAAGGCAAATATAAGGATTTTATTTTCCAGCAAGGTTTTATACACCGAAGTAAAAAATGTCGTTATTTTTTCAGAATTTTTAAGAACGTTCTCACATATATATATATATATATATATATATATATATATATATATATATATATATATATATAAACAATAAAATCCAAAATGACCTCATATGGGGTATAGTCTGTTTTATCAACCCCAGTGTGGACTGAGTTCGTGTCTATACAATTAGTGGCGACAGGAAATAGAATTTAACTGTAAAAGCTAAAAGTTTCAGTCAGACGAAAGGCACGAGAGGGCTAGGGAAGGGTGAAGTTATTGGCCTTAAAGGGAAGAATTTTTATAAAATTATACCTGAATATTAACCATATGACATTGTTTAGGAGTTAAATGAAGGATGAAATATTAATTTAAAATTAAAAGAGGAATAAAATGGGGTTTAAAAAAAATATATCGATAAAAAGATGAGAGGGATTAATTAAAAGAGATTTGGACAAATATTAAAGTACATTGAACTCTTTTTGTCGATCACTTTTAATATTTTATATTATTAGGATTCACTTGGATTATATAGCAATATACATATATATATATCCCTTGCCCATAGGAACCACTTCTTTCACATATTTCGTAGCGACATGTCGGACTGCAATAGACGTCTCTTTGCCTCCGCTCGTAGCGAGTGTAAGCGTGTCCTCAACGAAGCTAAGACAATATTTGCTGCTCGGATGAGGGAGCGTATTGCATCTCGCAAATTTGGCTCCAAAGATTATTGGCGGCTCTGCAAGAGTGTCCTGAACAATAGAAAACCCTCCATACCTCCTTTATTCAACCAGTTCGCGGTCTTGACCTCCTCAACTGACAAGGCTGAATGCCTTGCTCGGAAGTTCTCATATAACTCGAGGCTTGACTCCACCGGTGTACCTATACCTGACTTCTCTCTAAGAACTGAGGCCCTCTTGAGCGGCTTACGCATAACCCCGTCATCAGTACTGGGTATTATCTCCAAATTAGACCCCCACAAGGCTAGTGGTGGAGATGGCATACCAGCCATTGTCTTGAAGAAATGCGCGCCTGAGCTAGCACCCGCCCTCTCTAAACTGTATAATTACTGCCTCAAGGAATCCTGCTTTCCTGATTGCTGGAAGTCCTCATCCATTGTTCCTGTCTTTAAGAACTCTAGAGACCCCTCTGACCCCTCTAATTACCGTCCTATTAGTCTCCTACCCCTCTTCGGCAAAGTCTTCGAAGCCCTAATCAACGCAGAAGTGGTTAACCACCTAACCACACACGACCTTCTCTCAGACAAGCAATATGGTCGCTACGCCCGTTCTACAGCTGACGTGCTTACGGCCATCACTGAAACCGTCTACCAAGCAATTCAAAATAACGGTGAGGCTCGTGCCGTGGCCCTAGACATCTCCAAAGCGTTTGATAGGGTTTGGCATGCCGGCCTTCTTCGTAATCTCCAGGGTTACGGTATTACTGGCCGACTGTTTGATCTAATACAATCATTCCTGTCAAACCGAGAATTGAAGGTCGTTCTCAACGGTTTCTCCTTCAGTTCCTATCCCACGAACGCAGGTGTTCCCCAAGGCTCCATCCTTGGCCCCACACTTTTCCTTATTTTCATCAACGACCTTCCTGACGCCATAGGTTCCCAAGTTGGCATCTACGCGGACGACACTACAATTTACTCCTGCCTCAAAAACAAATCTAGTGTCGCGGTCAAAACTAACCTGGCCGCGCGTCTTGAAATGGACCTCCAATCGGTTGTTAACTGGGGCAACAATTGGATGGTCAAATTTAACGCCTCAAAAACTAAACTACTCCCCATTAACCACCATAGATATCCTTACCTGCACCCCATTAGAATGTCTGATAGTCAACTTCTTGAGAGCGACTCCCTGCGTCTGCTCGGTCTCACGTTGACTGCTGACCTGAGATGGAACAAATACATTGAGTCAATTGCATCGTCCACCGCGAGGAAAGTTGGCTCTCTGTGCCGCGCCAGGAAATTTTTCTCCCCTGAATCGATACTTCAAATATACAAAACGACCATTCGCCCTTGCATGGAGTATTGTTGCCATATATGGTCTGGGGCGCCTTCTGTTTACCTCGGAGTTCTTGACAAGATTCAGAGACGGATATGTAATGTGATTGGCCCTGATCTGGCGTCTCGCCTGCAGCCACTATCTCACAGACGCGCCGTCGCCTCTCTCTTTCTCTTCTACAAATACTTTCATGGCAATTGCTCCGATGAGCTGCTTTCCCTAGTCCTCAGTCTCCATGAATACAAGCGCATACGAGGCTTGCATCCCGCTCTCACCCTTACACTGTAGAAACTTTAAAATGTAGCCATCTCTTCTACTCCAATAGCTTCATACCTCGCACCTCTCGCCTGTGGAACACCCTTCCCATTTACTGTTTCCCTGATAGCTATAATCAACTATTCAAATGTAATGTCAATCGACATCTCCAGTTACCTTGATCTACGCACTATCCTTCCCTTCATCCTTTCTTCTATCACTCCTATCTGCTCTTGCTACAAATCTTCTGCAACCCCCCTGCATCCTAGTGGCTTCATGCCTTGCTCGGGGCGCTAAGCTAAATATATATATATATATACATATATATATATATATATACATAAAGAAATATAGTCTTAAGGTGTGGTATATTTATGGAATAAAGTGCTCAATATCAGAGATAGAGCGTGTGTAAATATAAAAGTGAACATAGAAGTCAACACTTAGAGGCGACAGTCTGTTTCATGCTATAAGCCTGACCATTGCATACAGCATGAAACAGACTGTCGCCTCTAAGTGTTGACTTCTATGTTCACTTTTATATATATATATATATATATATATATATATATATATATATATATATAAATGATCTACGAGAATGCTAATTCTGAATTCAGAACCTGCGGAGGGTCGTTTGGGGACTTTGTGGCACGAAGTTCACCAGGTCTAAGTATTCGGCCCTTCAAAAAGTGTCGTTGGCTCTGCACAATGCCTTCACCGCTATAATCAAATAAGATGTGCTGGTGTCTGGCTGTCGGTTCCTAGGAACTGAGCTGCTTGACCCTCATACGTCGAATACTATGGGAGAGTCCCCCATATATATATATATATATATATATATTAGGTTGGTGCAAAAATAATGACGTAATAATGTCGTTTGTTGACGTTAAAAAATACGTCAAAAAACGACATTATTACGTCATTATTTTTGCACCAACCTAATATATATATATATAGAGAGAGAGAGAGAGTACTTTTACAGATATATTTTTAGTTTTGGGAAAAAGTATGATAAATTGTAAAAGGTTTTCATGTGACGTATTTCATTCTTTAGGACTTCATTGGATTAAATTTGCTGTGTTGGTGACACTACACATGCACATGAATGAGGGATGTTGAGAATTTAAAATTTTATACGTTTTTAATTTTTTTTTAATCTAGACGATATATATATATATATATATATATATATATATATATATATATATATATATATATATATATATATATATATATTTGTGTGTGTGTGAGGCGTGTGATGTAGATTTAATGATCCGATTAATGAAATTCGAGAAAAAAAATGGTACAAAAATAAAAATAATGCTGTTAATAAGACTAACGATATTCATTTTATTTTCGTAGGCTATTTGACTGAATGGAACAATAAGAAATATATTTCTTGTGTCTTTTATTAACGAGACAAGAAATAAAGAATGTCATTCATTTCCGGACAATTAAGTATTGTGATTTTTTTTCCGTGTCTTCAATTACCGTAAGAAATGTGAAACTTTAGTCGCAGTTTATTTATATATATATTTATATATATATATATATATATATATATATATATATATATATATATATATACACCTAAGTTTAGGTGTGTGGCTTAAGTTTCGCGGCTTTTTCCAGCTCATCGGACACAAAGTATAATGATGATTACTTATTTGCTTGCCTGTCTATGCACGCCCACACGAGCGTATACGCTTTCTTTATATCTCGTAGTTTGATCTATCCAAAGCGATATATATATATATATATATATATATGAAAACTATTTCGTAAGTAAGGTTTGCATTAATTCATGACCATTGCTGCCTGATTTTCAATACATCTCTGTGGCAAAATTATTAACAGTTTATTTACATTATATATATATATATATATATATATATGAAAATAGTTTTTCTCTACATTCCAGTTGCTAGTAACATTCTGTTTTTGTTTTTATTAGTTACCTTGTTAAATTATATTCATTTCGTATTTTGCTTTGATAAAGTCCATATTGGACGAAACGCGTCAACAATTACTAGTTTGTCATTTTTATTCATACATATATATATATATATATATATATATATATATATATATATATATATATATATTGTCAGCAACGCTTGAATTAATTCATGACAATTGATATCTTTTTCAATGCATTTTTATCGTAAATTCTTTAGCAATGAATTTACATTATACATCTAATAAATATTTGGGGACTGTAACCGTTTCCTTTAGTATTCGCTTATCAAAGAAGCAAAGCAGTGGGGCTGGGAAGCGAACCATTATGATGAATTTTCTACCTGACTTTATGGAATGAGGAGTTATCATTATTAACACCATTTACATGCAGACTATTGTCCTCATCTTTGTTGTTGTTACCACTTCATCAGCTTCTGAATATTGTGATGATGTAACGATAACAAAAACAAAGATGCGGACAATAGTCCACATCTAAATAGTGTAAATAATTATGAGTCATCTCAGGATTTCATCCTGTACTTATAAGACAACATTTAGTAAATCAATACCGGTCTGAAACAGAGGAAGAAGGCCGAAGAACGCATCGACTCAAATGTAGGGATAATCACATTAAGTTGGTTGGTTTGTTTAACGGCATATCAACTCTTTATGGGTCATTTAATGCTGAATTTTTTTTTTCTTGTGAGCTTTGGTAATATGTTTAGCTGGCAATTTTTTACTTTTTTTTTACTATGAAAATGTATTCCTGGTAATTTTTACTAATGTATTTTTATATTTTTTGACTCAGTTTGTGGGTTCACTATTTGCCTATAGCTAGGACCCCTAACAGTTGCTACCACCCCAGATCAGGGTGGAGTTGGGAACAACAGCAATTAAGAGATGGTTCTGTGGTGATCACTTACATATGCCACACCTCCGCTTTCTTTAATATCATTGGTTCATAAATATATGATACTTTTTATATGACAATTTTGCCATCGCACGTATTTTGAATTTTTCTATAAAATCACGGATTGGTCCATTTCCTGACAAATCGCGTATTTTAGTATCTTTCTATATTTTTGGCGCCAAGCTCACTGGAGCCTATGAGTAAATATAAAAACCCTCTCGCTGTTAGCCAACAGCTAGTAGCAGTTCAATTCTTGGAAAATACGGCACGGCGCATATTCTTGTGACATTTTATTTCTTAATTATTACTCATTCGAGTAATCATACTAATTTCTATTGATATCACTCATGAACATTACATCTTTCTACACTGGTAACACACTGTGGAATTATTCTTTATTTAGCTAAGACTTCAATTGAACTTGTAGTTAAATAACATTCAACATTGTACTCAACATTAATTAACTAAACTTACTCTTTTTATTACGGAAAAAGGGAAGCAACTTTCTTTATACTATTGTTGATTTTTGTATATCATTGTTAATACAATATTTTGTTAATGTTCACTGAGCTTGATTATTTTTCTCTCGTGTTTGTTGTACATGATTCATGTGGGGTGTTGTTTTACAAGAACACAGCTTTCCTTCTTGATTATATTCACGGTGACCCTAGCCAACAATCCTTACAGCACCACTACAGTTCCACACGCCTGAAAATCTCTCGATCAGAGGCCTTACTGCCGGATGTAGTTTATCGTCATACCCAGGATAAGCCACATTAATGATGAGAATATGAATAAGATATAGCAAAATATAATTAAATACGGAAAGTTACCTTAACAAATTTACCACCAAATAGAAAGACGACAAATAATGACAATGAATCTTATTCGAATTTTAGCAAATAGGAAAGAATCGGCCGAAGCACATTGATAAAAATAGCGCCGGTTACAATACAAATCTAAATAAACGATAGAATGTTTAGGGACAAAATACAAAAGTGTTCGTTTAAGAAAAGAGTAAACGAGTGTTATTATTGACCTTGACTCGTTTCAGAATCTATAATATTTATTAACGAAGGTATTTCTTTTTTTACTGTTTATTTATGGTTTTCGTAACTGTAATCATTTCGAATAAATAAGATAGTATTACTGTTTTTCTCAATATAATGGCTGAAGAAAAGCAGCCTTGTTTGTAAACTTGTTGAAAGGATAAGTTTGCGAACCTTGAAATATGTTTTATGGCGAACGCTTCGTCATATTTCAGAGCGGCCTTTTGATTTAAAATGGAGATCGTCACTAAATTTATATTTGAATTTTGTTTCATTAATAAGTGAACAGATATTTATTTTGAATTTTCAAAGTTCATTTTTTTTGTTTTGTTTTTTGTTTTTTGTTTGTTGAATAAAAAGGTATCGCGATAATGATCACTTGTTTCTTTCAATTCTCTTCTCGCCCGAGTCCATCCTTCAAATCTATAAATCAACCATTCGCCCTTGCATGGAATACTGCTGCCATATATGGTCTGGAGCCTCCGCTGTTCGTCTTGAGATCCTCGACAAAATTCAGAGACGGATATGCAATATGATTGGCATTGATCTGGCATCTCGCTTACAGTCGCTCTCTTACAGACGTGACGTCGCTTCTCTCTATCTTTTCTACAAATACTTTTAGGGTAACTGCTCCGACGAGCTACTTTTGCTAGTTCCCAAAACTGCATGAATTTAAACGTGCTACTAGGCTGTCATCTCAGTCCAACCCTTTCACTGTCGAAACGGTTAAATATAGCCGTCTCTTCTACTCCAATAGCTTCATATCTCGCACTTCTCACCCGTGGAACTTCCTCTTATTTGCTTCCCTAATATCTATAATCTCCAAATATTCAAATGTGATGTCAATCGACATGTTCAGATGTCTTGATCTATTCCTGTCCTTCTCTTCATCCTTTCCTCTATCACGCCTCTTTACTCTTGCTCCCACTTTCTGTGACCCCTTGGGTGCTAGTGGGGCTCCTACCTTGCTTGGGATGAAATGCCTAAAAGGAAAAAAAATAAAGAAAAAAATAAAAGCGGTAATACGCTCTGATTATTTTGCTCCTAGGTGTAACCAAAGGACTACCTTGTTCACTTAACAAGAGAAAATGCCTAGAAAGAAAACTGCAAGAACTCTGAGACAAAGCAGCAAAGGAAAACAAGAAGAAAGGACTTTTAACTGTAAAAAGAAAAAAATCAGTGATCGTCAGCAAGGAGTACCTCGCCAGAACAATTATGACTGACTGCTGAGCTCGATTCTTACTGGACGACCCATACTTTCGACCTTGTACCATACACACACACACACACACACACACACACATATATACACACATATATATATATATTATATATTGAACAATAAAAAATATTAAAAAATTAAAATCTTCAGACACACTGGGTTGTATATTAATATTCTTTCGTTTTTATTATTATTTCATTTAAATTCCTCAACTAGTTTCGGCCAACATGGCCATCATCAGGAGAAAAAAATTCTGCTTGCTGGTGAACTATAGAAATAAATGTCTTGATGGAGAAAATGAAATTTTGTCTGTAGTTTTCGTTTTTTTATTTTTTTAACATGGATTTTTGTCAGTACTTGTGTTGGTCAAACAGTCTCTTTTAAGTTGTTATTTAAGAGCTGGAGGGATTCATGCTGCTCTGAGTTCCCTTGGTCATTTTAACAGTTTTATTGGTCCCTGGAAAGGGGATGTGTCTCTGTTAAGTTTGTGTGTTATATGGTTCTTAGGGAGTAAATGCGTATGATGTGTGTAAGCGTGTATATTACTATGGGTGTGTGTTATCATTTGGCTCATTAGGAAGTGAGTGAGTATGATGTGCGTAAGTGCGTATGTTCGTGTGGGTGACATCTCCATAAGCATGCCTGTCTTGTGCGAGTGAGAAATGTGGGTATGTCCTGATTTGTGGGGTTATATATTAATACTATCTATATTGTTAAATTTGTGATTAAGCTCGTCTGGATAATGCGTTTTTAAACATATATATATATATATATATATATATATATATATATATATATATATATATATATATATATATTCATTAATTAACGTTATTTTTAGTGGATACCCATATTTGAGTAGACGCTCTTTTGTTTATTCAACAATATATTTATTCGTTTTTGTCTGCTCGTTTGAATATGAGTAATTTTATTTTTAAATATTTATTATTTTTAAATTTTATTATTAAAGAAAAATTCAACTTTGCTTGATTATTGACGCACTTCATGGCAGAGACGATCTATAGCACATTAGATTTAATGACAGTTTCTCCTCCCAAGGCAGACACAGGTTCGAATCCTTCCGGAGAATCATTTACGCGGACTAGATGCATCATTTTAGTCATTCAGAGAGGACATTATTGCACGTCCGTAAACAGATATTCAACCGCGTAGTAACCTATTCGGCATAAACATACTGTTGAATGAGTTTGCATACTGTGTGACTTGCATTCCCAATGACCTACCAGGCTTTTTTCATTTCTTTTTTTTTTTTTTAGTCAAACATAGCTTTCAGATTTGTCATCCTCTAACAGTGGCTCTGCGACTTCTGACTTATCTCAAAGGTTAAATCAGCTTTGAAAAGTAGGAAATTTCAAACTGTGTACGGGATTAAGGAGATCGTGGTGACAAGGCAGCAGAAAGCAATTACTAAAAAGGGCTTTGCCTATTGTTTTGAAAAGTGAAAGATCTTCAAAGATAAGTTCGTGAGGCTCGCGGGAAGTATTTTGAACCGCCATTACCCTAGGGATGCTCATGTTTCGCTAATATTAAATATATTTAAATATTATATCTAATATGTTATTAAATAGAATAATATTATGTAATAATATTAAATCTAATATCATATTAAATGCAGTAATACTTTCGCTAATATTAAATTGTTGCTTCTTTTACGCAGTGATCTCATATATCTAATCTTGTCCCGACTAAAAAGTTTCAGTTTTCAATAATCAATCAAATTTTTACTTTTTGCAAATTTGTGTTTCTTTATGACATTATTTTGTTATGTGTTTGTTAACCCATTAATACCCACCGTAAAATCCGGTATTAATTAAAGAAATTAAAATGATTTTCTGGAGTTACTTAAACTAGTCCTACCCGTGAAAATGTCACGGATTTGCTATTTGCATTTTCTGATGAATCATAATTCTTAAGTTGACGATTGACTAAGCTCCTTGCAAATTCCCCAACTATAAAATACAATTGGAAATTCCCCGAATGAAACTTTAAAAATTTGGGCGTAACAGCTTTAACAAAATGTTGTAATAAAAATGATAGGTGCTAATGGTCAGAGGATCATCATTTAAAGAAATAAGAAGGTACAAATGAAATTTAAAATTGACAAGTTTTTCTATTTCACTGAAGCAGACGTTAAACATTTTCCATTTCACTGAAGGAGTTGGTTCATTCTTTATGGCTTTAACTTTTACTTTTTTCTTTCTTCCACTGAAACTAAACAGCGTCTCTAATATGTCTTTTCCGTTTTTTTTCTCGCGACTCATGAGGTATTAGCAGGACATAACGTATGTGCTAACGAAAGAACGTGCAGAATTATGCAGGGCGCAGCAGAAATACCTCCCACATATACCTCGCAGAAATACCTCCCATATATACTTCCCAGAAATACCTCCCCCATATATACACCCCAGAAATACTTCCCACATATACCTACCAGAAATACATCCCACATATACCTTCCAGAAATACCTCCTACATATGTCTCCCAGAAATATCTCTTACATATACCTCCCAGAAATACCTCCTATATATACCTCCCAAAAATACCTCCCAAAAATACCTCCCACATATACCTCCCAGAAATATCTCCCACATATACCTCCCAGAAATTTCACCGACATATGCACCCCAGAAATACTTCCAATCTATACTTCCCAGAAATATCTCCCACATATAACTCCCAGAAGTTCTTCCCATATATACCTCCCAAGAAATACAATCTACATATACCTCCCAAAAATACTTCCAATCTATACTTCCCAGAAATACCTCCCACATATACCTCCCAGAAATACTTCCCACATATACCTCCCAGAAATACCTCCTACATATACCTCCCACATATAACTCCCAGAAATTCTTCCCACATATACCTCCCAAGAAATACAATCTACATATACCTCCCAGAAATACTTCCAATGTATACTTCCCAGAAATACCTCCCACAAATACTTCCCACATATACCTACCAGAAATACCTCATACATATACCTCCCATAAATACTTTCTACATATACCTTCCAGAAACACCTCCCACATATACTTCCCAGAAATATCTCCCACATATAATTCCCAAGAATTCTTCCCACATATACCTCGCAGAAATATTTCCCCCGTAATGTTAAGACATTAGTGGCAATGGTGTCTTCATCTAAATAATGTCTTGCCCCTATATGGTAGGTGAATGATGTTTATACAAATAGGATATTATTTAAAGGTTTCTGCCTATACCTCATTAATGAACAGCGCCGCAAGGGTCAGACAATGGGTACTAATAAGTCAAAATAAACTTTTTGTTATATTTTCCGGTCGCATTTGTAATTTTATGAATCCGAAAATTAAACAAATTCACAGGAAACGTAATTGTACCAGGATTTACGTTAAAACTGGAAACTGTTTTGCAGATACGAGACCGAATACTGTGTGGAATAAGGAAGATACTTCATCGCAAATAATTAAGAAATTATAAAAAAAATGTTTCTTGTTTTGTTTTTTTGTTTTGTTTTTTTTTTTTTTTTTTTTTTTTTGTTAAATCACAACAGAAAAATTATCCTTTGATTTTTTTTTCTATTTCTTATGACCTTTTTTCTTATCTTCATAACTGAAGTGTAACCTTGGGCCATTCGACCTTCATTTTTTTTTTCTCTTCAACGTGATGCGACGAGATTTGTATAAGAAAGTATATATGTTACCTGAAAGGTGAACCCGAGATGATGCAAGGAAAGAAAAATCGTTACTTACAAACCTAGGAATGTTACTTTCAACCAATTGTCAATTATATCTTATTTTGAGTAAAGAGAAAAAAGAAATATATGTAAACTCACACTGAAACAAAACTGAAGTTTTTTTTTATATATATAAATTATATATTATAGTTTTTTATCATATATATATATATATATAATTATACTTTACATATATATATATATATATATATATATATATATATATATATATATATATATATGATTTGTTCGAAAAATTAAGGACTTTTTATTCCCAACCAGGTGTTCCATTGCTCGTTTGTGAAAATAACGACACGTGCAATGAAACATCTGGTTGTGAAAAAAAGACTTCAGATTTCGAATAGCATCAATGTCAAGTAATGATCAATGGAAAGAAATATATGTGTGTGTGTGTGTGTATGCGCTCGCGCCTTCGTATACATATATATACACACGCACGCACACACACACATATACATATATATATATATATATATATATATATATATATATATATATATAGTGCAGGTAATAGATCTGTTGAAGCACGTGGATCCTAATAATGTCAAATATTAAAACTAATCAACAAAGAGACTTCAATGTATTTATTATAGCAGAACATATAAATTACATAGCAAAAACTTCCTAATTACCTTATGTAGGTATAAATTTATTTCAACTTACGCGCAAACAACTCCAGATAATTCACCAGTTAAGAGTTAAATAGCGGAACAGACCCTCTCTGGAGTTACATAGCTGAGTCTGTACCCCGCTATTCAACTCATAACTGATGAATTATTTGGAGTTGTCTGAGTGCAAGTCAATGTAAGCATATAAATAAATATAAAATATTTAATAAATAAAAGCACGGTTGGGTAATAGGATAGCGGTTCAGATTGAGGAATCGGAGAGTCGAGCTGGATTTCCGGACGAGTACACTGTATTGACTGCCCTGACCCCAGATGGGTTCTATAGCCTTGGGTGGCAAAAAATCTAGAAGAAGGATAGATCTGAATCCAAAACCCGCGGAGAGTTGTCCGGGGACGTTGTAGCATACTGTGCACCAGTTCTTTGTAAAAAAAAAAAAGAATCGTTGGTTCTGCACAACCCTTCCCCCGAAATAATAATACGTGTGGGTAGTCTGGCTGTTAGTTCGAAGAACTGAACTATTAGGTTGGTGCAAAAATAATGTCGTTTTCTCACATATGTTACTATGTGAGAAAACGACATTATTTTTGCACTAACCTAATACTTGACCCTCGGGACGGGAGCGTCCAGTATATATATATATATATATATATATATATATATATATATATATAAAACATAACAAATAACATAACAAATTTAATCCGATGAAATCCTAAAGGTTGAAACATGCCACACGAAAAGTTTTTTTTACTTTGTATATATATATATATATATATATATACGTATGCATGTATATATATATATATATATATATGAATGTATAGATATATCTATACATACAATCATACATATATATATATATATATATTAGCTTGGTGCAAAAATAATGGCGTAATAATGTCGTTTTTTGACGTTAGAAATACGTCAATAAACGACATTATTACGTCATTATTTTTGCACCAACCTAATATATACATATATATATATATATATAATGGACTCTCCCGTCGGTTTCGACGTATGTGGATCTGACATCTTATGATATTTTATGCGATAATCTTAAATGGCACTTAAGACCCGCATATGGAGCAAAAGTAAGGATTGTGGGATGAGATCACTGTTAGATTGGCTGACCTTTAATATCTTGCTCTCGCTTCTTGAAGACGATTCAGACAAGCTGATTGAAAATTGCTGAGTTCACTAAAACAAGTTGATCTTCATTCTACCCACTCCAAGGCTTAGCGAGCGAGGGTGTTATGAGGTATATTGACAGCTGATATATATATATATATATATATATATATATATATATATATATATACACTTTTAGAAAATCTTAAGACGAAATACAAGAGGATAAAAAAATTTCCCAGGTATATTCTGTGCTCATTGTAATAGGTACTGATATAGTCAGTCCACATAGGTCATAGGGAGTGTGGGACATTCCATTACAACACAACTGACTATCGAACTCCGACCTTGTGCCAAGTTTAACTAGGTTTAGCAAATATTTGTTGCTGCCTACCATAAATCGTTAATAAGCAAACTTGTGCGCAAATCAAATTGTTAGTTTTTTATAAGATGGGAGTGTCAATTTGTTGACTCCACGATACATGGATCTTAACATGACACTTTATTACACCCCAATACTTGATTCATTACTCTCGGCCAATGTGTGAGAATGCATCTATACGTCCTCACCCGATAAGTGATTCTTACATTCTCGCTTGAGATGTATAAGAGACTGCCAAATTTGCATCTATCTCCCTTACGTTGGTTGTTCCCCACGCTGGCAAAGCCGTATGCAGCATTAAGGTTACGTAACTCTGCATTCGGCGGCCGAAAATAACCTCTAGTCAACTCTGCACCTGCTTTCCTTGGTCCCGCATGAAACTGAGTGCAAAGTCCATTATGGCATAATCCTAAAATTTCAGTGTTTTCGATCCTCACTGGATGCCATACTAGTGTAGAATTTTGCCAAACATGGGTGAACTTCATAATTAACACTCGTACTAGTTTCCGACTCTTTCAAAGCTAAAGATTATTTTCACTTCGACTATTTTTGTTTGACTGAGGACACAGATGTGTATAAGCGGCATGCAGTTAAGCGACATCAGCTGTTTTTGGAAATTCAAGTCGATGACATAGCGTGGAAGACAGGAGTTACGGTTCAAGTAATTAGATAGTTTTCCCAAAAAAATAAGTTCGCAGAAAATAAGTGATGCCTAGTCTACGCCGAGAAACGTTCAATACAATAGTTTTTTAATCATTTCACCGCAAACAAAGAAAATAAAGCCACTAAGACGCACGTGGGGTGTTACTATTAAGGAGGGAGAACAATAAAAGAGGAGGAGTTAAGAAAACAAAAAAAACAACGATTGACATTGTTCTTAATTTTTTGAAGATCGGAGTTGACTGGGAAGTAAGAAGCCTGAAGAGAGTTCCATAAGCGAGAAATACGAGAGAAGAAACGGCTAGCATAGAACTTACGGTTACATCTAGCCATTCCCACTGTAAAATGATGAGACCTTGCCACCAATCTATTACTATGCTTAAATTCATAAAGCCTAGCTACCATAGACGAAAGTTTATCAGAGCAATTAACATGAGAGTATTTATAGAATAGACTTAGGGAAGCTACATTACAGCGGTGTGAAAGTTAATGAAGCCGAGATGCCAGGTCAGGGCCAATAACACTGCATATACTTCTTTGTAATTAATGGACAAATGGTAGTCTTATAAATATGTAAAATAGATTCTAGCGATAAAAATTGTTTAATACGACACAGTGAACCAGCTTTCCTATCAGCAGACATAGCAATTGATTCAATTCAATATAATATTTCCATTTCAAGCCAACGGAACACGTTACTTCAAGGAGGCGCAATGAGCTTGATTGGCCTGTTCAGGAGTTTGAGAGTCCTTAAGTCTTTGCATATTCTCAGCATTGGAAACACTCCTGGCAACCGTTTGATTTGGGTTTTCATTTGCACGGGACATTCTTTTCCTCGCTGCCACCTTGGCTCTTTTGATTGCAAACTGGTCCTCTGTTGGCGGAGATTTCTTTTTGTGAGGCATACTGCTGCCTTATGTGATAGGCAACAATAAAATACAGAAGAACTCAAAATTTAAGTATTGCATTAGTATTAAAGTTTACCTTTTAAAAGTTCAACGATAATTCTTCTGCCGCCACTTATTTTAAAGACAATTTGATGTACGTAGGTCCTTACTTTCCGTACAAACAATTATTTTTATTTTTCATGGGTGACTTTCGCTGGATTTCGCGATTAATTTCAATTATTCCCAAATTTATTTCCAATTTATAAAAATTGTTATCGTACAAAAAAATCGTTGCAAAAAATCACTTAAAATATCGCCGAAAACAATCACCTTAATGAAAACTTGAGAATCTAAAATTTCTGTAACATGAGCTATTGGAAGTTAGAGAGTTGTTTTCCTTTAATTGAAAAAATGTGACGCACTGACATTCGCATTTATTTTATAAAAGATGCGACGATTCTCTGACCATCACGCACTGTCTGCGCATGATTTCTATGTGCGTATGTAATGTGTATGCATGTCTTTTTTCTTTCTTTTTTTTTTTACAATGAGGTTTCATCCTGTACAAGGCCTAGAAACAACTCAAGTTAGAGGGTTACAGTGTAAGACGTACAGTTTATGCCGGTATGTGGGGAAGAAACGGTTAACTGTAGACAGGTTAACATTGTCGTGATCGGTAAAACAACCTCTTGGAAGTTGGTTCCACAGAGTAGTGGTTCACAGGAAGAAGCTGTTCGAGTGGAACTTACTTCTCACCAATGGAATACGGGGGAAATATGAATGGTTTGCTACAAAGTGAATGGCATGGTGGGTCCTTGTTGCGAAGGTTAGAACTGGAATGTAGTTCGTTTGACCACTTTCCATGGTAGTAGCGACAGAGAAGTGAGAGAGGCTTGCGACATCTTGTCGGTGAGAGAGGAGTTGCAGGGTGGAACATAATTTATCACCCACAAGGACGCGAAGACGCTTTTGGACTCTATCAAGACTGAAAAGTGAAGACTGGGCGGCTTCTGCCCAAATACGATAGCAGTAGTCCATTTTAGGATTGATCTGGCTCTTGTAAAGATAGATGGTTTCAGGGGGAGTCAGGTACTTACTTACGGGACAGATAGAGGGATAGAGGAAAACAATGCATAACATAGTGAGCTTGAGTAAATGGATGGCGGAAAAGGGCTTAGGAGAAATAAGAGAAAGACAAAGTTTATTAAGAGCTACAAAGGACATGAAGTCGTGGAGAGCCATAATCGCCTACGTCATGAGGAGTCACGGCATGTAAAGAAGAAGAAAAAGAAAGAAAGAAATCAGATAATTATCAGATTTTATTGAACGTTTAGGTAATTAATCGTTAAAAAATAAATTATTCTTTAATGTTTTTAAATTTTGTTGAAATATTTTAAAGTCTGTAATTCAGTTAAAATATACGTGCAAAGTCGCAAACGTAAATACACACACAATTTGAAAGAAATTGAATTGACATCTACGAAATGCTCGACTAATTTCCCTTTTTGTCTGGCAAAAACCACTGGGTAACTGGAAAAGAGTCTATACCAAAACGTGCGGTCATTTTTAATGCATTCGTTTATCTTGCGAGATAATGGCAACGCTCTATTTGATCAAAATTCAGACATTTGGAGGCGAGGCTGTAGTGACCTTTCCAAAGTACAGGTCTGAGCGATGGTGTATGGAGGCTGTTCACCCTCTCGACCAATATAGTAACAAAGTCCAAAGAAATACAAGACATTATATTTGTAGTGGACTTAACTGCAGCACTTGCGGGGGAGTTTGTCAGTGTTAACAGCCAACCGCCTTCGGGGCTCCACTCCATTTATGCCTAGAAGCATTTTCATGACTCCTGTATTTAAACTGAATATATTTTCTAATAAATGTAGTTTAAATGAACAAACAATTTAGATTTGAAATTTGATGATCTCGCCCTCAGCAAATCGATGGGTACCTAACTATTATCACTGAAATGGATGAGATTCGTTTTAGCCATATTCACAAATTGGGTTCAATTGTAGCTAAACTCCGCTTTACTAGGTACAGTCGGCATAGGCATCCGTCAGTCTCGAGGGACAATAGTGTCATGTCCTCGATGATGTTCCATGCAGAGTATCCGTTGTCAATAGACTGCTGCTTTTTGTCACCCCCGAGAGCAAAATCTTGGTAGACAGATACGGGGAACAGACTGTTTATCAATGTGGTAAGTAACCTTTCATCGTCGTTGGAACAGTCCAATGGAAAAGCAAATTCCGATACACGATTTCTGCGTAGTCGCAATAGTTGCTGGGACGTTGTTGAATACAGCCCCGAAGTGTCTCAGAGATTTTGGTTTCAGATTCTGTTCTCATTTTTTACACCCGAAGCTTTTCCCATAAATGAAACGGTGATTTGAATTAGTTTTCTTTCTTTGAAGGACTGGGTACTCAATGGTTAACGAGCTAAATCTACCCGACTGGGTACAAAGCGATAAGTGTATTTTTACGTGTATATTTATATGCAAATTAAAAAAAGAAATCTCGACAATCTTCTGAGAAAAAAACGATTTATTTTATTTTATTTATTAACACAGGTATGCAGTTAATGAAAAGATTGGCAGCTTCAAACAAGAAATCGGTTATTCGAATTCCAGCTGAGTTTAATGAAATTCCCTTCAGTGCAAATGCCGTCAGGAAAGGTATGGATTCATCTCCGCTACCATAAGTTACGCGTTAAATAGCGAGACGGACAGGGCTCTGTAGTCGTCGGCGACAACCAGTCTAGGAGAAGGACATCTCTGAATTTAAAGCAGTGTTCAAAACCCAGAGGCGTTGCACATACTATGCAACCAGGGGAAGCGCCGATAGGGCATGAGCAATTTTTGTACGGCTCTTCTGCAGAAATCCTACATTAAACCCCGACCGTATGTTACATTCTCTTGCGACGTGGGCGCGCGCGTGAATACTTACCTGATAAAACGATCAAGTGATTGTCGAAGCGTAGCTTAGATGACGCACAAAGCCGAAAGTATAGAGCACCCAGTGAGGATCGAACTCACTATTCGAAAAGTACCCAGAAGAGTATCGTACTATTACCTAATAAAACATATGGGTACTTCGAAGTGGTGTAATGGCTAACAAGCTTGTCACACTAAATCGATTATGACTGAATAGTTCGATCTTTACCGAGTGCGCCATACTTCCGGCCTTGTACTACATCTAAGCAACGCTCAGTAAATCGATATTAAAATACTTGTCATCTATACGCCGGACGGGGAAGTTGAAATTAATATCAACTCAAGTCCTAGAAAGCGGGGGTGGGGGGAATGTTCCACCAAGCAGTACTTCTCTTTCGTGAGGGGGCTAGATACTTGCCCGGTGTCTAGAAAAAACGTCAAAAGGTGTTGCGTCGAGAGGGCTTGAGCAGCTCTTCGGAAATCCCACATTAAACCCTGGCCTTGTGTCACATTCTGTTGCGACGTGGACGTGCGGATGAATGCCCATACTATGCAGTCATCGAGAATTTAATGGAATTCACAGTGACTATTATCTTGTTATCTTGACTCCAGCCGATCGACGACGATGTTTTTTTCAAGTTTTTTTTTTTTTTTTTTTTTTTTTTTTAAACTATAGAATTACGTCTCTCAGCAGTAAACTATACCCACGGAAGAAAATTTTACGGTGTTGGGCGGGGTACTGAAGGAATTTGTCCTGAAAATTTCCTAAATTGCCCTGAAAATAACTAGAAAATGTACAATTCGTTTGCCCTGGAAGGGAGGACTGACCTCCACCCGAACCGACCTGAGCCACGTACACATCTGTCTATACCTGTAACTATCAGCCAATTCTCTCCTCTAACTTGAAAATTAAATTTACCTGAGACGAAATTATATATTTGCCAAATCTAGGTACTCTGACGTGTTTTTTAAAAAAATATTTACACAAAATGCATATAATCTAGCTTAGGAACAAATCCTAAGTATCAAATATCGCTTACTGACAAAAACATTCAAATTTCGATTTTCGTAACAGTTCGATTTTTGTTTTGTTTTTATATATATATATATATATATATATATATATATATATATATATATATACACGAACAAATATAGTGGTTAATTAATAATACATCCTTTAAAATCGAACCAACGCTTTCATTGTTAGCCCTGTTTGTGGTATTATTAGGTCAGTCAGTCTGAATTTGCATAAAAGAGCTAGCAAGCTGACGGTATAGAATAGATTTTAGGTTGATGTTGATAAAGGTATTTATTTTCGGAAAATACCGGGACGTGGGGCATTCTGATTTCATTCATCCAATAGCCGTCAAGCCATTTGTCACGTGAACCTACTGCATTAGCAGCAGCCACTGTTCATTGTTAACGATAAATGATCACGTGATCAGCTCGGTTGTGTCGCTGTGTCCTTAAGAATGCTGTAACAGAAACCGTCATCCGCCGTTTCTTTTCCTTTTCTTTCTTTTCTTTAAAATTCATAAACTGTTTTCATGTAATCACTTTTTTTATTTTTCAATGAATAGCATTTAGAAATTTATATGATACAATTTTTTTTAGTTTAAGTTACCGATTTTCTTTCAGCATTTGGTAATATTTAAAAAAAAATAGTTTTCTCTAAATTTTTTATTACTAGCAGTACCAGTGAAAATTTCACGGTTTTGCTATTTGAATTTTCTGATGAATCATAATTTTTAATTTATTGATTGAATAAATTTCTTTCGAGTTCTACGATCCTATAAAAAGTACTGTGCGAATTACAGTGTAACCCGGATATAAGAGAAACCCGGATATAAGAGAGATTTTATCTGGTCCCAAATTAGAGACTGTGTTAATGTATATAAATTAGACCAAACCCGGATATAAGAGAAAACCTGATATAAGAGAATCCCGGATATAAGAGACGTCTCCGGTCCCGACAACTCTCTTATATCCGGGTTACACTTTAATTGGAATAGTGACTTCAGCTTAATATATTTTTCTTTTATACCGTCTTTGGACAGCGTTACAATAATTTTAATGACTCCTAATCACAATGAAGCCATTAGTGCACACTCCTGTTACAATAGAATACTTTTAAAACAATTTTTAATATTTTAGAATTTATTTGTGGCTAAACTTTGTATTTGGTTAAGAATTGTGTGATTTATATTGCTTTGCTTGCAAGTCAGATTTTTTTTAAGTTTTTTTTTTTTTTTTTTACTGCTTCTGATTTCAAAACTAACTTGATCATTTTCTTTAAACGGATTAAAAAAAAAATGAAAAAGCGTTCACATGTTATCAATCAAATCTGTTCAATCAAATCTGTGTGACAAGTCCAGTGTTGGACGCATTGTAAAAAGGCAAACTCTATAAGGTTCTGAGAAAGGGAAGTTGTGGAAGAAAACGAAAAACGACCAAAAGAGACGAAGCAATGCTGGTCAGAAACAGGATTAAAAATCCGAGGAAGAGTAGCAGGGACCTGGCAGCAGATTTAGTGGAATCTGGTGTGTCTATATCTGACTGAACTGTCAGGAGACGGCTACTTGAAATTGGAGCGACCATTCAGAAAACCACACAAAAACATTTTCACAGGAAGAATGAAAGATAAACGACTTGAATGGACACACACTCATAAAGATTGGATGGTGGAAGATTAGAAAAAAAATGTTGTTTTCGGATGAAACGCACTTTGAAGTAAGAGGTCATTGATTCCGCTTTGTATGGAGATGCAAAGGTGAACCCATACTAGGTGGCCATATTGTGCAAAAGCCAAAACATGTTCCCAAGAAAATGTTCTGGAACAGTTTTAGTGTAAATGGTTTAGGTAGAGTGAGAATAACTGATGGGATGAGGAATAGTACGAAATATGAAGATCTTTTGAAAGTTCATATACTGGCAATAATGGAAGAATTTTACCCAGGCGGAGATAGTTTGTTTGAGCAAGATAATGCCACATGCGACACATTGAAAAAAAAAAGCAGATTTTCTTTCAAAACGAGGGTGTAAATGTGTTGGACTGGCCAGGAAATTTTCCTAACCCCATTGAAAACTTGTGGAGAAATTGTGAAACAACGAGTGATAAAACCCGACTGTACCACCATGAAGAAGCTAATCAGTGTGGTCATTCAGATATGCTATCACAATGAAGAATTGGGCAACATGTGTTTGAAATTAAACGAATCTATACCAAAACGTGTTCAAATGCGCATTAAAAGTACAGGCGCACATATAAAATACAGATTTGTGACATTTTAGAACAGTTATGTAAAGTTTTTTTAGAAAAAATAAACATAATTTGATATTATCAAATGGACAAAGTCCGATAATTATTTTAAGACATTTTTATGTTTATACATTCTTTTTATAGATACAAATATTTAAGTAAATGTTCTGTTTATAATAAATAGTATTAAACAACATTTACTGGCCTGAATGTCCGAGAAATTTTCATTGAAAATATTCGTCCTCCGACTGGAATCGAACTTGTATCCTCTACGGAACCGTCATATAGCCTGACGTGCATTTAACCGATTGGGCCACAGAGGAGTGTTTGGTTAGCAAGATCGATTTTACTGTCTTTAAACTACAATCTCCCATGATTCTCTCACGTACATTCATATCTGCTCATGACGTATCGAAATGTAAACAAATGACGTCACAGAGCATTTACTTAAATATTTGTATCTATAAAAAGAATGTATAAACATAAAAATGTCTTCAAATAATTTGATATGTCATTTCCCTACTTTATTGAAGTCACTGTCGCAATTAATTCGCACAGTACTCTAGAAGTTCCTTTGTTGTATCGTTAAATATTTGAGCTGAACAACTTTAAGAGAATAGTGTAATTTAAAATTGACATTGTCTCTTTTTGATTCTGAATTTAAGTGTCCTTTTCGTTCCCATTTTCCTTAAAATTTATTCGTTGCTCGCATATTCAGTTCATGGCATTCTCAGTAACCTTTTGTAGTATCACATGTCTTTTGCCTCAAGTTTCCTCTTCATCTGAGAGGAAATTGTCAGGTATTCACTGCCATATAGAAGGATCTATATTACATTACAGTCCAGCATTCTTTTCTTTGAGTCTAATGAAATCTTTCTGTCGCATAATACGTTGTTGCAGCTTCTTTTATGTGCCTTGTCCCTTCATGACCTTCACAATCATGGCCCTCCATATCTTCCTGTCCTTTGTAGCGCTTAATAAGTCTTGTCTTTTTGTTATTTCTCTCAAACCCCATTTTACCATTTGCTTAAGTCCATCAAGTATGTTACGCACTGCTTTCCTCTGTCCCTCTTTCCTTCTATCCGTCCTGGGAGTATCAGATTTTCCAAGCCTTCCTTCTTCATTACCTGCTCCAGAAATTTCAACTACCTCTTCCGATGTTAAGTATGTTTCCTTTTTGTTTCCATTTTCTCCAAAACCTCGTTGTTGCTCACAGGTTTGGTCCATGGTATCCTCAGCATCTTTCTGTAGAACCACATTTCTGTTGCTTTTCTCTTAGCTACTATTTTTGTTTGCGTTACAAAGAGAGGTAAAAAAAGTGATTCCTTTCTTGATGTACTGATTGTTTACCAGCAGAAGGCTGCAGAATAGCCCGACCTAAAATTTGTAGAACAAAAAAGAAAAAAAAAGAAGTAGAAAAAAAAAAAAACGATAATAGTCAGGAAAAAGCAGGGAAATATAATAAATTGTTTCAAAATTACAAAAAATATTGAATCTTTTATGTTTTAATTACTTTTAAATATCTCGTCTCTTTCTTTCGACATTCGTTTTATTTTCGATGATTTTTTTTTTCAGTTACAATTATTCAGGTCCCACCCCCGGGAATCTATGATACAACCCCCCGTCACTCTGCTACATCTCAATTTCACTTTAACTTAAATATGTACAATAATGGGTCACGTATGCAATACAGGTGAGCAATTCAACTAAAAAAAAAAAAAAAAAAATGAAAATAAATACAATGTACCTGAATACAAATTAGAGACGTCATAATAGATTATTCCATCTTAAATAAATCAACAATCTTTTACAACAGTTTGTAACATTAGTTAAAAAGTTGAATGATCTTAACACATTCAACATTATAGATGATAAAAAAAAAACACAAAAAACAGTGAATTCTATATAGTTTTTTTTTTTTTTTTTTTCAAGACTTAACATGAGCAAAGCAAATTCACAGTTTTGGACGAGAAAAAAAAAGACCCCAGAATGACGTCAAAATTTGCAAAGATTTTTCATCCTTTAATCATCAGTTGTGTTTAGTTGGATTTGTAAGGTAAGTAGAAAAAAAGCAAATGCTGATAAGATAGCGAGGGACACAAAGCACCGCCCGGGGCCCCAATCAGGCTTTCTCCCGCCCCGGTCGTGTGGGTTGGGGTTAGTATGAGCATGTCCTGGAATTATTATTCACTCCACTATCGTTATGTCTTTTTGTTTTTATAAAATTTTATGTTTAAATGGAGGATTTCAATACATATATATATATATATATATATATATATATATATATATATATATATATATTTTACGTAATTCTACTTTTTTTATTTTTTTGTTTTGCTTCTAATTTAATCGATTTGTATTAATATGATTATAACTATTTATTTGTCTTCTTTTTTTTTCTGCCTAAGTGGTTAAGATCGGGAATTAGCATATCTATACACTGATTTATTTGGACTTGCATTAGTGGTTATAACTCCGTCTGCGCGTGCTGTGTAATCCAGTACAACCTGTACTATTATTAGTGAGAGAGGAGGTGGAAACCAACTAACAAGCCTCGTTATGCCGAGAAATGCTATGAATAGATAGATAGATAGATAGATTCGATAGATATGAACAGACTTAGATAAATATATAGTTGAGAACGGATTTAGATAGATACATACATACATACATACATACACAGACAGACATACTATGTCAGATTTTATTATGCTAGATAGATAGATAGATAGATAGATAGATAGATATGAACAGACTTAGAGAGATATGAACAGACTTAGATAAATATATAGATGTGAACTGATTTAGATAGATAGATAGATAGATAGATAGATACATACATACATACATACATACATACACAGACAGACATATTATGTCAGATTTTATTATGCTAGATAGATAGATAGATAGATAGATAGATAGATATGAACAGACTTAGATAAATATATAGATGTGAACTGATTTAGATAGATAGACAGATAGATAGATAGGTAGATAGATACACACATACATACATACATACATTGGTGCAAAAATAATGTCGTTTTATCACATAGTAAAATATGTGAGAAAACGACATTATTTTTGCACCAACCTAATATATGTTATATGATATATGTTTTTATAAGAAATATTAACAATGACTTAATTGGTGGTCTGAAATTTTCTGAATCAAATGATTCATTTAATTAAATAATTATAAAATCCCAATTATTGATATTTATTCTTTAATTTCAGAAAGGTTGACGGTGGGCCATAAGAAAATGAAAAGAGAAACTGGATAATGTAAAGTTATTGAGTAAAGAGAAGACATTAATTGTAAATTGCAACAATAATATGAACAGGGAACATAGGTAGATAGATTTGAACATACTGACACGCACACATACATTGTAACAATATATATATATATATATATATATATATATATATATATATATATATATATATGTATCCTTGTGCAGGTATGCAGAAAATAGAAAAGAACACGTTGGGTGCATAATCCGGGGTTCCTTAGTATTTTTGTTTTTATTTTTAAAAAACAGTGCTCCATACAGAAGTAGAGCTTATATTATAATAATATTTTTTGTTTAAAAATATGATTCCTTCGCTACATAAGAGTTCTCATGTTTCAAAAACGTGAGCCGAAATCATCCAAATAATTAATAAAATTAAGTTGGATTGAGGTGTTTAGTCACGTTTCATCTTCAAGCGAAATTTTAGGTTCCTAAAATTTCGCTTGAAGATGAAACGTGACTAAACACCTCAATCCAACTTAATTTTATTAATTATTTGGATGATTTCGGCTCACGTTTTTGAAACATGAGAACTCTTATGTAGCGAAGGAATCATATTTTTAAACAAAAAATATTATTATAATATATATATATATATATAATTATTTATTTAAAAATATGATTTCAACACGCTACATAAGAGGTCTGATGTTTCAAAACAAGAGCCGAAAACTTCAATATAATTATTTGAATTAAACTGAATTAAAGTAAGCTCTGTTCCATCTTCAAGTGAAATTTTTTTTTGGAATAACTTATTTCTGAAATTTCTCCGGGGATGCAACAGTAAGAGATAGATCAAGTATCGACCATCATAAAGACTGAAAAATAATATTGACAAAGATTATTGTTTAAGTTTGACGGATACGAATGTCTTAATTAGTTTTTTTTTTTTTTTTTTGTTTTCTTTTACAAATTGGTCAAACGCAAACTCAAACAAAAACATTATTTTCAATCGTTATGAGTCTATCGATTGAATAGAATTTTATTATAAACAATTGGCTTGTAAATGGAATTTTTAAAGCATTCTGAATGTAAAAATAAAGAAAAAAGTGTGCAAGACAATAAGAAACACTACCTGCCAAAAAAAGTGAAGTTTTGTTGAAAT
>OZ010585.1:58449751-58482251 GCA_963932145.1 Acanthosepion lycidas | reverse complement strand
ATTGTATATATATATATATATATATATATATATATATATATATATATATATATATATATTTTTTTTTGTCGGATAATTTTTGTCTTTTTTTTTCTCCCGAAATTAAAGCAAATATACTAAGCAAATTGTAACATCTGTTTAATGTTTTTACCGCATTCAACATTATGGATAAAAAATAGTGAATTTTATACATTGTTTTTTTTTTTTTATCACTCAAGATGAGCAAAACAAATTCACGGATTTGGGCAAGAAAAAAACAACAACCCCAGAATGACGATAAAATCCGTTAAATTTATCATCCCTTAATAGTCAGTTATGCTAAGTTTAAATTGTAACTTATATAAATGTAGGTAGCAAAAAACAAGTGTTAAGATCTCGAGTGTCACGAAGCACTACCTGTACCTCCCAATCAGACTTGCCCACATCACATTTTGTGAAAGTGAGTCGAGTCGTAAACTTTTTCAAAATTAGAAAGAACGAATATGCAATTCCTATTTTACTTTATATATTTTTTGTTTCCCTATTATTATTTTTTTTTCTCAAAATTAACGGGATATCAGCCTTTCACCTATGTTTATATTCTCTTATTTACTTTGCGACGTTTGTTGAACGCGCAAAAATCATTTTGCCAATTCGTCTTTATTTACGATTCGGATCGCTTTTTTCAACAACGCTTAATTGTAGTTTAGAAGTAGCGCCGGACACAAGAAAGGCTCAGGGTACAGTAACCCAGCCCAGCCCTACCCGACAATCACCACCATTAACGCCATGACAATCATCAGCAATAGCAGTGAATAATACACCATCTGTCCCATGAACTGACGTTTCTTGTCTCACTGAAACGTTGCTAGGCTGACGTCACTTCCGCATTGGCAGCATCTATGTTCATAAGTTTTTGTCTGTAACTTTAACATCACGCTTCAATGCGATTATATGCGATCTCCCTAGTGGTTGAAACTGACAATCACCATGCAGTGTTGATTCTCATGTACACGGTATATATATATATATATATATATATATATATATATATCTATAAACGCTTTATTTCTGATATTGAACATTCTTCTTTTATATATATATATATATATATATATATATATATATATATATATATATATATATATATATATAGGCAGCAATCCTTCATTTTTACATGTTTTGTTAAAGACGACAGACAAGGTACTGTGATTAAGCTTTTTTATTTAATTTTTCTTCTATTCGAACAAGTGTTTTCTTTTCTGGACACAGAGTGTGGAGAAACTTTCCAAATGTTCTGTAATTCCGAACGCTTTCTGCTATATATTTAGCCATTATCAAAGATGATTTTATTTTTACTTTTTCAAGTGGGTGCATGGGTTGTGTGTATGTTTCTAGCGTTATATAGCTGTTTTATTTTCCGAACACAGTTAGCACATTGTGGCTGTGTTCGTAGTTAATATTAACTTCGATTGCCAACTCAGATACAAAATAGCAGTGATAAAAAAAACTTCCTAAAAAGAGCACACCAGAATTCATCCCCTCGCCTACTCTTTGTTAAACAATTCAACAATGCAAAATAGACACTAGTTAATAATGGCTTTCCTAACCACCTTATAGACCCTCAAATTAGGCTATTTCTTTCCAAAGTAAATAATGATAGTGAACACACAATCAAAAATAGCATAAATATTTTCTACAAAAGCCAAATACACGTCAACTACAAAGAAGATGAATCTTCACTTAGAAATGTCATTAAGAAATGCACGAACCCAATTGAACCGAACAAAAAATCAAATTAATTATCTATTACAAAAAGTTTAAAACAGCTAACTTTCTCCTTAAAAATAACAACAGTCAAAATTACAACGAACGAATATTATTTATCAGTTCAAATAGGAACTGTTTTCTTGATAAAACCGAACTCATAAATAATTTTATTGGTCACACTACTACATGCCTATCTAGACACCTTACGTTACACATATCCGACCACAGCTCCATTCGAACCCATTTAAACACATACACACAAACTTACCAGACTCCATCCGAAATATACTAGTAGAAAATACAAATATAATAACCTCACCCACATGTAAAAAAAAGATTAAAAAATAACGGAAGCCTTAATAATAATAAAAAAGAAAAAGTCAACATTCAATAATATTAACTACAAACACGGCCACAATGTGCTGTGTTCGGAAAATAAAACATCCCTATAACACCAGAAACATACACACAACCCATACACCCAGTTAAAAAGCGAAAATAAAATCATCCTTAATAATGGCTAAGAGTATAGCCGAAAGCGTTCGGAATTACAGAACATTTGAACAGCTTTTACACATTCTGTACCCAGAAAAGGAGACACTTGTTCAAACAGAAGAAAAATTAAATAAAAAGCTTAAATGCAGTACTTTCGTCTTTAATAAAACATGTATAAATGAAGGATTGCTTTAATGAAACATATAAAAATATGAATATAAAAGTGGCGATTGAAATCAACATCGGAGAGGCGACAATCTGTTTCATCCTAAAGGCAATCGCACATGGCCTGATGATTGCGTTTTGCATGTATTTGTTTATGAAGACCTCAGATTCAACACGGGGGCCTACATCAAGTGCCTAGCGGAGATAGTGCTGCAGTGGGTCAAGAGTTTGGCTGCACCATGCCACACAACCAGGAGAACACAGTCATGGCTGTCAACAATTGCTGCGACCAACCCTTACATCTGGTCACCTAACACCCCAAACTGCAACCCCCTTGATTATTATGTGCGGGGCGCAATTGAGCAAGACACCAACAAAACTCCTTGTAAGACCAAAGACAAACTGAAGGCAAAGATTATGGCAGCATTCACCAACTTAAACAAGGAGACAGCCAAGAATAGTTGCAAGAGATTCCAAAGTCCTTTTGAGACCATGTCTGAAGCCAATGGAGATTGCATTGAATAAATTTACTCTTTAGTATTTCAAAATCTTTTGTGTAACTTTGGGGAATATATCTGTTAAAATAAGATGTCAGCGTTATTTTCATTTTTGCATAATTTAGACGACACTCTATTCATCGTACCCTATATATATATATATATATATATATATATATATATATATATATATATATATATATTAGGTTTGTGCAAAAATAATGACGTAATAATGTCGTTTTTTGACGTTAAAAAATACGTCAAAAAACAACATTATTACGTGATTATTTTGGCACCAACCTATATATATATATATATATATATATATATATATATATATATATATATATAACGTCCTCTAAGCCCTTGGGGTCGTGTCTGATGGTCACGGGACCAAATTTAACACCCTTTTGGTCAACGACATTAGCTATGACGTCAATCATTGAAGATCATTGCCCACTGGTCGTCTAAGACTTGTAACACCGTAGCTGATCACTGATTTGAACGCTCCAGTCTCGACCTTGCTCTGTCCTACGTTGTGTATTTTTTAAATCGTACGGCAGTCAAGTTTGAATTACTGTTGGAGTCTCTCATACCAAGTTGATTCACAGGGTGAAGACGTACGAATAATAAAATAAATAATACGACGCACGGATAGGAAAATAAAAAAAGTTCTCAATTTATATCGGTTCTTTGTTTTACAGTATTATCCCAGTCCGTCTGACAGGTGAGTAAGTTCTCAGAGCTGAATTACGAAATTCTGATTTTTGGTGTTTTGTGTTCGTTCTGCTTGTTGGTGTTAGTGTAATTCTGCTTTTCGGTTGGTTTTGTTTGGTTTGTTTTACGGCACATCAATGCCTCAATGGGTTATTTAATGCCGACAAAATTTTCATTCCTGGTATTATTTTATTTTTCAAAAATCTATTTCTGGTAATATTTTTCCTTCAAAAATCTATTTCTGGTAATATTTTTCCTTCAAAAATCTATTTCTGGTAATATTTTTCCTTCAAAAATCTATTTCTGGTAATATTTTTCCTTCAAAAATCTATTTCTGGTAATATTTTTCCTTCAAAAATCTATTTCTGGTAATATTTTTCCTTCAAAAATGTATTGCTGATAATTTTTTTTTTCAAAAGAAAGTATTGATGGTAATATTTTTCCTCAAAAATGTATAGCTAGTAATATTTTTTTCAAAACCGTATTGCTGGTAAAAAATTTTCTTTTTTCAAAAATTTATTGCTGGTAATAAGTTTTTACAAACTATTTCTGGTATTAAAACTTATTTTTACACTTTCATAGTGTTTTTACGCCAGTTTGGGGGTTAACTATTTGCCCATAGCTGGGACCTACAACCCCGGGTCAGGGTGGACCTAGGAACACCAGCAATTAAGAGGTGGTTCCACGCTCCTCAAAACCTCCTGATCAGAGGCCTTGTAGTAGTTTATCGTCTTACCCAGGATGCGGATGTAGTTTATTGTCATACCCAGGACAGTGCTTTTCGGTGTTAACTGCGTTCTGCTTTTCGGTGTTAACTTTGATGTTCTTTTCTGTATTAATTTCGTTGGTAGAAGGGTGAAGTTTACATCTTGTTCTTTGCGTATTTTTGCATCAAAGTCAGAGTTCTTGGAATTAGCAGGAGTCATGTGGGCAGTTTCAGCGAGTTGGTTGCTCGGCAACGAACTAGAAACGGACTCTTCTCTTCATTTAACTGTCTCCTCAGCCTCGTGCATTTGCTTATATGGATTCTTACTGGCGTGAGGCAACATGCAAGCTGGGGTCCTGATGATTCCCCTAAATCCAACAAGTGTCCATTGTTCAAAATCTGATTAGGCACACAAATTTGATAAGACCCCCTCTTTCGCGAGGTATGATCGCAGGATATCGATCCGCCTTTACTCCTTCTCTCATCTATTGGCATTTTACACCAGCACCTATCGAAGGGCGTTAATAAACTCTCCACCGCTCTTGATGTCTGATCAGCGCCCGCCACTATAGCTACCACCCGGCCAATGGCTTCTCGACCGTCTTGGCCCGACTTAATTTACTTCATCAGTTAGAAGCCCTTATCTCCTTGGCATTTTGTTTCCATAGGGGGTTTTTTCCGGCTTGTCGCATTTAAGAATTAAAATTATCATTCGGAAATTTGCCCACGCAAGCTTTATCCCAACTTGTCAAAATTCAACACATGGCTCTTTTTGATTGGTCGTTTCCTAAATTCCATATTTGTTTACGAAAAATCTCTATTCTCCATTTCTAGACGGTAGATCATATCTTTACCGATCTTGCCAATTCCATATTCTGGACCAACACTTTTTAACGCCCGCCATACATCAATTTTCGTAATATTGAGAACCTCTTGTTCACAGTCCCAGGTCTTCAGACCATTTTCTTGTCGAGGTGCTTATCTTGATGTTTTCATAGCTGGCACTTTTATGACCTTTCGGAATTCATTACTAGAACTTGCCATATTGCGTTTCTGTAATTTTGTCGCTTACGCAATTTCTTAATCCTTGAGAAATTAAGTCTTTTTCTAAAATATACTCTTCATCTATATTTATTTATATTATCTATATTTGTCGATATAGCTTTTAACCCTTATTTTCCAGCGTTAAACATCTTCCAACGTTAAATAATGTCACATCTCTCCATTAAATTTTCTGTCATTTACGGGTAAATGACACTTCAAATCCCAATACACTATTTAACATGCAATATACCTAATGATAACATATCTAACTGAGCTCTCACGTGCTCCAATAAAATCAAGGACTGACTAGACTATTATCCTCATCTTTGTTGCCATATTTATCACACTATTTACATTATTCGGACTATTGTTGCCATATTTTATCGTTGTACGCTCCAGCCTTCTTCAGGTGGTTGGAATGTCGAACTGAACCCTTTATTGCAATTTTCGTTGTTATTATTGCTTTTCTCTGGCACTCCTTATTACTGGTTCCCATAGTGTTTTCATTTCTATGCTTGGTCGACACAGAAGGAAATACAGACAGAGACTGACTAGTCCGTCGCATCTTATTACTAATAGTTACTAGCTGGAAGCATTGTTGTATAAACCCACTCAATCCTTGATATTCGGCCATTATAGTTTCTGTACTATTAAGTACCTCTTGCCTCAACTCTCTCAGGTCATTCATCAACCAATTAATACCAGCCCTATTCATTGCCATTTACCCATAACTGAAAGGAGAAGAGGATTAATACATGTGAATGTAATGGATTCGACTGGAATTCGAACTCGGCCCTCCGATTACTAAATCCGAGCCCCGCTATCCACCTGTCTGTGCCTGTGCCTCTCTTCTCTCTCTCCCCATATATATATATATATATATATATATATATATATATATATATATATATATATATATATATATATATATATATATATATATATATATATATATATATATATATATATATATATATATATATATATATATATATATATATATCAATCAACCCCAAAATTGAATAAATAGCTTTAATTATCTTCCCAAGCCAAAACAAAACTATTAGGTTGGTGCAAAAATAATGACGTAATATTGTCGTTTTTGGCGTTAAAAAATACGCCAAAAAACGACATTATTACGTCATTATTTTTGCACCAACCTAATATTAAACAAAGATATAAACAGAGTTTTACGACGTAAATACAACACCGATTAAAAAAAAAATTATATATATATATACATATATATATATATATATATAAGATAAAAAATAAAAATAAAAAATACAAATAAATAAAAACAAGCAAAATAATTTAACCCAAATAAATAAATAAATAAACAAATAAACGACTTCCGGCAAAATAACCGCCAAAATAGACTACCCACAATGCACGACTGACCCGTATATAGTGTGTTGACTACAGTGTTCACTTTTATATTTGCACATGCCATATCTGATATTGAGCACTTTATCCAATAAATAGAGCACACCGTAAGACTATATTTCTTATATATATATATATATATATATATATATATATATATATATATACACGTGTTCGAAAAGTATCCATCAGTTTTGAATATCTCGAAAAACATGAATTTGATGTAAATTATGGTAATTGGTTTCAACTTATGATAATATAAATTTTCTTTCTTTTTTTTTTTTTTTTTTTCTGTAAAAATTAAAAATTTCTCAATCTGAGGCAGTTGCCCCCGCCGAATCATATATCATAAACCCGTTATAGCCACATCAAATATATATATATATATATATATATATATATATATATATATATATATATATATATATATATATATGTCATAATTCGTTGTAAAAAAGGCGCCCCTACCCTACCTAGACTTAACCCATTTTCGAACGTAACTCATAACTGATAGAATAATAGTTGATAAAAAAGATCACGCTGCCGCCCCTGTCTAAATGATTGGATTTCTCTGTAGCCTTGGAAACAAAAATGAATGTATGTGCTTTTAAAACTCAGTAAATTTTAAAATAGGTTATTCCAAAATTCGCTTGAAGATGAAACAGAACTAATCCTTTTAATTTAATATAATTGAATTTGAAGTTTTTGGTTTCTGTTTTTGAAACATGGTAATTCCTGTGTAGCGATGAAACCATATTTTTAAATCAGTTACTTTATAACATTTATACTCTGTAGATTTACATTGAGCGCTGTTTTGTACAAATAAAAATATCAATAAGGGCATCGGATTACATATCTTACTGTTCTTTCTTTTTTTTACTATATATATATATATATATATATATATATATATATATATATATATATATATATATATAGAGAGAGAGAGAGAGAGAGAGAGATATACTAAATCGATCGGATTGAAGCATTCTCTTGTCACTTCGCTCTGATGAACTATGATACAGCGAAACAGGCTTGTATGCGAATGACATTATAACGCTCTCGAAAATCTTTCGGTTGAGCACTGTTGAGAGATAGCCAAATTCTATAAACAGCAGCTGTCAGCACTAACGCATCACTCTTCATGAGTAGAGCCCTCTGGCTGTCTGGCGTTTTGTTTACATTCGTAAAAACAGTCCGCTAGAATTTGTGTTTCTCACTGAAGCTCCGATGGCTTGGGAGTAAATCGTCGGGTTTCCATCCTGGCTTGAAGCATTCGGTTGTCTTATCGCGCTGATGAGCTGTGATACAGCGAAACAGGCCTGTATGCGAATAGCATCATAGATAGATAGATAGATAGATAGATAGATAGATAGATAGATAGATAAATGAATCGACATTGCATGGTGTCTGTCAGTTTGATACATGGAAATGATTTATGTGATATTGTATGGGGATTTTCTCACAGAGAGAAATATCAATTGGTTAAATCTTTAGGGTACAATAAGAAAAGATTCTTATTGAAAATACGGGAAATTGAAAACAGAAGAAATTGTTTATTTACAATAATTTATACAATCTTTATGAAAAGGAGAAGAGCGTAAAGTCTCGCTGAAAATTTTCTTTTGAGCACGTAATAAAAATTAAGCTAGGTAGAGAAAAATGTCCATGTGTATGTAGGGACTGTTAGTTTGTAAAGTTTATAAAATGCACTTGGTAGAGGGAGAGAGATAGTGAAAGTTCACGAGTTATTGTTAATGTTCGGACCGATAGGTCAACGTAGTAGCGGAATCATTCGTTGTTGAATGAGGAGTGCCGAGAGAAAGTCATCAACGAATCGAAGCGGATAATCCTTGTAAAACGACGATAGAAAGGTTTAGTGCGTTTGTTTTACATGTTCAATTTTTTCTGCATTAAGTTTCGTATGTTAACCGGTATTGTTGGTTGACCAAGTGGTAATTCGGAGTGTAAAGTCCTCTTCCCTTCATGCTGAAAATGTTAATTAATTTCTTCACAAACATCTATCCTGACTATCATATCTAATGAGACGTGAATGAATAGTCAATCCTAGGAAGTTATCTTTTCGATTTCTTTTTCTTTCTTTTTTTTTTTTTTTTTTTTTTATACAGATAGATTATGAATCTAAGGAATTATAGGCTAATTTTTAAAAGTATTTGTGTTTTTTCCCTGCAAAAAAACACTCAGATTCCCCGCTCATATGTATGTATATATGTGTGTGTGTTTGTGTGTATATATATATATATATATATATATATATATAAAGAAATATAGTTTTGAGGTGTGCTATATTTATGGGATAGCGTTCAGTATCAGAGATAGAGCGTATGTAAATATAAATATAAAAGTGAACATTGAAGTCAACACTTCAAGGCCGGCCTGAACATTGCGTCTAGCATGAAACAGTCTGTCACCTCTGAGTGTTTACTTCAGTCTTCAATTATATATATATATATATATATATATATATATATATATATATATATATATATATATATATATATATATATATATATATATACGTGTGAACAGAGACAAAGTATCAGTGAGTTCGTGAGTGACTGAGTGAATGAGAGATAGTTGAATTAATAGATTCTTATCAACTTATATTTTAGGCGATAGATGTAAAGAACTTCGTAATGACAGCTATAAACAAATTAGAATCGATTTAATGATAATTGTAAAGACAGGAGTAGATATTTGCTAAATGAAATAACTGTCAATATATGCACGGAGAGGCAGGCAGACAAAAAAAATGTCTGTGCGCATGCGCACTTGTCTGCGTTCCTCAGCGATGGGAGACGGCAGCAGAGGAACAAGTGATGTCCTGTTTGAAATCACAGCTCTCATTTCATCAGTTTTTCAATTTGGATCTTTGAAAAAAATTATCTTTTACTCAGGTGATTTTTTTTTTTTTCACCGTTTGTCAGTTATTTACTGACTCATTGCTAAAGGAAGCCAATCAGAAACTGGTAAAGTGGAAAGAAAAGAAGAAAGAAAGAAAAATTCAAATAAGGAATAACAAATCCTTTCAAAAAAATGAACGTGTTCAGCAAACAATTGCTTGGGGAATATTTTTGCTCACCGATGAATAAAATAAAGCGAAAAAAAAAAAAAAAAAAAAAAAAAAAAAAAAAAAAAACGAAAAAGAAAGAGGAGGAGGGCGAAAGAAAATGAAATAGAAGTGAAAATTTTAAATGATTTTTCTCTCTTCAAGAAAATGTTAAAAAAGGGAAAAAAGGTATGGAGAGAGAAAAAGAAAGACAGACAGACAGAAGATTAGAGGGTGGAAAGGATGCGGTACGAAGAGAGAGAGTAGAAAAGGAAAATAGAATAAAGAAAAATGAAAGGAAAATGGCTTAAATAATCTTTCCCATCAAATAAAAATATGAAAGATTGGAAAAATACGAAGGAGTAAAAAAAGAAATCAAAGGGCACAAAAATGTTAATTACTAAAAAAGAAATATGAATGAAAGTAAACGAAAGATTTTTTTACAAAGAGAAGAAGATGAAGCAGAAGAAGATAAATATAGACTAAAAAGAAGAAGAAGAAGAAGAAGAAGAAGAAGAAGAAAGAGGGGGCGAAAAAGAGCCGCTAAGAAGTAAAAAAAAATCAAAGAATAGAGAAAGAGAAGTGGTGATAAAAGAAGAGGAGGAAAGAAATGAAAGAGAAGTGGAAAGATGGAAAAGAAAGAGATAAAGAGGAAGAATAGAGACGAAAAGAAAGGAAAGGAAATAAATTGGGCGATAAAGAATGATAGAGCTGAAGAAGAAGAAGAAGAAGAAGAAGAAGAAGAAGAAGAAGAAGAAGAAGAGCCACGATGAAGTAAGAAAAGAAAGAAAAGTGATGATAAAAGAGGGGGGAAAAGATAGAGAAACAGTTATGAAAAAGGATATAAAGGAGAAAAACGAAACGAAAGAAAGAAAAGGAAAGAAATAGATAGAAAGAGACGGTAAAGAACTATAAAGCGATGATATAGAAGAAGAAGAAGAAGAAGAAGAAGAAGAAGAAGAAGAAAAAGAAGAAGAGATACATAAACTATTTTTAAAGTCAAAGGAAGAGAAGAGGATAAAAGAGAAAAATGAAATGAAAAAAGGAAAAAGTAGAGAAGTGGGGTTAAACGATTTCTTTTAGAGATAAGTAACGAGTAAAAAAATGCGCGCACTTAAAGTTGGTGTCATTATTCGTCTGTTGCCTTGGTAACAGCCCCTTTTTTTTTTCTACCCCCAATAAAACGAAAAGACGGATTTCCTTCCTCTTCCTCTGCCAGCGCAGTTTGCTTTGCCACCCACAAAAAGTTTGCGCTGCGTCAGAGGACCTTTTTTGCTCCAAGGTCAATTGCTGAAGACAAATACCATGGACGTCATTTTGTCTTTCAGTTTTGTTAATTTCTATCACGAAAAAAAAAAAAAAAAAGAATTACATGCTGTCAGGTTTGGTGAGGTTTTCTACATCGAGATCAATAGAATGGTGCATTCTTCTTTTATATGCCGTGTCCCTTATGTGGGTGATCAAGACTACCCACAACTTCTTTTTTGTCGCGCTAAGCAACTTGTGACTCTTCACCGTCCCTATTTGTCCCCGCTTTGTCACCCATTCAAACTTCTTATTAGGTAGGTTGCTCGATGTTACACTCTTTTCTTTTTTAACATATTTTCAATGACTTTCTTTCAATTATGACGAAAATAGCCATAACAATGATTTGATATAGCTTCTTCCTTTTGTTTACGATAACTAGATTTGATCTCCTGGCCTAAAATGAGTTTCTCTCTAATGCAATTATACTTTATATATATATATATATATATATATTTATATATATATATATATATATATATATATATAAAGGATATCTTCTAGCTTATGTATACGGGGTCTGTGAGTATACATAATAAAAATATGAAAACAGTTTAATCATGAAAATCTTTATGTCATTACCAAAAAGGATTATATTAACAATTATTAAATTATATTTTTTTATCCTTTTTAAGCAACGTAGTAAAAAAAAATTGTGTCTGCATTTTGAGATAAGTTTTGATCATTTATTTAGTAATTTGTGTTGTTCAGAGAAGTTGATTAAAGCTATTGCTGCTCCAGATAGAGTTTACAGTTTTTCGATTTATTGTTGTAGGCTGTTGGTGAAATTTAGTTTTTGTTTTTAATTTCCCAGATGTGTTTAGAAATTGTTATGCTGTTCATGTACTTACTATTTGTAAAGGATATTTTGTGTGCGTAGTTTCATTGTTTGCAGTGTCTTTCGGTTACTCCTATGTATATTTTTTCATCGTTATCTGCTGATTTTAAAGTGGCTTGGTATATTATATTATTTAGCAAGGAATTGCCATTTAAGGGACATTGGTGCTTTGCTATGTAGTTACAGGTGGGTTTGATTTGTGCTGGTGTTTTTTGGTTATTTTTCTGGGTTTTTTTTTTATTATAGTGTCATTTTGTTGGTGCAACTGAAGCTGGTCTTTACTGTGTTTTTATTGAATGTGGAGTGTGCTTGATGGACGGAAGTGTTTATATGAGTCTAATGAATATTTTTCCTACATTAGTTTTTACGTTTTGTTGTATGGTGGGTTAAACCATATGATATTCCTTTTTCTATTGACTCTTTTGTACCGAGTGTTGTGTATGTGAGTGTTGCCGAAAATCCATTATCTTTTAGGGCTGTTTCATAATCTTTTCTGACTTCGTCGAAGAGGGTTTCATTAAAAGAATTATCAGATTAACTGCGGTTAATTGATTGTGGGTTCTGCCTGATCATTGTTGACGGGTTGTTGGAAGCTTTGTGCATGTAAAGTGATTTGTCGTTAAGTTTTCTATATGAAAATATATATACCTTTTCTTAGGATGTGGGTGACATCTAGGAAATCTACATTTTGTTTTTGTGCCTATGTTATTTCCTATATTTTTGAAAGTGTTTATTATTATTATTATTATTATTAATAATAATATTATGGATTTGTCTGTTTGTTGTTTATTACAGTTTCTTCGAATTATAAAGACCGCTGTCCCTGTAGAGGCCTATATCATTTTTATCGATTATTTTGCATAGATCATGTAGTAAATTTATGTCTATAAGCTCGCAGGTTTCTATGCCATCAAAATTTCCATTGTAACGTAGAACGTTCCTTCTTTCATTAACCATAGTTTTTCGTTGTTGGATAATAGCTATTTTCGGTAGAGTTTGATGATTTTTACTTCGTTTGTGCTTATCTCTCTTGAGCTAAAGAGATAGCCTTATGGAGCATATGTTCAGTTATATATATATAATTTGGCCGAGTGGTTAGAACGTTCGCTTTCTGAACATGAGACCCGGGTTCGAACCTCACCATGGTCGATTCGTCAGGAAAACTGGATCCCAAAATTGAAACTGCCTGAAAACCATACCACGGGTTGACTCAAGTTATACTAGCACAACTCATCGTGACCGAGGGTTTGAGCTATCTCCTAGAAACTGTAACTAAGGTCTGCTAAGCTTAGTTGCAGTATAAACCACAGGTGGGCTCTGTGGGTTTTGAATAAACACAACCCCCCCACCCTGAGGGGGTGTCTGCAATAGGAATTGGCTAGCCTAGTAGACAGGTATCCTCTATTATATATATATATATATATATATATATATATATATGGTGGACAGCCAGCATATATGATTTGATTATAGTGGTGAAGGCTTTGTGCAGAACCAACCACACTTTTTGACTACAGAGACCTGGTGCACTACATGCCACAAGGTCACTTTCGCAGGTTTTGAATTCACAGTTGTCTTTCTCCTAGACCAGTTGCCATCCAAGGCTATAGAACCTAGTCTGTCCTGTTAATTACCCATAGCTGGAAGTAGAGGAGGATTAATGCCTTTCCCAAGGGTATTAGCATGTAAGTGAATGCAATGGATTCTACTGGAATTCGAACTCAGCTTTCCAAGCCCTCAGTCCAAGCTGCTACTCACTACTTCACCATAGCTCCTTATATATATATATATATATATATATATATATATATATATATATATGAGAGAGAGAGATTATATTATTAAATTTATGGAGGAAGAATTTATTTAATAATGGTGTAGTGGATAACGGCTCAGATTCAGAGAACCGAATTTCAGTTGAGTTCTACATTCACTTATGTGGAAATATCCTTTGGAAAGATATAAAATCCATCTTTTTTCTGAGTCCCCCAACTATGGGTAACTAGCAGGACAGACTGGGTGCTATAGCCTTAGTGGTTAACCAGTCTAGGAGAAGAACAAACTCTGAATCCCAACCAACCTGGAGAGGGTTGGCAAAGGGCAGATTAGTTTATTATAGGGACCAATAGGCATCATGCAATTGTAGCATCATCTGACATGTGGCACACGGTACACAAGCCCACAATTTGGTGGTATGATGGAGAGCTTTGCATTGCAGGGCACAGGAAATTGACCACTTTAAACAATTTACTTTTGTTGGTTGTTCAGTAAAAAATTAGAATTTACTGAACACTTAAGAAAAAGTATACATTGGTTCCAGTGAAGGAACATTTAAAATAATCATTAATATTCCTTTAAGCTAGCAAGGTACAAAAACAGCATAAAACTTGTTAGTTATGTATGGAAAATAAAAGAAAAACATAACAAAAGTTCCATTGTGAAATGGGATATATTTAGAAAAAAATGGTCATTTAACATCAGGAATAAAATATGTAAATTATACCAAGAGGATAAACAACATAAACTGCTTAATGAAAGATCTCAGTTTATGACAGCATGAATTCCTATGTGCAAGCTTATTTGTTTGTTTATGAACATTCTTATGAGTCATTTTATTTGGAAATTTCTTGGGAGCACTAGTAATTTCTTTTACAAAGATGTATTGCTTGTATGTATTGCTTGAAATTTTTTGTTTTTTAAAAAATATATTGCTGGTATTTTTTTATTTTTTACAAAATTCTATTGCTAGCAATTTTTTATTTATATATTTTTATTTGTTTACAAAAATGTAATGCTAGTATTTTTTTCCAAAACAGGCGTAGCTGATAATTTTTAATTTTTTACAAATATGTTAATTTTTTTACTATGAAAATGTATTGCTGGTATTTTTACTATAAATATGTTTATAGTTTTATACTGTTGTGACCTCCAGTTTGGTGGTGGGGTAACTATTTACCCATAGCTGGGATCTTAGCAGGTCCTACCAACCCAGATAGGGGTGGACCTAGGAACAACAGCAATTAGTTAGGTGGTTCCATACTCCTCAAAACCTCCCAATCAAAGGTCTTGCTGCCAGATGTAATTTACCGTCACACTCAGGATGGTACAAACAATGATCTGGGTAAGAGTATTTATAAAAAAAAAGATGTCAATTTTTCCCCTCCTTCATTTTTTCTCACCTTTGCCAGTGCCATAATTGGCAGAGTATCTTGGAATGAAATATCCAATTTTACTGCCTGCTGATATCTGATTGATAGAAATTATGGTAGGAAGAAGGTTGTTCTTTCAAATATTTTATCTCTTATAAATAAGTATATATATATATATATATATATATATATATATATATATATATATATATATATATATATATATATATATATATATATATCTTTTCTTAATCCAAATTTCAAAAATGTTCTGATTTTAAGGGCGGTAATTCGATAGTTTATCCTATTTGAGTTACCTCCCTTGCCCTCGATACAAACTTTTTAAAAAGCAATTAAAATTGTTAGGATCTTTAATTGAACGAATATTTCTCATATTAAATTCTTTGATAAATGCTTCAACAAGCTTTACAGAAAATACGCTTTATATAAAATGAAAGATGCAGCGCTACTGTCAGTTAAAATTTATTAAACCTTTCTTATAAAATAATTTTCAGGAAAACAAGTTACTCAATTCGCTCTTTCCACTATTCTTTCCTAGCCATTTGTTTGTCGTGTGGAAAGTCAGCATCTTGAATACGACATTTTTTTTTCTCTTTGAGTTACATACGCTATCCATTTTAGTTGCTTCTGCTACTGAAAGTCTTCAAGTGATGTGGTTTCTGTTCTTTCGTAAGTTTCTTAGTTATTCTGTAGCACCAATCTACAGGATCTAACGGCAAAGTCCTATTTAATGATTCAAACGGTCTCAATCGGTCGATGCGATCTAAATTGAAATCATTGATCTGAGAAAACGGTTTTATATAGCAGATAGTTTAGACATTTCTGAACGAGATGAATGAATGGCGTCTATAGGAGGTTATTTAAAAACTTGATTCGTGTTTCTAGGTTAAATTTTTTCTGTGTCCCGAGTTTGACGATAAACTACATCCACGTCCACACTCGGCAGCAAGGCATCAGATCACGAAGTTTTGAGGAGGGTGGAATTGCTAGCGTTCCCCGGTCCACCTTGATCCGGGGTGGTAGCACCTGTTAGGATCCTAGCTATGGGCAAATAGTTAACCCCCAAACTGGAGTTAAAACACAATGAAAGTGTAAAAATAGGTTTTAATACCAACAATGTATTTTTTTAAAATAATTACCAACAATAGATTTTTGAAAAAAAAATACCAACAATAAAAATCTTTAAAATAAACCATGCTGTTAACCAAACAAAAATAAACCAAACCATACCAAACTAAAACCTTTCTCTTAAAACATTTTAAAAAATAAGTTTCTGTTATCGCTCTTTCCAGTATTGATAGAGGTTTCCTTCCTAACCTTTTGTTTGAAGTAGTGTGAAATGTCAACATCATACTTTGTCCTTATTTTCTCTTTTTAAGTTACATGTGCTATCCATTGAAAGTCATCAAGTGATGCGTTTTCTGTTATTTAGTACAGTTCTTTTTCGGTGTGATTCTGTAGCGCCAGTCTACGAGATTCGAAGTAGTATGCACCTCTCCAAGATCTACAGGATTCATTCATTCAAAGCCGTTTTCAATCATTGATCTGAGAAAGACGCTGTACACAGTTGATAAGCGATGAGGGAGTACACGTACAAAGCGTAGAAAAGGTCGAGTTTACAGTGGAATCCTCCGCGTATAAGAGACAAAATTTCCCCGCTGGTATTAAAACCTATTTTTACACGTTACACTGCGCTTACATGCATAGAGTCCAGCTTGCATAGCGAAGAGCTCACCCGAAACAATTACCATGATAGCATTTATACAGTAATACCTCGGCTTATATCCTTTCGAGTTAAGTCATTTTCTATGAAACATTGGTTTTTCTTAAATACTATATCAGAAAATAAAACTCGCCTTAAGTCGCTTTATTCTAGTTTACATCCGCCGTTAAAAATATAAGAAACGTTAAAACACTAAAATAACAATAAACACATATAAAATCATATTTAAATAAATTAAAAAAATAATGTTATGTATATGTATATTTATCAGAAAATCATTAAAAACAAAATATTAGCATAATTAAGTATGTTCAGAAGATATCCTTATTTCAAATTCCTGCCGACAGGTGACACTCGTGTGTTGCTTTCCGCCCCAACAGCGGTTTTGAATTCAGACTTGTTTACATCTGTGCTCTGCCGTTGACGTTCTTTCAATTACATTTCAATTGTGTTTTAGGATACATTTTTCCCATCGCTCCAAAGAAAAGTCCCAGTGCAAGTGCTAATACTAAGTGTAAGACTATATCGCTGTTAGATAAGGTGGAAATTAATTATTTTATTCAGAATACTGTACGTACATATCATAAATACTGTAATAGGCCATAGAGAGTGCTTATTTGCGGTTTACAGTCTGGTTATTTCGACTTAAGTTGTATTTTGACGTAAGTCGTAACCTCTGGAACCAATTAACAACGTAGAGGGAGGTATATATGTAGAAAATCAAGGGCACTGTGACGTCACCCCGGGGTCGCTGCGCCAAATGTGACGTCTGCCTGGCCGCGCCCGCCGTGCTATGCCGGTTACGGCACCAGTTGTGACGTCACCCCGTCTGTCTCCGCGCCGTCGCCGTCCTAATCCTGTCCTGTGACAACCAACTGGTCGCGGCACCAAATGTGACGTTCTAACCTTTTGCTGATTCGGATGGGAATCTGGTTAGATTCGGTATCAGCCTTGTCGTTCCCAGCTCGCCTCCAACATCTGGTTACCGAAGTAACTGTTTTGATCTCTAGTCTAACCTACCCACGTTGTCATTTGATCTTAGGTAGACGAAATCAATCAGTCGCCGGGCCGTAATGCAAGCCGAGTTCGAACAAGGGTAATACCGCACAAGTATATGTAAAAGAAAATAAAGTAACTCGAAAAGTTCAAATGTGTTTAAAAAGATAACAATATTTTATATCTGGTTGATGAATACAGGACTGCGTCTTCCTCCCAAACCGATATATGGATTCGTGACACTTTGCGTTTGTTAGGCGAATCTTAATATCTTAAGTTGTTTTTTCAAGGAACTGGTTTTTGGTGTATCTTCAGGTGATATTCGTAAAACTTGTTTTGGTGGTGTGAGTCTAAGTCGTTCTTCAAAAATAAATTGTTCTTGGTTAGAAGTTGAGTTCGGAATTGCGTGGAATCTTTCAGTCAGCTTTCTGCGAGGCTGTCTCTCTACTAACTCTGCAACTGTCTGCCTCAACTGCGAACTCCTTAATTCAACTGCCGCAAATCGTTGCGACTCTGCTAATATAGCCGCCGACCCAAACCGGGGTGGGCCTGTCGAGGTTTGGGGTTCCTTGATAATTCTAAGTCCGCATTAAGGTTTTTCTTTGTTTTCGGTCAGGAAGAATTATTAATTTCCATTTTTGGAAGTCTTTCGTCCTCCCAAATTCTTCCTTTCTCATATTGGTATCTCACCCATACCCTCAGAGGGTGTCAACGGGTTTCCCCTCTCTCTCACAGTGGCATCTCCCACCGATCCCTTCAGGGGGCGTCAACAGGCCTCCCCTCCTTCTTCACATGATTACCTTCGCCTACCGCTCACGCCACCATTCAGCCAATGAACGCCCAGCAGTGTGGGTGTGGCCAGACTGGCCTCGGTTTAAAAAATCTTGCTCAAAGAAAAAGAATTATCTTCCTTTTTTTTTTTTTCTTTTCTTTCTTTCTGCCCGACAACAAACCAATACGACCCGTAGTGTGGTCCCTTAATCTCAATATTATCCGAATGTCACCTGGACTTTATCACTCGAGACTTTCGCCAAACAAGTGGGTGGTCATCTGGCGATATCCACAGCTAATTATTCGTCCCGATAAAATATTTTTTTCTTTTTATCATAGCCAGCTCCGACACAAAACAGATGCTCCTCTCAAATGATATTCTGAATATAGTCAAAGGCTTAATCTTTCCTTTCTAGTACTTTGCGGGTGGTCAAGCGGACATTTTTTGATCAGTGCATGACCTAATTAATTTTTATCTCTTAGCATTCTGTCCCGTAGGCCACTCGGCCAATTTGAAACTTTCCTTATTGCCATGGGCAGATGGCCATATCTTATTCGCCGCCCTGTAACACAAATCAAATGCGGCAGATCCGCGACCTTACTTTCTTCGCTAATGAAAATAAAATCTTTACCACTTTTCCTTGTTAGAAAAAAAATAACATCGTTTTTTCGTGATAGATTCTTATCACCTAATTTAATTCTCGCATTTTTTTATTTTTTTCACGCAACCCTAAATATTGTCACAGCACCTCGAGGCGTTGTAATGGTTAGCAACGTTGTCTCGCTAGAACAATTACCACTGAGTAGTGAGTTCGATCCTCACTGGGTGCCCCCTAATTTCGACTTTGTGCCACATCTAAGCTACGCTTGGAAAATCACTATATGTAGAAAATCACAGGAAATGTACCTTACGGTGGTGAGGAAATGACTGAAGCAGAGATGTCAGGTTAGGACCAATAATATTGCTGATTCTTCTTTAGATTTTATCAAGAATCTCTAAATATACAGCAGGAGCAAGAGACCCAATGTGGTATTAATATTCAAAGCATGGACGAATCGTAAATATGTAAGACAGATCCAGGAAAAATTGTCTACTGTGACACAGTGAATCAACTTTCCTAGCAATGGATTCAATATAATTTTTCATTTTATGTCAGTCGAAAATCTTAGTCCAAGAAGGCGCAACGAGTCCCTGTCATTGTGATTATTAAGAGCTATGTTGACCGGAGGCGGGAAGAGCTCTTTCATGTCATTTTCATTATTTTTTTTTTATTTTACAGATCGTAGGCGTCCGTTTACCTCGAAAGCTAATAGCAGCACTATGTTTGATCGAAATTCAATCCTTTTATAAGCAGCGTCTGGAATAATTTAGCAGTCGTCTTCCTCTGTCTTTTCTACAAATACTTTCACGGTAACTGCCCCGACTAGCAATTTTCGCTAGTTACCAAACTTCATGAATTTAAACGTGCCACAAGGTCAGCATCTCAGTCCCACCCTTTCATTGTAGAAACAGTTAAATGTGGCTGTCTCTTCTACTCCAATAGCTTCATGTCTCGCACTTCCCGTCTGTGGAACTCCCTTCTTCTTACTTGCTTTCCTGATAGCTATAATCTCCAACTATTCAAATGCAATGTCAATCGACATCCCCAGATGCCTTGATCTGATTCCCCCATCCTACTCTTTTGCCTTTTCTCAATAACGTCTCTTTACTCTTGCTTCCGCGTTCTGTGACCGTTTGCGTGCTAGTAGCACTCCCGCCTTGCTTGCGGTGAATAGCTTTAAAAAAAAGTCTGAGATCTGTCTCTTGTGGCTATGGGTTAATTCATTAGTGAATTGTTTTTACGGCTTATCAGCCCTTTATAGATTATTTAAAGCCATGAAATAATTTTAAATTATAAGAAATTTTTGGAGATAATAATGATTTACTTACACAAGTCCTGCTAATTAACCCATAGCTGGAGGAGAAGAGGTGGATTCATACCTTTCCCAAGGGTATTTGCGTGTAAGTGAATATAACGAACCCAACTGGAATTGGAACTCAGCTCTCCGTTAAAAGCCGTTATTCATTACTACCAAATTCATTACTATCCCCGACCCCACTGACTGAGGGTAGGTTCAAACCTGAGTAGGAATCCCGGGCAATGTTTTGTAACCTTCGCTACCTTATCAATATTTGCTGTTTCCTATTTATATACGTTGCAAATTAAACTAAGCACAACTAATAAAGGATGAAAAATTTTCGAGGATTTTGACGTCATTCTGTTTTGTTTTTTGGGGGGTTTTTTTGTTTTTTGTTGTTGATTTTTTCGTCCAAATCCGTGAATTTTTTTTGTGCATGTTAAATATCGGTGTGACAAAACACGATATAAAATTCACTATTTTTAACCCATAATATTGAATGTGTTCAAATTATTCAAATTTTTAACAAGAAAATTCTCAATTAAAAAATTGCCACAAAAAACATTGTTGATTTATTTAAGATGGAATGATCTGCTATGACATGTCTCTAATGTTTATTTAGATACATTGTATTTTTTTCAATCTTTCCTATATTGCATATGATCCATTATTATACATAATTAGGTTAGAATCATTTTTGTAAAATTTTATATGAATACTACCTTATGAAAATTGAGATGCAGTATAGTGATGGGCTGTGTCATAGATTCGGGTGGTGAGCACGAGAGACTCTTGCACCGGACATGCACCTAGGTATTTAAAAATGTGAAATTTTTATTTATTTTTTTTTTTTTTTGCTTCCAGAACTTTGATTAACATCGGAAAATTATTGAAGGAAAAATTAAAAACTGAACAAAGCTCCAAAACTTATTAAATTTTTATTAGGAATTTAACCAAATTGTGAAAATAAGACAATTTCGCAAGATTTTATGGGAACCCGATTATTTTCTTCGGGTATATCCTAATAAACCGCAGGCAATTCAGCAACACGTGTGTGTGTGTGTGTGTGTGTGTGTGTGTGTGTGTGTGTGTGTGTGTGTGTGAAGTCAAAAATATCTACGTCGTGCCATCAAATGCCAATATATTTACCATGTGTGAATTTTCATTCTGTATCAAACTATTTTTGGATATTAAAAAGAAAAAGAAAAATGTGGAAATTACTACATCATTTTAAAATCCCTCGATAATTTCCGGGGCATCCTGCCATTATTTCCGCGCGGGCGTTGGGAAAGTTTTCTTTTTTGTGATTTTTAATGCAGCTGCAATAGCTAGGAACGCTAAAATGGTCGAATTTCACTGGTGGATAAGTGCTTGCCTTTGTGTCCCATACCAATAGTGAAATGGTTCTGTTCCTAATGTCGCATATTTTACAGGTCCTTCTGGGGGAAAAAAAAAAATTAGTAAACAAACGATATTTATACCTGGCACCTTTTTACTGTCATTATTTTTTCTAGTTGAAAACAAAATCGGTGATAAAAAAAATATATATATAAAACCTAAACTTCCCTAACGTAAAAAAATGGAAAGAACTAATTGGGAAGTCAAAATGAACTTTAACAGGTGCAAAGTACTTCTCCAGTCCAGTAATTCTCAACCGGTGTGCCACCCGACCCTCTTAAGTGTGCCGCGAAATATTACCACAGCATGCATATCGTGATTTTCTAAGCACAACTTAGATATGTCACAAGGCCGAAAGTATGGGGTACCCAGTGAGGATCGAACTCACTACTCAGTCGTAATTGATATAGCAAGACTATCTTTCTAACCATTACACCAAGCCGAGGTATCCTACGGCATGCATATATATGTGTGTGTAGTTGAGCACCTCGAGGTTGTGTATTGGTTGGCATGCTTGTCTCGCTAGAACAATTACTACTGAGTAGTGAGTTCGATCTTCACTGGGTACCCCATACTTTCGGCCTGTGCCGCATCTAAGCTACGCTTAGAAAATAATTATATGTGTATGTAGAAGTAGTAATGGTACAGTATTTTAACAAATGAATAAGTATTAAACTTTTTGATATGTCCCGGAAAAGGATATATTTGAACGAAGTATCTAAATGGTTTTGGCTACTATAACCAAGTAGAAGACGGTAGTAGTAATCGACTGGTACGCTTCGTAGTCGCGGGTAAGAAGTGTAGATCAATGGTGTAGTCTAATGGGCGTCGTTATAGATTTAGCTCTCAGACTAAGGCTCTTTGACTCTGTCGTACCTACACGTCCGACAGTATTTATGACGGACACTAGACAATCATATTCCAGTGAGGGGGAACACAGGTATATGCATATTCCATTATATCACTTTTTCCCAATATTTTCTCACTATTCTTCGATTACGTTATTTTACAAAGTATTTTTATTTTTTAAATTGAAGAAATCGTAAAAAAACAAAAAAACCCACCAGTCACTGGTTTCACACTAAATGAGCTGCACAAATAGTTAAATAGAAACATTGAAATAAATTTTTATATTTGTGTCTATTTTTTGTAATCTATGGTTTTATTTCATCACATTTAAATGTATATCCTTTAAAAATTTTGCTAAGTGCGGCGTGATATTTTTATTTGCTCTCAGGTGCGCCGTTGCTTAAAACGGTTGAGAAACATTGCTCGAGTCTATGGCGCCTATTGCGCACCAACACACAGAGAATCGGTAGTCTTCTATGACAGCGAGAATTCGGAAAGAGAAATCAGGTTCTACCTATAATATACAAGTAAAAAAATGGCCGCCTTCCCTTTATAAAGTCCCTCGGAGGACAAAACTCGTCGGCTAAGAATAGTTCTTCATTTTGTCTATTTTTATTTATACATACATACATACATATATATATATATATATATATATATATATATATATATATATATATATATATGAACGTAAAAAACGAAACGAAATTTTTTAAAAGTCCTTAAGGAAAACTTTGAAAATGACTCTGTTCTGCATTCTAATTATGAAGTGTATACTAATAATAGAAACCGTCTCCTCAACATTCTAGATGATGCTAATCGTCATAATTTTATTACTTCACAATATATTAAAAAAGAAGACACAAGCAAAAATTTGTGTCTTCTTAACTATAAAAAACAGAGTTATAAAAAATATAATTACCCGAGCCAAAATGATTTTTTCCGGACTTCATTATTTTATGAAGAATTAAGCAACATAAAACAAAGAACATTATCAACAACAATTTCCAAAACCATGTCGTTGATGAAGAAATAAAATTGGCCTTAAAGAGAATTCGAAAAAAAAAAAAAAAGACACAAAACCTTAATCTCAGCAAAAATAAAGACACCATTAAATTATTTTATTGTAACCAGACGAACCCTAATTAGGAACAAGATGAAAAAGCTATTAAAAATAAAATTCACCGATATGTAACAATTAACGATCCTAACAAAGTTCCTTTCAAAAGTTAAAAATGCCTGACCTTATTTTTACCATTATCTAAAAAGTTCAAACTATGTCGAAATAGTATTCTTAATGAATTTCCATGTCCTTTGGGAGATTGTATCTCCAATATTGATTACCCAAAAACAACATAAAGCTTTTTACAATGGCCATACATGTACTGCACTATCTCGTTGGTTGACTTGTCCTTTATCAAAACTTAATGCAATTCATACTCATATTGATTATCACATCACAAACAACCAACTTACCATTATTAACATAAGATAAATTTTAGTAAGTAATACCAAAATATATTATACATGACTCATTGCAAGGAAAGACTAAAAATGCTAGTATTTATAATAATAATAATAATAAGAAGAAGAAGAAGAAGAAGAAGAAGAAGAAGAAGAAGAAAACCAAGGATAAAGCTCTTGAACAGATGAAACAACAATGGCAAGGCAAACCTCTGCATGGCCAATATCCAGAACGAAGCTAATAAAGCCGATGTTGATAAAGTTAAAACTCATCGATGGGAGCATCTGGATTAAAGGCTGAAAGGGAAGGCTTTATTTTTGCAGCGAAAGACCAAAGTTTTTTCATTAGAAACTTTCAGGCAAATATCATACATAATAATGTGGATCTAAAATGCAGGTTCTGTGACAAATAACCGGAAACCATAGACAATCTAATCTCAGGATGTCCTGTACTTGTTCCAAATGAATATAAAAATCGTCACGATAGGGTGGGGCAATAGTTACATTAAACAATGTGCAAACACTTTGGAAAAGATGTTAATAAACATTGGTATGAACATCAACCAGCGCCAGTTACAGGAATAGAAGACATCACAATTTTATAGGGTTACACCATCTTTACAGACAGGAAGATTGAAGCAAACAGACCGGACATAATTGTCAAAAACCGAAAAGAAAAAAAAACTTGTCTACTAATTGATATGACTTGCCCAACGGACTGTAACATAGCAACCAAAAAATTTGAGAAACTATTGAAGTATAAAGACCTGGAAATCGAAATACAAAAAAAAATGTGGAAATTGAAAACAAGAATATTACCAGTCATAATAGGTGCGCTTGGAATGATAAAAAAAGGAACAAAACGATACACTGAAAAAATCCCTGGAAATCCCAGCTTAAGAGAAATACAAACAATTGTCTTGATAAATACACAACCCAGACACTATGAAGATATTTTTCCATGTAACACTTTGGGATGTTATGGGAGTTAGAAAAACAAATCATGAAATGTAACCATAACAACACACCACTGCTTGCCTTAGGTCTTCACGTAGACTTGATAGGTAGGGTGAACGTAGCAGAAATCGAAATATAATGATGATGATGATGATGATGATGATGATGATGATGATGATGATATTTTAACTGAGTTATCCAAAAATTAGTAGTAACTGGATTTGGTTTAACAAGTTTATTACATTTTGCCACAGGGAAAATAATGCAGAATAGAAACTAGGAAAGAGAATGTTTAGCCATGAATGACCATCTGCTACTGCTCCTCCTGCTCTTGATGTAGAAGTATTTTTATGTTTTTTGTCCGACGGTCGAGTTCAGACTTGTAGAGAAATATTCTCCCTCACAAAAACGACAAATAATGATGATGATGATGATGAGAATAATAATAATAATAATAATAATAATAATAAAAACATCCCACAATAAATAAAATATCTTTCTCCAGCTGGAGGGGGAAGAGGAGGATTCATACCTTCATAAAAATGTATAAAAATGGGACAGATCTGGTTCTATAGCCTTGCATGGCAACTGGTCTACCGCAGAAAGAAATGGCAACCTACTGCGGAAAAAATCTGCCTCGTCAGTTATGTATCGAAAGATACATGATTGTCTAAGCGTGTATCACGCATGGCACATAACTGACTGAGTTTTATTTATTAAACTAAATACGAGTCTTCCAGAGCCACATTAAATACAAATTAATCAAAAAAGCTTCTTAAACTTTGATTCATCAAATGTTTCACACGCAGACTCACTCTACACCTTTCTGACCATAGCTCAAATAGATCTCATTTAAATATTCATGGAGACCTACCGGAGTCTATTCGTAACATACTTGTTGACAACACTAGTATAATAACATCATCTACATGCAAAAAAGAAAAGGCTAAAAATGATTGAAGGCTTACTAATAAAAACAACACTTAATAATATTAACTATGAACATAGACACAATATCTTGGCCGTGTTTTGAAAAATGAAAACATTTTATAAAACATACGTGCAACAAACTTTTTCTTATTTAACAGTTGAAATAATTAATCCTTGAAAATGGCTAAATGTATTGCTTGGATAAAAAGAACATTCGGACAGTTTTTATATAATTTATCGTCTGAAAAGAAAAAAAAATAGTAGATCGCATGAGAAATAGTATAAAAAACTAAATAAAAACACCTCGTCTGTCGTATTCAATGAAATGTGCATGAAAGAAGAATTGCTGCCTAAATACACAAATATATATATATATATATATATATATATATATATATATATATATATATATATGTTTCATTCCAGACGCAATCATCAGGCTACCATGATGATTGCGTCTAGCCTGAAATAGTCTGTCGCCTCTGAGTGTTGACTTCAATGTTCACTTTCATATTTATATACGCTCTATTCTGAATTTTAAAAATGTATTAAAATAACACTGTTGCTACTAAAATAAATGGAAAAAATTGGTAAAGAATTATTGAATTGATAATATCAATTGGTTGCCTTTACATTGAGCTCTTGTTTAATCATTCACTAGAAGCAATAAAAACAATGTGATATATCGCCAACTACAATAGAAACCTTTTGGAAGACCACCAACTACGATAGAAACATTTTGGAAGACCGCCGAATGCAGTATAAACAATGTAGCAGACCGTCGACAACAATACAATATGGCAGACAGATTTTGTTACTATCCTGTCGACACTTTTACCACTTCGAAAGTGAGGCGATCTTCATTCTGGAACCCGAGGTTGACGATTTTGAATATAAGTGATAAAGAGACGTCAGTTATTCGTGGCCGCTCATCTCAAACTGGATTTACGATGAAAACGCATATTTTTGGTACACAACGATATCCAAATTCAGCATGACAGGAGATTATATCGATGTTAAATAGGTAACACGTAAAAGGGTAGATGGAAAACAATTCATAAAAAGGTATGTTATTAAATCAGTTATTAAACCAGTTCGAGCCGGCGTACTTGCACGCTTGGGCTATTTTTTATACCTACGTCATATTTCACTTGTAGCTATTAAAGGACAATACAAAATTTACGAAGTTTTTATACTTACTGATTACAAGATGCCATTGGAATAAATTGGTAAAGATTTTCATACTGGACAATATATCTCTGCACACCGAAGATGTTCCTTTGGGAAAACGGTATTTTAAAACTAAACACGCTAGATATTAAAAAAAAAATAAAAAAATAAAACAAAACATTTATAAATCATAGTTCATGAAATGGAGACCAGTTTAAGCATGGCACACATATATGGGAAAACGATATATGAATTTTTATATATCAAAAATAATCTTAGGAAAAAATATCTATCACAAAGTGGAAAAAGTTTTTGTTAGAAAATGCATGCCAGAGACTTGCTTGAAGGCGACTCCATTGGTAATCCTAATGTTTGTGACTGTTTCGTCATCAATTTCAAATTTAAATTTAAATTTCTCAGTGGTCCCACTCCTTTGTGCTTATGTCTAGTCGCATCAATTTATTCCGATAAAATCCTAAAGAACGAAACGCGTCACGCAAAAACTTTTCCCAGTTTGTCATAGTTTTTCCCTATATATATATATATATATATATATATATATATATATATATATACTTTAAAATTTAAAAATCAGTAGGTCAGTTGAATCCGCTACCTTGGTTTCAACATTATTCGTATCCTTAGGCGATTTTTATAAAATAACCTCTTAACGCTTAAAAAAAAAAAAAAAAAAAAAAAAAAAACTAATGAACGCTATATTATTATTTCCAAAAATAAACAAACGCACGACGTTGGGTGTAATAGAAAGGGAGACAATCCGAACTTTTAAGTCCCAGCTGACATTTTAGAAAATTCCTCTTATATGAGTACATATGAGACTGAATAAAAAAAAGTAATATACATTTAAATTAACCCCCACGCCGATATATTTACAATACCCTTGCTTTTTTTCACTTCCACGTTCTTTCTCTTGCTTTTTTTCACTTACACGTTCTTTCTCTTCTTCTTCTTCTTCTTCTTCTTCTGACCTCCTGATTTTTAAAGTTAAAAGCTCTAAATATTACTTTAACTTTTACTTTATTTTTTCGCTCGTGTATTGAGCATTTCTTAATACTGCTGTTTCCTGGTCTGATTCAACTCTGACCATTAAACTTTTATGTATTATATATATATTTCCCGAGGCCTTCAGGTGTTTTGAAGTCTGTTAGACATATGGAACAGATTGTAGACCCATTTTGCTCAAGTAGTTGAGGATCAATTGCCACATGTTTCTGCGAATGGACAGCAAAGCTTGCTTTACTGCGTGCAACAAAGACCACAGCTATGGTTGTGAGAAGCCGCATGCTGCTAATTTGCTTTAGTATTTGCACTCATTTGATCCCGATGTTCAAGTCGGCTTCGCTGAAACCTTTGTATATATATATGCGTGTGTGTGTGTGTAAAATAAGTTTTATTATATTCAAACAATGTCTGTCCGTTTGAATTTCTTCGAATAAATTGTTGCACATCGAGCTCAAAAGTATCCTTCTGTAGATAAACTCTCCAAAGTTCGCAATGATTTTCTTCCATTTTTGTTCGAGAGCATTCAACTGTTTCAATCGTTATAAATAACGAAGTGCGGCCAGTATTGTAGGCAACGTTTTTTCGTTGCTACATACCGGCATTTATATATAAATACTTACATCCTTGTTGGTCGATGTCTATAAAAAAAAAAAAAAAAAAACTCAATCGCATATGATAGCTGCCACGACTACACTCTCACAGCTAAATTAATATCATTGCTTCTGACCTGTCATGTCGGCTTCAATCACTTTCTCACCATTGCAATGTAACGTCCATCTACATTTTCTATAAATACTTTCGTGGTAATTGTTCTGATGAACTTTTCTCTTTGGTACCTAGAATTTATGAATGTAAACACAGTACTAGGTTGGTGGCAAGGTTTCATCATTTTACCGTTGAATTGGCTAGGTGTAACCGTAAGTTCTATGCTAACAGTTTCTTCTCTCGCAATTCCCTCTTGTGGAACTCTCTCCCGGCTTCTTGCTTTCCAACGAACTCTGATTTCTAAAAGTTTAAATGCAGTTAATTGTCTTCTTAATTTCTGTTCTTTTATTGTTCTCACTGCTTAATAATGATTTTCTTTTTTCTCATACGCTTTTGCACTCAGTAGCCTCTTGAATCTTAGGGGCTTTATTTCCTTTATGAAATGATTAAAGAAACTAGAAAACAAGGTCTCATCATTTTATCGTTGAATTGGCTAGATGTAACCGTAAGTTCTATGCTCACAGTTTCTTATTTCTCACTTCTTTCTTGTTGAACTCTTCTGTCTTCTTATTTTCCATTCAAGCCTGATCTTCAAAAATTTAAATGCAATATCAATAGTTATGTCCTGACTTCTTGATTTCTGGTCTTTTATCGTTAATAACTTCATTCCAAATTTACATTCTTCAGCTTGAAAATGCGATACGGACGTGGAAAGGTTAATGATCTTAAAAACAAATGAGTAATTACAAACGTAACCAGGTCTGGCATAAGGACACAAGCATAGGGCACTCGGTAACCCTTAAATTTACAACAGAAGGCTTTATATAGGGTGGGCATCGTTGTAAAAAAAGAAAAAGAAAACAACAAAAAAAAAACAGTCAGTAACCTCCTGCGTCTTAGTGGCTTTATTGCCTTGCTTGGAGTGAAATGATTAAAAAAATAATTCTGCCATACTTAAATGTAATTTTGTGCTGGAGAAAGCAAGAAGACTCTCTCCTCCCAAAAAGGGCAAGGAAAAATAGAGACGAGAAAGCAAGAAAAATGAATGATTGATAGCGAGAGAGAGAGGGGGGGGAGAGGGAGAGAGAGAGAGAGAGATTTGGTGTCGGTTGGATAAAAACAGATGAAAAAAAGAAAGAAAAGAAATGGTGAACGAGATTAAGAAGAATAGGAATGGAAAAGAAGAAGGCAAACGAATATGAAAAAACGAAGACGATGATCAAGAAAAAAAAGGGAGAGAAATGAAGAACTAGGAGGGGAGGCGGGGCGAGGAAAATGTAGACATAAATGAGAGAGAGATGACAAAGGAAGATAATAAAAACTGGGTATTGGGTAATGGTCTATCAATCTGTTTATTGCTCCTTTTGCGTGTTTAAATGAACGAATGTTAGGATTTTCTACTTTTGTAGGCTCAATCCCCAGCCGTTTTCGGTTCACCAACAGAGGAAATTAACTAAAAAATTAAGATGAAAGGACTTGGGAAAAGGGAGAGAGAAAATGAGATAAAGAGGGTATAAAGAAACGCTAGGAAAGCTAAAGAAGCATAAAAAGAAAATCAGGTGAAAGAAAGAAGAAAAAAAAGCATGTATTAGGTTGATGCAAAAATAATGACGTAATAATGTCGTTTTTGACGTTAAAAAATACGTCAAAAAACATTATTACGTCATTATTTTTGCACCAACCTAATACGTTATTTGATTGAATCTATTTTTTATAAATAGGGAAAGGTTAAAATTTTCCAGTGTACTCTCTTTAATCTTATGGTTTTTCCGTGTATATATTTAAAAAAAACAACAAAAAAAAACTTACGTTGAGCAACAGATGTCTTCGTCTTGATTGCACGATAAGCGCTCGATTTTCTTCTTTTTCTTCAAAGTCAGGAAAAGTCCAGCGAACAAATGGCGCATTTTACATTTATCAACTGTTATACAGGTACTGTCACAGATGACCTCAGTACAGTTCTCTTGCCTACATATCTTATAATCGTTGGATGGGCGTGTGATTTTCACTCCCACTGAAAACGTTACATAGTAAATAAGTGTGCAAAATATTTGAATTTGCACCTGAAATACAAGAAACGTAATTACCTAAAAAGAAAGGAAGAAAAAAGAAAATAATTACATGCAAATAACAATATTTTATATAAATATTTAAATTGATTAGGTAAATGACTATTGTGTAGTGCAGGGGTCCTCTTGTTTTTTTTTTTGTTTTGTTTTTATTTACAGAATTTTGTTTATTGAATTACAATACTTTGGCATTCTATTTTGAGGCATGCTTCAATTTTTTATTTAATAATTATTAGCTTGGTGCAAAAATAATGACGTAATAATGTCGTTTTTTGACGTTAAAAAATACGTCAAAAAACGACATTATTACGTCATTATTTTTGCACCAACCTAATAGTTAAGAATTAGAGCAAATTAATGTACATGCGTTTAAGATTAAAAACCCGTCAGGATTTTCTATTGCTATTAAAGTTGTAAAAGTCTTCTATGAAAATAATCCATGCAAATGTATATGTATTAATGTGGAAGAAGAAACAACAGGTTACCAGACTATCGCAATGATCATTGTTCCACAGCTGATTTCTAATAATCGTACGCCCCGCCCCCTCATAGTCTAGTTGGGTTTATCTTCATTTTTGCCGCTAAAATGATGACTATTGATAATTGTTTTTGTTGTAATGGAATGTTCCACTCACCCTATTACCTACTGTGGACTATGTCAGTAATACATGCGCAGGACATACCAGAGTCAGTCGGTCCGTCTGTCTGTCTCTCTGACTGGCTTCGGAAAGTGTTAGTCGACTCCCTGTCTTTCAGTAGTGTATTCTCTTTTATAATAAACCTCTCTTTCTTTCATCTACGCCTGTGTTGCCGTTCCTTTCCACTCGAGTACCGACTTTGTCTGTTTGTAACCTTTTTAAGGATACAACAGTTTTTAATTTCTTTACATAATTTGCTGTATATTTATATACCAATACATCATTCAGATAAACTAAATTTGAGATTAATCATACATACAAATAAAATTTATTCAGCAGTTCGGTTACTAGATTTTGAAAATCTTCTCGACCCACTTTACTTATTTTGACCTTCGGCCTTTATTCAGGACAGGAAAGTTGGTAACTAATTCAGTAAACGAGTTATATATATATATATATATATATATATATATATATATATATATATATATATATATATATATGATTCCATCGCGACACAGAAATTATTATGTTTCGAAACTGGTCAGCAGTATTGAAGTTTAATTTCAATATTAAAACTTAACTACTGGATGGCAGTTTCATCCTCAAGCGATGAGGTGTAGAGCCATGATCGCATACGTCCTGAATAACTAAGCAACGGAATGTTTTACTGATTTATAGTTTTTAAAACAAAATAATAATTGAGTAAAACATATTTTTAAAAAAATATTAATTATAATCTAGGCTCTACTTCTGTATCGAGCAC
>OZ010585.1:58362251-58444751 GCA_963932145.1 Acanthosepion lycidas | reverse complement strand
ACACAGGGTAGGGGTGTTTACTGGGTGTTAGAAAACAGAAACATTACTAAACAGCGTGAACAAAGGAAGAATAATCAGCAGGATAGCACGTAGTGACTGACATTGCATTTAAACTTTAGAATATTAAAGTTGACTGGAAATCATGGAGCCGCAAGAAATTTCCATAAACGAGAACAACTGTTAGCACTTATATCTAGCCAACTCAACTGTAAATTGATTACTTACCGCTATCTCTCTCCCTCTCTCTCTCTCTCTCTCTCTCTCTCTCTATATATATATATATATATATATATATATATATATATATATATATATATATAGATAGATAGATAGATAGATAGATATGTAGTTATATATATATATATATATATATATATATATATATATATATATATATATTATATTAGGTGCAAAAATAATGTCGTTTTCTCACATATGTTACTATGTGACAAAACGACATTGTTTTTGCACCAACTTAATATACATATATACTCATTTTTCCGTAATCTAGACGACAATTTATTTATCGGAGCCTATCTATAGATGTGTACTTTGATATATATACATATAGCAGTTTTATAGCCTTGGATGGTAACTGGTCTAGGAGAACAACAACTCTGAATTCAAAACCTTCGGGGGGGGGTCGTTTGGGGACCTTGTGGCACGTAGTGGGCCGGGTCTCTGTATTCAGCCCTTCAAAAAGTGTGGATGGTCCTGCACGAAACCTTAACCACTATAATCAAATCATGTGCTGGTGTCGGGCTGTCGGTTTCCTGGGAAATGATCTGCTTGACCCTCATACGTCGAATATCGACGGGAGAGTCGAGAATATATATATATATATATATATATATATATATATATATATATATATATACGAGCTCCGATGGATAAATTGTCGTCTAGATTACGGAAAAATGAAAATGACACTGACATGTCAATTTAATAGATATATTTACCAAAATTACACAAAAATATCTTGAATTACTAAAGAATAAATTTATTCAATAAAATCGCTATTGCCTTCAACCACGGCCTCTAAACGACTTCGGAATATCCTGCAACACTTCTGGACGATCTTCTTGTTTAAGTTGGTGAATGCTGCCATAACCCTTGCCTTCCGTTCATTTTTGGTGTGACAAGGAGTTTCATTGGTCTGTCGCTCAACAGCGCCCCACACATAATAATCAATAGAGTTGCAGGCTGGGGTGTTATGTGGCCAGATGTAAGGGGTGATGCGATCGCAGAAATTGTCTGATAGCTATGAAGGTACTCTCCTTTTTGTGTGGCATGTTGCAGAGTCCTGTTGACAGACATAGGGTCTTCTAGTAGCCACCCTCTAGAGCCAGAAAAGCACTACCTCCTCAAGATACTTAATGTAGGCCTCCATGTTGCTAGTCAGAGGTCATGTGGGAAGATGAATACAGACAACGTCGTCATCACTAGTGATAACTTCAAATAGCTTCGTAATCGCAATTAAACTCATCCAACTCCTTCTGAATCCTCGGCACTGTCCTCAGATTGACACCCAAACACTCTGAAATGTTTGTTTTGGGAATGCCAAGCAGTACAGCTTCCCCTTTCCAAATTTTTGGCGAAGTGAATTGAGTCATGGTGCTCTTTTTTCTCACAGACGCTATCAAACTGTCCCTTCTATACGATAGAGTCGACAGAATCAAAAACAAACAAAGCGCATGCGCAAAATTAAAAATATAAAATGGCGACAATTTATCCATCGCACCCTGTCCATATATACGCCCCCCCCCCACCGTATTTTCATTTGTTCCGGACTCTGCAAAATAAATAACAATAATAACAAAAGATTTGACTCTGTAGTCGAAAACTACCTCACAAAGTTCATCCGAAGGAAAAAAAAAAAGTTTCTACGAAAATTGCATCAATAAGCTTGTAGAACGATGGCGTGGGTGGGGCAGTTGCTAAAAACAATAGAGATTATGTACTTGAATAATACATGTTTTTGTGAATATGTAAAAATGTTTTTAATTTTCCAATCTGTTACGAACTGTTGAAGTGAACTAATATATATATATATATATATATATATATATATACATATATATATATATATATAGATAGATAGATAGATAGATAGATAGATAGATAGAGAGAGAGAGAGAGAGAGAGAAATTAAATATTAAAAATGACATTACTAAAAATAAAATTATTAATAATGATCTTTACCTTTTTCCAGAATATGTTACTACGCATGTTTTCGTTCTGCCTGATTCTTGAGGTTTTATCCGGAAATCAAGTAACTTATTTCGGCAAGCAAAGTTTTTATACCTTCAGATTACAATGACAAAGCTCGCGAATTTTAATTAGCGAAATTTATAGAGGTCAATAAAAAAGCCATCAATCATATTATGAAAGGGATGGCAGTTTGAAGAGAAAAAAAGAATTAAGAAAACATATAAAAATGTAATTTTGTGCTGGAGAAAACAAGAAGACTCTCTCCTCCCAAAAAGGGCAAGGAAAAATAGAGACGAGAAAGCAAGAAAAATGAATGATTGAGAGCGAGAGAGAGAGAGGGAGAGAGGGGGGGAGAGGGAGAGAGATTTGGTGTCGGTTGGATAAAAACAGATGAAAAAAAAGAAAGAAAAGAAATGGTGAACGAGATTAAGAAGAATAGGAATGGAAAAGAAGAAGGCAAACGAATATGAAAAAACGAAGACGATGATCAAGAAAAAAAAGGGAGAGAAATGAAGAACTAGGAGGGGAGGCGGGGCGAGGAAAATGTAGACATAAATGAGAGAGAGATGACAAAGGAAGATAATAAAAACTGGGTATTGGGTAATGGTCTATCAATCTGTTTATTGCTCCTTTTGCGTGTTTAAATGAACGAATGTTAGGATTTTCTACTCTTGTAGGCTCAATCCCCAGCCGTTTTCGGTTCACCAACAGAGGAAATTAACTAAAAAATTAAGAGGAAAGGACTTGGGAAAAGGGAGAGAGAAAATGAGATAAAGAGGGTATAAAGAAACGCTAGGAAAGCTAAAGAAACATAAAAAGAAAACCAGGTGAAAGAAGAAAAAAAAGCATGTATTAGGTTGATGCAAAAATAATGACGTAATAATGTCGTTTTTTGACGTTAAAAATACGTCAAAAAACGACATTATTACATCATTATTTTTGCACCAACCTAATAACAGAATTCGTCAGTTTGTAGCTCCGTTATCTTTAAAACCATTTTGTATTTCCGGTCTGATGAGGCAGCTATTAAAAACTTATTTACCGAAATAAATTTAGTATAGGATTTTCCGAGATGTGTTAAGTTTTTTTCCTTTGACGTATATCATATTGCTCTGTATACAATAAATAGAACTCTCTTCATAGATCTATCTTTTTTATATTTTATATTAAAAAGGGTTATAATAGAATAGACTAAGTCCGACAATTATTTTAATATATTTTTTGTTTAACCACGGGTAATTTGTTGTTTAGAAACAGTAATTTGGACTTAGCAAACCAGACGCTTATGACGTTTCTGTGTAGCATGCAGATTCGATTCCTGTCGGAGGCACATATTTTCTATGAGATTTCTCGGGCATTCAGGTCGGAAAATGTATTTAATACTGTTTATTATAAACAGAGCATATATATATATATTATAAACAGAGCATATATATATATTATAAACAGAACATATATATATATATATATATATATATATATATATATATATATATATATATATATATATATATATATATATATATATATATATATATATATATATATATGTGTGTGTGTGTGTGTGTGTGTGTGTGTGTGTGTGTGTGTGTGTGTGTGTGTGTGTGTGCGTGCATGCTCTGTTTATAATAAACAATATTAACTACATATATGCATGCTTTGGCAACCTAGTTGACAATGCGCATTGGATCTAACGATTTCTGCAAAAGCGAGAACGCAAGTTCGAATCCTGTCGGAGGGTGCATTTTCCTTTAAGATCTCCCGAATATTCAGTCTGGTAGGCGAAATAAAAATAAACACGAATTCTACCCACATATTAAAAGTGACAAAAATACGTTCGATTAAAAAATAAAATATGTCACAAATTTCTTTGTTTACGTTTCGGATATGAAGCAGAATAGATATGAACTTTCGACAACCTAAAACTAGAAAGATGTGCGTAAAAACAGTTTAAACCTTTCTTCGTCAGGATGATCTTCCGTGGCTTGTTGGTTAAGACATGTCGATCCTAGCGACATTTTATTCCTGTAAAATGGGAGGCAGGTTCGAATCCGTTTGTTTTACAATGGAAAACGTAAAAATTATATCACCCACTTTTTTTCGGTGACAGACACATTAATTTGGAAATTCTCGCAAAAATCAAATAATTGTCGGATTTTTATGAAAGTTTTTTTGTAAATAAATCTGAAAATGAGTGTTTTTATTTTATTTTAATAACTGAAAGCTTTTTTTTTGTTTTGTTTTTTTGCATAAGACAATTTATTGCAGGGGTTCCTCGAGCCACTGAAATGTTTCCTTGTGGTTCCGCTCCAGCAAAAATGTTGAAAACCACTGCTCTAGAGAGTGACAGATTATACCTTCTCGAGATAAGGTTTTCTGATGTCATGGAGTGAAAGATTATATTGAATCAGTTGCTAGGTCCGCTGCGAGGAAAGACAGTTCACTGTATAGTGCTTGACAATTTTTCTCGAATCTATCTTATCGTTCATGTTTTGAATATTGCTTCCTTCTATATATTTAGAGATCCTTGATAAAAATCTGTAAGTCATTGATAAAAGCCTACAATGTCATTAGATCTAGGCTTCAGTCACTTTCCCACTGACGTAATGTAGCTTCCCTGTCAGTCAGTTATGTGTCATGCGTGATACACGCTTAGACGCTCATGTATCTTTCGATACATGACTGACGAGGCAGATTTTTTTCCCGCAGTAGGTTGCTATTTCTTTCTGCGGTAGACCAGTTGCCATCCAATGCTATAGAACCCGGTCTGTCTTGCTATTTACCCATAGCTGGGTGGAGAAGAAGAGGATTCCTACCTTTCCCAAGGGCACGTAAGTGAATATAATGGATCCGACTGGAATTCGAACTCGGTTCTCTGATTCCTCAATCCGAGCCGCTATCCTCTTTTCTATAAATACTTTCATGGTAATTGTTCTGATGAGCTTTCCGCTTTGGTACCTAAACTTTATGAATTTAAGCGCAGTACTAGATTGGCGACAAGGTCTCATCAGTTTACAGCTGAAATGTTTAGATGGAACCGTAAGTTCTATGCTAACAGTTTCTTCTTTCGCACTTCTCGCTTGTGGAACTTTCTTCCAGCTTCTTCCTTTCCAGTCAAGTTTGATTTTTAAAAATTTAAATGAAATGTCAATCGTTATCTTCTGTATACTTAGTTTCTTTTTCTTTTTTTTGTTCTCGTTCCTTAATAATGTTTTCTTTTTCTTCTATTCTTCCACACTCAGTAACCCCCCTACGTCTTAGTGGCTTTATTACCTTGCTTGAACTGAAATTATTTAAAAATCTCATGATGTCTGAATTTCTTAAATGAAGCATTGTCATTATTATTATTATTATTATTATTATTATTATTATTATTATTATTATTATTATTATTATTCACTCTTTCTTTCATCTCCTATTCTGAGCAATAATAGGCAAACTAGTTCACTTGGCATTTTTTTAACTGGAAGATTTGCCAATCCTTACTAATTTTTGACTAGTCTTTCCTCCGTCATATTACTGTTGCCTTTACTAATTATTAGGTTGGTGCAAAAATAATGTCGTTTTTTGACGTTCAACTTTATGTGAGAAAGCGACATTATTTTTGCACCAACCTAATAGTTGGAAGGAGAAGATGGAAGAGCAGACAACGTCACACCAAAAATAGAAAAATTGTGACAGATGTTGGAAGAAAAAAAAACGGCCAGCAAAAGCAAAGTAGGAAAATTACAAACAAATGTCTTTTGCTTGATAATGTGACAGTTACCGAAAGCACCTTATTATGTAACAGAAATAGAAGAGTAATTAAAAAACCACAAAACCTACGGTAGTTATCAATATCTAACAATAAATGTGACAGAATTAACTCATAATTGTATTTTCCCAGTTTCAAATTCGTGATATTTACATAAACATCATCTTAAATTTATTTATTCCTTCCATAAAATTGACTAACTTTAGGATTTTAGTGCAGCTATATTTTATGTCTACATAACAAAATCATGTTTAACTCGCATACTACCTGTCAAAAATGACGTGAGTTTTACATGTGGAACGGCATTTCTGCCTATGATCAGAGTATCAGCAAAATGGCGACATGAAACCGTAAGATGTAATTTTTAGTATCAATGTGTCACTTCCCAATGTTTCTCTCTTGAACTATAATGGTTTCACACTTTGTGAAAACTATCCCGCACGCACACACACGCATACACACATGCACACACAAATATACTATATATAAATATATTATTGGATTTTTTAATTCGACATTTTTATTCCTTCAAACGGCATTATAGTGGCCACTTCTTATTTAAAATAGCTTCTAATAAATAAAAACGGAGTGTCTATTTCAAATAAGAAGTATACAGTATAATAACGTCTGGAGTAATATATATATATATATATATATATATATATATATATATATATATATATATATATATATATATCATGAGCCAAATGATAACACAATAGCCACAGCAATATACACGCTTATACATATCATACTCACTCACTCTCTAAGAACCAAATAGCACACACACACAAACACACTTAACAGAGACACATCATAAAACTGTCAAAGTGACCAAGGCAATTCAGAGCAGCATAGATCCATCCAGCTCTTATCTGAAATAACAACTTAAAAGAGACTGTTTGACCAACACAAGGATTGTTAAAAGATTCATGTTAAAAAGTTAAAAAAAATAAAAGAAACAAATGAAAACTACAGACAAAAGTTCATTTTCTCCATCAAGACATTAATTTCTGTAGTTTAGTGCTACCAGCAAGCAGAAATATTTCTTGTACCGATGAAGGCCATTTTGGCCGAAACTAGTCGAGGAATATAAATGAAAGAATAATAATAAAAACGAAAGAATATAAATCTACAACGCAGTGTGTGTGAAGATTTTAATTTTTTAATATTTTTTATTGTTCAATATATATATATATATATATATATATATATATATATATATATATATATATATATATATATAAGTGAACATAGAACATAACAAAACTGTTAAATAAGTGATAGAAACAAATTTTTACTACGTTAATAAATAAATAAAATAAGAAACAAAAAAATAAAAAATAAAAACAAGCAATATAATTTAGACCCAAATAAATAAACAAACGACTTCTGGTAAAATAACCGCCATAATAGAATACCCACAATGCACCCTAACCCGTATATATATAAATAGCCGAGAAAAATAACAGCATATGTGGCGTGACGATTGCATATAGCATGAAACAGACTGTCGCCTCTAAGTGTTGACTTCTATGTTCACTTTTATATTTACACTCGCTCTATCTCTGATATTGAGCACTTTATTCCATAAATATAGCATACCTTAAGACTATATTTCTTTATATATATATATATATATATATATATATGATAAAAAAAATAGTTATATTTGTGGGTAAAGGTGCTCAATATCAGGGATATAGCATATATAAATATAAAAGTGGATACTGAGGTGAATAAAGAGTGGAGACAGTCTGTTTCATGCTTGAACGCAATCATGAAGATTCCATTCATCATTTCCTGATGAAGCTTCAATAAAAGCGAAACATGTAAAATTTCTAAACGTTTTCCTATTTGTTCTTTATCCTATCACACTGTCGGATAATAATCCAATTTACACACACACACACACACACACACACACACACACACACACACACACATATATATATATACATACCTTGTGCAAATTAATTGAAACAATCGTTTTAGTTTCCTTTCTTTCTCCATACGGTCAGTTTTAAACCGACTGGACTGAAAGAGTATAATCAATTTCTATTTTCTACATAGATTAGGTCATTTGCAGTAGTATAATATGAATTTATTTTCAGGGTGTATGATGGAATTTGTTTGGCCTTGAAAATATTGCGTCATCCGTGATTGCATCAGAATTTAATCACGCCTAGACACTATTGTCTTGACTGACGATTAGCTGTCCTACGGTCATTGTCTGCGATGGAATTTACTCCAAGGAAGTGTACAAAAAATGTAACTCTGCACGAACACACTGGCAAGCCTTACAGAGAGATTCGCGGATATTGTTGTTGTTGTCAGCCTTTCAACTGTCAGTCGTGTCATCAAGTCGAAGAAACAAACTGGATCCACGAGTCCAAAGAATAAAGGAAAATGTGGTCAGAAGAAAAAAACAACACCAAGAGACGACGGAAACATAATCAGGGAAAGTGTGAAAGTTCCAAGAAAGACAAGTGATGATATAAAAAGAGATTGGCAAGTGAAAGGGATAAATGTTAGCACCTTAACGATCAGGTGAAGGGTTTCTGGCTGTCGGACGCAAGGCGACCCGTGAAAAAGCAACTTTTACGAAACATATGAAGGAAAAAAAATGCTACAAATGGGGGGACTGAAATAAAAAAAAAATGGAGGAAAGAACAATGGAGAAAAGTTATTTCAGTATTTTCAGTATTTTCAGTATTTTTTTTTTTTTTTTTGGTTCAAAGACAAAGAAGACAGCATGTTCGCAGAGAAAACTGCAAGATGGATGCATTAGTCAATTCGTAAAACATCTCTTGAAAAAGATGTTTTGGGGCTGCTTTAGTTACTATATATATAATATATATATATATATATATATATATATATATATATATATCTTACTTATTATAAAACGCAGATTGTGTGTGTCTGTGTGTATGTGTGTGTGTGTCTGTACGTTTGTATATTGGATCGGATTTCTTACATTTTTCAACCGATTTCAACAAAACTTCGCAGGATTACGTAGAATTACCTTGCGGTGGTTCTCACAGCGCCCAAAATTGGAAAAACACAATTGTTTTTGCACGAAATCAATTTGAAAACACGATTAAGAGGCATCGCTTTCGCAGAATGAAAGGGGACAACTCATATCGAGTTATACTTATAAAACCCAGGTTGTTTGTTTGTTTGTGTGTGTGTGTGTGTGTGTGTGTGTTCGTTTATATATGGGATCGGATTTCCTACAAAAATTTCAACAAAACTTTACTTTTTTTTTTGGCAGGTAATGTTTCTTATTGTCTTGACAACTTTTTTCTTTATTTCTTACATTCAGAATGCTTTAAAAATTCCATTTACAAGGCAATTGTTTATAATAAAATTCTATTCAATCGGTAGAGACTCATAACGATTGAAAACAATGTTTTTGTTTGAGTTTGGGTTTGGCCAATTCGTAAAAAAAAAATAAACTAATTAAAACATGCGTGTCCGTCAACCTTAAACAATAATCTTTGTCAATTTTATTTTTCAGTCTTTATGATGGTCGATACTTGATCTATCTCTTACTGTTACATCCCCGGGCAACGCTGGGCTCTACTGCTAGTCGCTAATGAATAGTAAAGAATAGCGATCGGGGGCCGTAACACATGCAATACACACAAACCGCCTCGCTTATTTCTATATTTACCTTTTAGTTTATATATATATATATATATATATATATATATAATTTTTGCATTTCTTTTTTTATTATATAATTCTTTTATAGTCGATACGAGAAATCACTGCGCTATCTACTACATTAGTTCAGAATAAAAGAAATCAAAGACACATGGCACAGTGAATAAAGGCGTTAGTTAGATCCAGTGACAGGACCCAAAGAGTGTGAGTTCAATACCTGGTTAAGGCAGTGGAGAACTTGGAGAGAGGAATTAACAGGAGATAACTGACATCCATTAGACATGGCACGTGGAACAAGAACAGTCTACCTCAGTCAGCGAAATAAAGGGTTCAGTTCGACATTCCAACCACCTGAAGAATGCCGGAGCGTACAACGGTCGAAACGTTGTAATAAATATGGCGACAAAGATGAGGACAATAGTCCGAATAATGTAAATAGTGTACATAATACCTCATCTCAGAAATATAGACAGATACGAAATAAATCAATTATTTAAATAATCTACTCTTAGGTCATGTTTTGAAATTGTGTTGCCTTCATCATCTTCATTTAAATAATAAGTTATTTTATGATTATTATTAGCAAAATATAAGATTTGTTCCTTAAACGTCATATTTCAGTTACCTAAATTCCATATATGATATATGTTCCTACGTACAATATTAGCTTGTGAATTATTGGTTAATTCTTCTTCAATTTCTCTACTACAATGTATATATTTTTTGTTCTATAAAGCCTTTACACGACCTTTAAAGGGATTACGAGTCTGCGCACTCGTAGTTAATTATACGTAATATCCAATTGACAGCCGTATCATTTTTTTTTAGTAATTTAAATTAAGAATAGTTGAAGAAAACATTTTATTTTCTCAAACACTTTGAATATTTATTTAAAAGAACATCAAGTATTTAAAAACAAAGTCCTATAGTGATACACCTTTTAAAATAAATAAAGTCTTTTTATTAAAAAGTTTGTAAAATATCTAATTCGATATTAGAAATTACAAATATTCTCTAAAAATATCATACAGTGTAACCCGGATATAAGAGACTTCTTCTCCGACCCCGACAACTCTCTTATATCCGGGTTACACTGTAATGTTTTTGATTTTTTATGCAGGTAAATTTGAAAAATTATTAATAAAAAATATCCAGAAATGATTATATGTTTCTATTTTTAATTCAGGCTAAAGCGTCTGTAGACTTTTCCTTTCGATTCCGAATGGTCATTTTTTTTTCTGTATTTATTTTTCAAGTACTTAGTTTTAAAAAATTACTTTACTATCCGCCTTGAGACACACAAATGAAGAAAATCGTCAAATTAATAAGGGGCTGGGGGCAATCGTACGAACAATAACATTTTTGCCTCTAAGATTTTGAAGAGAGACTGCTTTTAAAAATATTTATACTATATATTTTTTTTTATAAATGCTAAAAAGTTTAAGTCCAGTCATTCGATGAATTTTGGAAGATTTTTAAAATCAACAATATGGTGCTCATGTTTTTACAATTACACAGAGTAAAAACGACATTTTTAAACACAATTACTTTCGATTCTGCTAAAGCCTAAAAGCATAAAATTTACAAATAGGGAATTTTCTCATTCTTCAGCTTTCGAGTAAGAAAAATAACCATTAAATGAATAAGTTTTTTTTATACATTTTTCATAGCTTTTTTTCTTTTTTTACTCAGATGTAAAATTTTTACAGTCATTAAAAAATTAAAGAATCCTATTGTTTAGAGATTTTAATGCTTACGAAAAGAAAAACATTTTTGTCTCATCTTTGAAGAGATTCTCACGCTCACTCCAAATGCACCGAAATAGTTAGAAATTTAACGAGAATAATCATCAATGTTACACCGGACAACGGGCCTCGGCCAGGTACTCCGCCTATGCTGATGACGTTTCGGTTCTGGTGTCGAGTAGGGCCGAAATTAACGAAGTCAGCAAAGAAATCAAGGGTTATGAGATGGTGACAGGGGCCAAGATCAACCGCGGCTAGCTAAGTTTAAAGTTAAGACAGAAGATGACCATCCTTCCCCCTTTCGGCCTTGTGCCACATTTGTACATTGTACAATAAATAATACACCGGACAACTGGAAGTATTTTCGTAGGAGAATGATAACATTGTACACCGACAGACCACATGTGTTCGACGGCGCATCTTTTTTTGTCAACTAAGAAATTTTAGTGAGTAAAATTAATATATATCTTTTTTTTTATCATTGCTACTGTTGTTTTTGAAAATTAATATAATTTTTTTCAACTGCTTTTTAAAAATAATTATTTGTCATTTTTAATTATATAGTTCTCCTTGATTTGACTTTCAAACAAAATCATTTTTGTTTCTGTCTTCCTCGTTATTTGTAATTTGAAAATGCATCTTATCAGTTCTTCATTTTTTTTGTAGCAGTTTGATTTTTGTACCGCAAAATTTGTTGCAATTTTTATTTAATGGAAGTTTTGAAGGAAAACTAATTTTTCTATTTACGAGCTGAAAATATAAATTACATAAACAAATGTTGAAATTCAGGGGAGGCAACTCAGTCCTTCACGAACCTTTTTTTAAATTCCTGCAGCGTTGAAATTCAAACAAAAAATTTACATAGGCATAAATGCACAATTTACTCAATTTATAATTTGTTTCCTTTAATCATCTAATAAAGCTTACGTGTAGTGGTCTAAATTTGTTTAATTTAGATACGTGCCGAAAGTGAGGATTCTTAATTTCATAAAGAGAAAATGATAGAGTTACGGTTACCTAAGCTTACATCTAAGACTTTTCTATGCAATAAATCCGGAATGATTTAGAATTAAGTACCATCAAAGAAAAACGGTAACTAAAGTTTAAATGACTTTTTAAACATGAAACATCTTTCTTTAAGCTTTTATTTTAGTTTTAATTTCAAGCTAATTAGATTAATATTTCCAGTAAGCAAAACCTGTGTATTTCAAAACGAATTTATGTTTGTCTTTTGAAATCGCTAAAAATGGCTGATATTTTTTTTTTTTTTTTTTTTTTTTTTAGCCATATTTATAAATATAAATAACATAATTCTCTTTATTAAAAATCTTTCAAAAATAAAATATACTTTTATGAAACTTTATTTGAGGAAGTTTAGCTGATTTCGATTTGAAGTAAATATCACTTTTAGTTTAAAATATAGCAGAAAAGCATTTTAGCACAGGTGGGTGTTTTTTAGATGTTGACAACTCTCAAGAGAGACTTTAAGTTTGGAAATGTTGTTCTACGGGGGGGGGGCACATTTGTAAAAATTACTTGACAGACATAATGTGAGAACCTTCTTTTTTATATACTATTTTTAACTAACCAGTAATCTAAAAAAATTTTTTAAATATTCTAAAAGTAATTTAAAGTTTTATTGAATTTTAGGTACTTTGGCATTAAATTTACGTTGCCACCTTTATTTTCTGACAGTGTTATGTATGGATGGCAATATTTACAGCATATTTTTAGCATTCTTTTTATTTTAAAATACTGAATGTCGCTGAATTGTAGTAAGCTTTTCGATTTATGATTAATAAATATAGTTTTTACTTAATATCACTTGAATGCTATAAATTGATAAAGAAATTTTTGACAAGAACTTTATGAAGTAACATATTATCCCTTTCCAGTATCTTCTGCCATCTTTCAACCAATTTTATAATTCCATTCTTGTAGAACTGTTTTTGGCAGGCTTTCAAGGATCTGCAATTTTCCTTTAATAACCATTAAAGCTTACTGTAAAATCTGGAATTAATTACACTAATTTTTTTTTTTAAATTAGTTGTATTTATTAGTTTCTTTAAAAAAAAAAAAAAAAAGAAAGGAAAAATTTCTGTATTTTAAGGTTATTAATTACAGGTTTTTAACTATAATTCATTAATACCCTCAGTGAATTTGCAGATTAAGACCCGTGCTCAGTTTGCAATAAAAATTTCTTGAATACTTACATTTAGATGTAAATGTACATGATTCATTTGAAAATGACTTGATAAATTTAATAAAATCTACTGTTTTGGAGTTATTGACAGTAAAAATTCGGATTCATTCATGTTCTTAGCAGCAGCCATTCCTGGCATTGTTTGCATGTATTTGCTGCAGAAAACTAAGTGCAGAAGAACATATTTAATGGTCTTTTTTCTTACTGATTTTACTTATCTCAACTTATCTGAATTACTGCACAAGAGAACTATATTGCATGTGCAATAATCAAGACAAGTGAATATTCTGCTCATAGTTATTCTGCAGTATGCAAACAACACCTGTAATGGGTGCTGCGACACGAATGAATTCAAACTTTTGCTGTCAATAACTCCAAAACGGTAGATTTTATCAAGTTTATTATCAAGTCATTTTCAAATGAATCATGTACATTTTCACCTAAAATGTAAGAAGTATTCAGGAAATTTTTATTGCAAACTGAGCGCAGATCCTAAGCTGCAAATTAACCATACCTTTTTATTCTATGTACTGTGTCCCTTCAGAACATTGGCAATCATGGTTCTTCACAACTTCCTGTCCTTTTTTGCTCTTCATAAATTTTGTCCTTTTCTTATCTCTGCTAAACCTTGTTCTACCATCAATTTACTGAAGCTCACCTAGTAGGTTATGCATTGTTTTCTTCTGTTCCTCTTGCTGTCATTCTGTTCTGTGGACATCAAATTTTACAAGTCTTCTTTTCCTCATTATGTGCCCTAGAAATTTCAACTGTCTCATTTGGATGTTAAGTATAAGTGTCCTTTTTGTTTCCATTGTCACTAGAACTTTATCGTTGCTCACATGTTCAGTCTGTGATATTCTCGGCATCCTTCAGTAGCACCACATTTCTGTTCCTTCATCTTTTAATCAGCTGTGTGGAGATTGTTCAGCATTCACTGTCATATTTCTAGAATGACTGATATTACATACCTACCATACCAAAAATGTGACATGGGCATTAATGAATTAAGATGTTTCTTTAAATATTAAAATAAAATGTGCAATATCTGGTAAATGTGGTGGATAAGTGCAAAATTCTCAATCAAGATGCATCAGTTTTTACTTGATCACCAAAGAAACTTTCAGTCTAACATTATCCTGGCAGGATATTATTTTGTTTATTCTTTTTCTTATTCTGTTGTAGTGGACGCCTACGTACACCACACCCACAAATTACTCAACAGTAATTGGACGGAAAATAAACAATACCTTTTTTACAAACAATTTATGCATCACACAAGCCACATAAAAATTTCTCGTGTTTTGCTTCACCAAACTAGCTATAGAAAAAAATCAACGATTGGTCGATTTTTGGCCAATCACATCAAATGACACTTTCTTCAATATCCTTCCTGTGCTCGTTCCTGGAGCTACCTTACATCTATATAAAGTATAAATTAAAGAAATAACTTCAGTAGATTATAAATTTTCACAATCTAAACCCCGTACGTGTATATTCAATTTTCTACTCACACACACAAATATAAACTGCACTCGCACAACAAAGTGTACTGTCTGTTTACAAGCCAAGTGAACTATTCAAAACTATATCATTCTTCTGCACAAATATTTCAACTTTCAAACTCGAACATCAAACATTCTTAAACTACCAACAAATTTAAACAAAAGACATTATTACAACATACATTTGTTCTTCACACAATACAAGGGAAACCACTTCGTGTGACTGAATCTTTATTGTTATTAACAGAATTATATGTATATGCTTGTTTTAAATACATGTTTACTTGTTGATTTTCATTGATCTCTCGTCATTCATTTTTTTTTTTTTTGTGTTTTCATTACATATTTAAAGTGGAGTGTGAATGTAAAAACGCAACCTTGATCAAAAACCCTTCTGATTCTTTTCTAACCAATACCATTAACAACCCCACACTGTCACATGTTTTCCACTAATGAATCAACAAAAAATATGTAGGATAAATTTTGCTGATGGATATTACTTTGTCTTTTATTTTATTTGGTTGAGCTATGCCAACCATCACTGTCCTGCATCAAGTTCATTAGGCTGGCATCCTGTATCATTACATAGTTGCTGGCTGGCCAACCAGTTTTTGATGTCTTTATTACTGGATGTTATGTGATGTCTTTATTACTGGATGTTATGTGATGTTGTCATTAATGTAATTTTCTTTTCTGCTTATTTATTTATCTCTTTCTTTTTTTTCTTTTGTTTATATGCAGGCTTTGGTAAATATCTGCGGATGGTACAGATATCTATGTGGAAATATCTGCTTCTGTTATGAAAAAAGAAATGGCCTCACAAAAGCAAAGGGTCCTCTTGTTGTTTCGTAAAATATTACGCTTGGGCAGAACCTGGGAAGCCATGTCAGGCAAGAGAGAGGACACCCTCACCGAAAGGGCTTACATTGCAAATGAAGCAAGCAAACTCTTCCGACAGAACAAAGATGTAAATTTATTTCCCTTCTTTGTTGTTATAATCTGTTTAATTGTTCTTTTGCTTTGTTTTTATTTATACATGGTGAGATTGAAAAGATTGTACATGAAACATAAATTGTACTTATAGGCTTTAATCCTCCAATACACCCAATTTCCCATCTGTATTTGGAGGGAACTCCCCTAGCTTTTTATAACATTTGTCTAAAGGGAGAACATTTGGCATATAAATTTTTATTAAAGGGAAATAATTCGTATACATACATTTGTATTTTGAGTTGAAAAATGGTTACATTTTTGGGACGGAATATAAGACATATTTTCTTCCTCACCCAAAAATGGTTTTAAAAAATATCACCCTGCTTCATATATATGAAGTTTGCAAATTTTATCTGGAACACTCACTACTCTAGGAGATGTAATTTTAAATATGCTTCAGCAAACTCAAATTATCATCCACTTGGGAACTACTAAGAAAGGGGCATAACTGAAAATAAAGACTAGTTAACGCCTCTAAAAACGCATTTTAAATAATTTAAATATCTTTGAAATTAAATTTTGGTTTTTATTTGAAAGACGCATTAAAAGAAAAATAAATTAACACGTGTAAAGTTTTTAGGCATTTTTAAAACCTTGTCACATTCTCTCATCTCTGATCAACTGGACTGTCATTATAGACGAAAAATATAAGCAGCAAATTTAAAATCTTTTAAAATAAAATTCCAATTTTTGTCTCAGTGATGTTCTCAAGCTATTTATATAAGGATTAACTAACTGCATTTTGTAAAAGTAATACTTAATTTTTGCTTAAAATATAATGAAAATATCATTTACACAAAGAAGCCTGCAGCCAGTGTCATAGGACAACAACAGTAGTTTTGTCAAGTAATCCCAGATTAAGAATGTGCAAAAAATTAAGAAATTAAAGAAATATGGAACGCCAGTAGTGCAATAATCAAGAAATTGATATTGTTCATTTTTAATGATCAACCTTAGATAATTTATTTATTTAAGAATATAAATTTTTTTATGTAGGTTCCTCCAAAGATTTGTTAAAAATGAGTAGACATAATGAAAAAGTGCCCAAAACTTAAAACCAATTTGTGTTATTACTAAGAGGAAAGATCAAAGGATTTTTTTTTTGATGAAAAATGTTTTTTTAATGTTTAGAACCTAAATTTTGGTTAAAAATTTTGTTTTCCTGGTGTCCATATGGGACCATGAATTTGTGTGGAAAATTTAAGTGTCTTTTTGTGGTGCAAAACACGTTGATTTGTAAATTCTTGCAAAAATTGGATAATAGTCAGATTTTAGTGAAACTTTCAGGGCTTATTCACTAATGAATTAAATATATTTTTAAAGGTTTCTTTTTAGAAAATCTTAGTAAAAATATTTATTTATTTTTTTCTTTTTTTTTTTTTTTTTTTTTTTTTTTTTTTTTTGCATTTGTTACCCGCCCCCAACTCATTTAATTTTATGAAATTTCAAGAAATTCTTTTTGTAGGGCTTATGAGAATTTAAATCATCAAATTCTTTTGGTCAAACAGGACCCCTGCTTCTGTTATAGAAAATCTCATTATTACATTATAAAATGCAATAAAACTAAGACATTATTTAATTAGAAAAGTTTTTAATTGCTTTTATGTATAAAATGTATTATGTATAGTATTGCCTTAAGAAAAAAATTATTTTTGGTTGAATAATGAATTTTTACAAAGATTGTTTTCATTTTTAATTTTAATTAGAATAATTTGTAAACTTTTAAATTTTCAAATTTTGTATTAATTTTGTAGCGATCAAGTGATATTGATATTAAACAGGGATACATGACATATTGAAAAAGTGTCCTTTTCGAAAAACTGATGTCGTTTTTTGACGTATTTTTTAACGTCAAAAAACGACATTATTACGTCATTATTTTTGCACCAACCTAATAGTTGATACAGTTAATACAGTATATAGTTTATCTGGCTGTTGTGTTAATATTATTATAATATACAATATTTAAGTTTTGCCAACTATGGCATAGAGGCTGCAGTTGATTTTCATATTTTAAAGCAGAATGTTTTACTCAAAAATTCTCCTTAAATTCTACTTTTGACTCGTGTGGATTATCTTTCTTTGATTTTCCTCTTAAAACTGGGGCATCATTGAGTGATATGCATATAACTCTGTCCATAGTCTGTTATCATCTCTAAACTAGATCCTCTCAAAATATATGAACTTGATGGTATCCCTGTAATAGCCCTTATGAAATGTGCTCCGAAACTGGCTCCTGTTCTCCCTAAACTGTACAATAAGTGCCTTGCTGCTTCTTGTTTTTGTCCTTGTTGGAAATCCTATTCTGTTGTTCCTGTTTTTAAGAACTCTGCCAAAACATCTGATTCTTTTGACTATCAGCCTATTAGCCTTCTGCTTCTTTTTACCAAAATACTAGAAAATCTAATCAACTCTGAATTGTTTAAGCATCTCATTTTGCAGGATTTTCTTTCCAATATGCAATATGGCTTTTGCTAGGTCAACTGCTGATGTGTTAACACTTATTGCTGAAAAAGTTTGTCAAGCTTTAGGCAAGAATGATGAAACTCTGACTGTTACTTTGGATATCTCAAAGGCATTTGACAGGGTTTGGCATACTGGTCGAATGGTTAAGTTGAAAGGTTATGGTATTTCTGGACACATTTTTGAACTATTTCAGACTTTCATATCAAATCATGAAAAGAAAATGGTCCTGAATGGGCACTCTCCTAGATCTTTTTGCATTAATGCTGTCGTTCCCCAGGGCTCTATCCTTGAAAACATGTTGTTCCTAATTTTCATCAATGACCTTTCTGATGGCATCAGTTTTCCAATCATTATCTATGCTGATTGCACAATGATTTATTCCTGTCTCAATAATAAGCCTGAGCAGTTTGATAACGTCAAATTTGCAGCTGATCTAAAAAAAAAAAATGATCTACTTTCTATTGTTAGGTGGAGCGAGGAATAGCTTGTTAATTTTAATGCCACTAAAATGAAACTATTCGCTTTTAATTTTCTGAGAGAACCCTTTTACTGTCCATCAGCATGTCTATGCTAAACTCCAGGATAATGATTCATTACACCTTCTCAGATTCATGTTCTCCACTGACATGTAGTGGAAAGATTATATTGTATTAATTGCTAGGTCTGCTGCTAGGAAAGTAGCAAGTGTGCCATGCTAGACAATCTTTCTCTCCAGAATATATTTTACAAATTTATAAGTTTTGAGTCATTGAGTATCTGTAGGTCCACTGTATGTCTGGTTGATCCATCCTTTGGTGCAATCACCATTCTTGTAGGGGTACCAACCAGTACTGGTTCGATGAGGCCCAGTGAGACATCCTGGTCATCGTTCTGTTTGACCCACTTTTTCCAATTATGAGGAACTGCAATTTGCATGTGGACTGCTGTTGGTGTTGTTCCTGGAATGAGGGTGATCTTTAGAGACATTCCCTTTCATTGTCTATAGTGCACTTGTTGAATGTGCTGGGCCCCAAATACTCTGGGCCTTTCTATTGGAACTTGTCACATTTTGCTGTGATGTTGTGGTTGGAATCTGTAATTAAAGCATTTTAATTTGGCCACCAGATATTCCTTTCTATCCACTGACTGACCGATTTTGGGATGTGAGGTTCTTCCACATATCCTGCACGACTTGGCATAATATGCGGTCTTGATTCTCTGGGATCATTGTTCCATGTTCAACCTTTGCATATTAAATGATGTGATAGGGAATATATCTTTATGGAAGTGAGGGATCAACCTGTCTGTGGTTTCCAGGCTGACCAACCTTTTGAACTTCTGGTCCAGAATGGTGAGAGTAGAGCCTCACCCAATGTTCAATATTAATGAGACCTGCTACCATTTGCACAGCAACCATGTCCCTGGAGTAATTTACTTGCTGGCCACAACCACTTTCATTTGAGCAGGTAACCACAAATTCACAAAATCTTGCTCAGTCTCATAGTTGGGTTAAGAAATGTGTAATTGACTCGCCCTCTTTTTGTCTAATAGTTTAGAAGTTCTGTCTGTGCACCTCTTTGTGTGGTCCCTTAACTCCAATGAGCCGTATTTGACATAGAAGTTATTCCACAGTGGTAGAGTTGAGTATTTCAGCCCTCACAAAGTCAAATAGCAACCTGTTCACCTTGGAGGAACACATTGTCTTTAGCTCATTGTGAATCTCTGCTTTGTTGATCACTCTGCACATTTCCTTGTACTGGGTCCACAAGTCCATAAACAATGCCCAGTCACTGTCTGTTGTGTCTGGATCAATTGTGGGTTTTTCTGGTTTCCTTACGTTGGACATGCCAGACCTGTCATGAAGCCCTTCTTTTGAAAGTGCTATATTCTCTCTTTACAACTCGGCTATTTATTGCATAAGTTACATATATTGTTGATCCATAACCGGTGCGGTTGTCATGTTTCCTCATATGGCTACATCAATGCTGTTTTTTGTTAATAATCCTTGCAACGTTTTGCTTTGCAAATATGTACTGTTGGTATTTCTCAAAGTTAAAATTTTGTTCAATATCCTATTAGCGACGCCATGTATAATGTCTGAAGTGAGGGCAAACTACTCGACTGGCTCCATTGCCAGTGTACACTCTAAGACAGTTCCTCCTGTCCTATTCCACAGACAGTAACTGTTTTGACATGTTGACAGCCTGATGACAGATCTAATGTTGTTCTATGGAGACTTTATCTGTAAAACATAGTTGAAGAAAATGATTTAAGCGCCTTTTTTACATAGTTTTTTAGTACTTGATAATCTTAAAAATTTAGGAAAATATTTTTTGTAACATAGTGTTTTATTGAATTTTGGAAATTAATTTTTATTAATGTTTTTTATTTAATACTTATTTATTAATTTATATTTAGTACTTTTTTTTTTTTTGTAATTTATTTAATATTTTATTTATTTTTCTTTTATATTTTCAATAATTTTATTTAATAATTATTTTATTTATTATATTGTATGTATTATTATTATTATTATTTATATTCTATATATCATTTTATTTTTAGATGTTACCTTTTTACTTAACAATTTTTAAAAAAATAATTCTTCTCCAATTTTTAAATTAATTTCACTCATATAAACTATCGATGATTTTTTTACTAACATAAATTTTTTTTTTTTCCCCTTAATTTTGTGACGGTTTTAAAACTGAGTGGTTAATATTTTAAAATATAGGTCAAGGTTATTTTAACTGTTTAATTGAACCAGACACTCCCACTTCTACCCACTTTTAAATCTGATTTCCTCCTTATTCTCCTTCCTCTCTGGCTTTTTTCTTATATTTTTCTCTCTTTCTCTTGCTTTATTCCTTTAATGTCTTTCTCTTCCTTTTAATGTCTATATTCTCACTATAATATTGGAAATCTATGTAAACTTATGTCTAAACATTTATTCTCTCTTTCTTTTTCTTTCTCCCTATCTATCTTCCTCATCTTCTTTTACTCTTTAAATGTTTAAATTTAATCTCATTTCCTGATATCTCTGAATTGGTAAGGTCCACAAGAAAATCTGTGGATCGAATTTCCCGAATGAGGTAGTTTTGGATTTTTAATTTACCAAGATTTTCTAAAAACAGTTTTAAAAATAATTTCATTCATTTGTGAATAAGTTCTGAAAATTTCATTAAAATCCGACAGTTATTTGATTTTTGCAAGAATTTCAAATTATTATGTTTTTAACGCCAAGAAGAGATGCTAAAAATCCCCTATATAATCTTTGGTCCACCTGCTGACAAAAGAAAAACACGATTTTTAACCAAAATGTCAAACATGCTAGAGAGGATCAAACAATAATAAAAAAAAATACTTTGGTCTTTCCACTTAATAACAAATATTTTGACGATAAAACTTTAACATAAATACTTTGAACATAACATATATATTTTGACGAGGCACAAAATTGATAAAAAATTTTTTATCAAGTTTTGTGCCTTTCTTCTACAATTTTAAGAATATCTAATTTAACGTCAACAGAAGGGAGGCAACTGTTGATAAGAAATGTAAGAGTAAATTCTCTTGGAATTTTGAAATGCAAATCTAGCAATAGAGCTTTACCTGAATTTTTGCGATGAAGAATTATCAATATTAAACACTGATTTGTTTGGATTAGTGTTTTCATCTTGGTTGTTATTGTCACAACTTTTTTGTCGTCATAAATTCAAGCCTGCTTCCGGTGTCTGTCCGTAATTTTGACCCAGACTACTTATTCACTTCACAAACAACTGTCTTTAATTTCTAAATACACAATAATAGTGTTTAAGCTATATACGATAATTCCATTTTAAGGGGCAGTAGGTTTTCTGTTAGTTTCTATCAAAAAGTGGTCGTGAGTTCAGTTCTTGGGTTGGGTAGTGCAAAAAATGTCATCTACACTGCTTCAGCTAGTGATATCATCAGGGATAATTAATTTGATAGAATTAACTAGTAAGCGATCTCTTCTTGCATAGACGGGAGAATGCAAATAATCTACTGCTGTGGATTAAATGTGGAGTTCTGTCTGAAATTGTTTTTTTGCAGCATTTATGACAGACCTCAGAGAAAGGCCGAAATATTTTAATGACAATAACAACCAAGGTCCAAGAAAGAGGACACCGGTTAAAATAAATTTGTGTATAATAACAGTGAATAATAACAATAGCAATGGTGAATAACAATAAAAATAGTACTGAATAATGACAATAATAGTGAATTGTGGTGTGAAGAGGGAAATAAACACCAAGACAGTCAAACACTAAATGACAAAAAACGGTTTCTGAGTTAGAGGATTCAACCGGTTAATAAATTAATATTTTGAAAATAAACATTTAATATTTTTCAACCAACGGGTTATGTTCCCACCAACAATTAAAAAAAAAACATGCTTTGTGATCCCTTCAAAGGTTATTTAAGCAATGTTTCTAGATGGACAAAACCAATAAGGAGAGATAGATGGCAACAGTCTGCAACAGTTCACAATGCTCGCTCAGCTTAAAAGATATTGCCTTACTCATTGTACTGTTGTCCTCACCAAGCTATGTGACACTTACACTTACTTCTTCACTTTTTTCCTTGCCTCTTCTTTCTAACACATGCACACAAAAAAATCCTATTTCTTTTCATCTTAATAAGTGACTAGAAATAAGAACTGTAAGAACTTTAACATACATGCTAAGAAAAATTTAGTTGTAAAAAAAATATAAAAATATCTTATATTCTTATATCCAAACACATTTTTTTGACTTTTTCTTTGTTGTGGGTTGAATCAATTCTACTACAGAATAACAATAACAATAATGTTAACAATAATAACAGCAGTGATTAATAACAATGAATAACAACAACAGAGAATAATCACAATAGTGAATAGTGTCTTGGAGTTCAGCGTTCCTGGTCACAGAGAGGTTAAGCTAGACCTAGGAAGACCTGGAAGAACAGCATTGTTGTGGGATATGCGGGAGTGTGGTCTTACCCACATTAGTTCATGTGACAGCTAGCTGACTGCTGCTTACCTTAGTCACTGGGAAACCTTCAGTAGTATAATCAAAGCTCCAGATCTTGAATTGACTTAAATAACAACAATAATAAATGAATAATTACAAAGAATAACAGGATAATAACAATAGTGTATAACAACAATAATAATTGAATAATAACAATAGTGAATAACAACAGTAACCGAATAATAACCATGAATAACAGAGAATAATAATATAGTAAATAATTGAATAATAACAAGTAATAACAACAGTTATATATCAATTATTAATGTTTCAACTTTTATTTCTTTCTGGTTAATCTCACTCACTTTTTATCATTATTCACACACAGATTCAACAATCTTGCAACATTGATCAGAAATAAAGAATAAAACTCTGAACAGAGATGGATTCCTTATACAAAAAAAAGATTTTAACTTGAGCCTTGTTAGTGGCTTTTTTCTTTTTTTTTTTTTTTCTTTTCAAATTTCTGATCGGTCTGGTTTACTGACAGTCATATTTTAGTAGTCTGGGAATTACAGTTAAAGATAAAGAAAAGAATGAAGAAAATAAATAAAAGTTAATTATTCTAATTTCTTTTATCGATAACATTTTTATGTACTTAGCAAAGATCTGATAAAAACAAAGATGATTTTAAAAATTTCTTGATCTCTAGAGTCACTTGTTCTTGCACACTTTTTTTCTTTTCTTTTTGTTAAGATTAAAAATGCGTCTGAAATCGAGGAACACATCAAAGAGGGCGAAGTTCGACTAGAACTAGGTAAGTCTGCAGGACATTGAAATATTGTGACTTTGATTACAATTATCAACCAGAGATATTCTTTTTTGACAGCAAATACTTTTCTATTTAGAATTTACTTGATTGCATTATAAATTATTTCCGTCTTTATTTATCAACTTTATTCCTCAAAAAATGATGTACAATTACGTTTTATTCAATTATTTTATTACTCACCATTTATTTGCAATGACTTGTTGCTACTTGACAGGCAGGTCTTCACTGAGTAAAATTCTGCAGGTTTTGATGTGAAAATGTTTTCCTTGAACTCTTGAATCTTGTTTCTTCAAGGCTAGGTCCCCACATATCCTGCTTACTATTATGCTGATGCAGCAACCTCCTTCTGTACCCCTCTACCTTGAGTGCCTCTTTGGCCTTGTATATAGTGAACATTAGTATAAAAAAAAAAAAAGTAAACATAGGATTGGTTTGCATGAGAGTCAAAAAAGCTTGACATAGGTATTGTATGCACATGTCCCCTTTTTGCTTTTCTGGAGGGTTTACTTGCTCTTAACATATTCTTGACCCTAACCAACAGAGCAGGATATACTTCAATGCTACAGTCAACATTATCAGCACATTATGTATTAATGTAAATAATAATAGTTTGAGATTATAATATTTGAAAATATCTTTTCCCAAGATCTATGGCTTTTGTGATACTATGTATAAGATGAACCAGTCTATAGTATTTAGTTGATTGATATATCTTTTTTATTTATTTATTTTTTTTTACTGCTTATCGACCCTTTGCAGGTTATTTAAAGCCAGAAAATATCTTTGGATTGTAAGAATTTTATAGAAATAATAATGATTTACTGATACAAGTCTCACTAATTAACCCATAGCTGAGTGGAAAAGAGGTAAATTCATAAGATACATACATAAGTGATTATCATGAACCCAAATGGAATTGGAACTCAGCTCTCTGATTTTCAATTCCGTGCTGTTATCCGTTGCACCATGTGCATGTCCAGTCTTGCAATACCTAATATTCCCAAACAGTCACCTGTCTTGGTACTAACCAAGCTCAATGCTGGTTAAGTTCTTCTGGAGGTATTCTACAGCTTTTCTTTATTAAGTTGTTAAGTTATTAGCTCATAGTTTACTGATTATTCTTCCTCTATTTGCCATGTCCCTTAAGGATGTAGGTGATCATGACTCTCCACAATTTCCTGTCCTTTGTAACTCTTAATAAATTTTGTCTTTTTGTTTTCCCTCCTAAACCTTGTTCTGACATCCATTTACTCAAGCTTGCTACATAGATTATTGATTATTTTCATCTCTCTTGCATTCACTTAGTCCTGCGAGTGTCATATTTTCCATGCCCTCTTTCCTTATTATGTGCACTAGAAATTTCAACTATCTCTTCCTGACATTAAGTATAAATGTCCTTTTTGTTTCCATTTTCTTTAAAACTTTGTCGTTGCTCTCGTGTTCATTCCAAGGTATTCACAGCATCCTCCTGTAGAACCACATTTCTGTTGCTGCTTCATCTTTGAGGAGATTGTCAAGCGTTCACTGTCATATAGGAAGACTGATATTACATAACAGTTCAGTACACTTTTCTTTGTTTCTAACAAGATATTTTCTAGTTTCTTAATACTTTGCTTGGCTTTTGGAAGACATCTTTCGTTATCCCAAACCAGAAGGACCAGTTTACTGATAGTTTTAAACATAAAAAGTTTAATTTACTATCTCCTGACTTCATTTGCTGAGGAGTGAAGGTAATTAAAATAAGAGTGGTGACAATGTCAAAACCATACTTTTGACAACCCCTTTTTTTTTTTCTTTTTTTTTTTTTTTTTGAGCATGAAGGTCCAAGTTTGCCAAAAACTTAAGATCACGTTCATTCTCAATATGCAAGATGTCTGTAAAGTTAAATGTTAGGAGGAGGATTATTATTTCATTTTTTCCTACAGCCAGAATTTGTCGTGTTGGGACATAGACATTATGTCAGATTTTATTAGTCAATGTTTTCCCAATAAAATTGGTATTATTAACCAAGCAATACTAGCAAAACATTTATGTTTGGTTTAGTTTGTTTTACAGCATATCAACCTCAATGGGTTATTTAATGCTGACAAAATTTTTATTGCTGGTAATGTTTTTCTTCAAAAATCTATTTCTGGGAATATTTTTCCTTGAAGAAATCTATAGCTGGTCATATTTTTTCCAAAGAATCTATAGCTGTTTGTATTGATGGTACTTTTTTTTTTTTTTAAAGTATTGCTGATAATAATTTTTCCTTAAAAAATTATTGCTGGTAATAATTCTTTTTTATTACAAAGTATTTCTGGTATTAAAACATATTTTTATACAAGTTTGGGTGTTAACTATTTGCCCATAGCTGGGACCCTAACAGGTGTTACCACCTCAGGTCAGGGTGGACCTGGGAACACCGGCAATTAAGAGGTCGTTCCACGCTCCTCAAAACCTCCTGATCAGAGGCCTTTCTGTTGGACGTAGTTTGTCTTACCGAGGATGCGGATGTATTTTATCGTCATACCCAGGATGGCAAAACATTTAGGATTTACTTATATGATATATATACCATGTAAATGTCAACTTGTAATATCATCTATTTTTATTTGAATTATTATCACTTATTTAGTGGTCTGAGACTTATGATGCAACTTGAGGCTTGTTCATCATCTATATAAGAAATGTGAATGTCAGTGTGTCACTGTTACACTTTTTCAACTTAAAGGGACAAAACTCTTTAACTTTCAATAGCTCATTTTAAATGAAAAAAAAGTTACTCTTCTTAAATTACAGTGTTTCAAAATAAAATTGTCCAAGAGCCCGTAACCGAACATATACCATTTTGAAATCAGGCCAGTTCCATGAATAAACTTAAAACATCCTGGGCCAGCTCTGAACCAACAATCTTGATATTTTGGATCCCCAAGTTTTGATTCTGCAATTGTTTTAGGTGGTTATTTTTTATTTATTTAATTTTTTTTATTTGGATTGAGAAGGCTGAGCTGGTCTGTAAAATGTGTCGGTCCCTTTAAGTCTAACGGGTGCGTTTGCTGTTTACCAGCAGCTGAAAGAGTAAGAAAAAGAGGATTTCAGCTGGATAAAATCTGCACTGTACACAGCTTTTGCTACGGATGGTTTTCTGGCTTATGAGCAATTTGCTGAGTGATGGCTCTGTCCCGGAGAATCTCTGGATGTATATCTGGTGGAGTTATGAAAACTTTCCATCCTGTTTGGAGGAATGAGCAACCGTGGCCTGGCATGTGCATTTGTGTGAGGATTACCAAACCGAGTTAAACATCTCCTTCCAGTTTTAACCTTGAAGGACGAATTCTCTGTCAACTAACTATTGACTTGAGTGTGAGTAATTATGAAAGATGAAGTATTGGAAGAGAGACTGGCAGTTGAGGCAGTGCAAACAACACAGAATGAGGTTTGGAAACTTCCTACTGAGGATCCATGTGACTCCATAACACGCTATTGTTGCAACAGTCCCAATCATTTTGCAAAGGACTGCAAAGAACCACATACCAAATGGTGAACACCCCGGATGCGATGTTACAAGTGCAACATGGTAGGGCATGTAGTCTGCAATTAGCCAGGAAACAATCCAGGGGAATAGGCCTCAACACCAGTCTACTCTCTGAGTGCCATATGAAGGAGGTGATACCTGCAATTGTTGTATGCATCAATGGAATAAGCAGTTTAGCCTTGCTAGACACAGGCCGTTCTTGATCACTCGTAAGCAGACCGCTTTATTGAAGAGGGAAGAAGTGGATGTGCACACTGTTGATGAAAGGACCCTCAAGTGCTCTGGGGTAGGACATTCAATTTGACATGAGCAACAGGCCCCTTATCGATGTTGAGGATCTGGTTGTGGATGAAAAATTGTTTGGTTTTAACCTGCTGCTCGGATTTGACATCATCAAGAAGTTGGGGGTTACAAGTGTGTCCCCAGTGATGGGAGTGTGAGCTTACCTCAACTTGACCGACCTTTGTGCATGGCCATCACCATCAACAAACCTAACTTCCATGTGGAATATGACCAGAACAAGATCTGGGTTGGGTCTTGGAAGTGGTCTGGTGACTAGACACCACTCGCGTTGAAGAACCGGGCAGCCAAATATCCAGTATCAAAGCTGCTCGGGGAAGAGTATACTCATGAGCTACGAACATGGATGGATAACAGCTGGCTACTTCTGTAATCTGGGGAAGAACTTGTTCCCTCCCCCTCCACCCAAAGGGCCTGAGCTTTCTAATGGCTGTGCTGCAGGAAAACATACAGAATGTCTGCCTGGTCATGTATTATTGGGAGCTCAGGCAGTATGTGGACTCTCACACCACTGATGCAGATGTTTGTGTGCAAAAATTGAGAGAGTGACCTCCCGCTGCTAACTAAAGTGCTCACTCATCAGAGCATCTTCTCCCTGTGTCGGAAATTGACTGGATATTTGCCAGAATGAGGCTGGCACCACATCACAACTGCATTTATAAAAGTGCATGTGATCCACCCCTGACTGTTTTGATGGACGTGAAGTTACTGTTTTGGTTGATGCAAGCTCCTTGACCACTGGTGTTGTTGTGGAAAGGAGTGAAGATACCTGTTGGCTGCAATCAGAATGTGAAGACAATCATATCAACCTGACAAAGCTCAACGTGATCTTGAGAGGCATCAACATGGCACTGCAATGGAGACTGACTCAATGTATGTGTGTGTGTGTGTGTGTGTGTGTGTGTGTGTGTGTGTGTGTTGATGGGTTTCTGATATGCAGTCTGAAAAGTCTCAAGTGCACACGAATGCAGCAACAGAAATGTTAAGACGTCGGCTTAGCACAATCAAAAAATTGGTGGAGGAATATAAATTGACTGTTGACATGGAGCTCGTCAGATCCTATGCAAACCGAACCAATCAGCTTACCAGAATACCTCAATGTTGGCTGGGTGCAGTTTGGAAAGAAACAGAACCGGTGTGCACTGCATCTATGGAGGAGCAGGAATCAACCCACATTCAAGCCATTCAACAGTGTAGTGGGCATCCTGGTGTGAAGCGCACCTTGTACTTTGTACGATGGATCCACTCTGAGGTCTCAAAGCCAGCTGTTCAGGCAATAGTTGGAGAGCGTGAAGTGTGCTAATCCATTGAACCAGTGCCAGTGTATTGGAAAGCTGGGCGGTTGGATGCGTGCAAGAATTGGAGCTGAGTGGGGATGGACGTAACTCATAATGATGAAGGCGGGTATTACCTGACTCTGATTGACTGTGGCCCTAGTTGGTTTTCTATCTAGCAACTGTTACCACATCAGGACACTGCCAGCATCATCCGACAGCTAGTCACTATTCTACAAGAGAGAGCCACCTGCCAAGCCACTCATCGACAGTGGTGCAGCATTCTGCGGGGAGATATTCACAAGGTTTGCCAAGAACTGACTGAGATTCCGATGTACCTATCAACCATCGGGGAATGGTATTGTGGAGAGACGTCATCGCAGCATGAAGCATATCGCTGCTCAGTTGAGATGTTCCATTATGGAGGATTTATATTGGTGATGCCAAAAGACGGCACAACATCTTCATCGGCTAACACTATATACAATGATCAAGCCAACATAAAGGATGTTGATGTTGCACCACTAATTGAACACACAGATCCTGGAATCTACCGAGTCGGAGATGCAGTATATGTAAAGACCCCACATGGTCGATGTTCAATGCAATTCAAAAAAGGAACAGCAACACGGGTCTACAGCCTACCTTCAGTTCTCATCAATGGAATGCCACACCAAATCAGACACTTCCACCCACGTCAGTGATCTGCATCGTCGGAAGATGATGGCAGGGATAAGTCATCTGAATCTGACTCAGATTCACTACTGTTTTTCAATGCAGGGCCAGATTATTTATTTACCGTACAAGTGGAAACAGATGCTGGAGATGATGATGATGATGATAATGCCAATAACGAAAGAGATCAAGTGGGTGCAAATGCAGAAGAGATGGGCAGAGCCCATCCACCTTTACGTAGAAGCACTCAACGAAGGTGACCATCATCTCTGTCATTTATGTGATCAGGGAGGAGTGTAGAAAAGATGACTTACCTCATGTGGCAAAACAAGCAGATATATGCCTGGCGAGTAAAGGAAAGGAAAAATAAATATAGCAGCCCTGACACCTTAATTTAAGAAAGACACAGTCTCAGATCTAGGAGAATTCATAAGAGTGGGTGAATACATGCAAATTTTTTTTGTGAGATCAACTGGGCATAAGTCACGATGCAAAAGAGTATAGACAGTTCATTTTTGAACACAATGCTGAGAGTCTTTGTCGGTTGGGAAGAGACTACTTGGATTTGTTTCCCACAATGTACAAAACAATTAACTCCGAAAATCACAATCCAAAGTACAAAAAAAAAAAAATTCCCAAAAGAATCAAAACATGCATTAAAAAATAATAAAATCCAGTAGAACCAAGCAAAATAGACATAGATGAACAAAACTCTATCCTATCTCAAACAAGGAAATGGTCATTATTTAATCAAAGATTGTCAAAAGAACCTAATGGAAAATCTAAGGAAACAAGATCAAACAAACAAGCATAAACAAAAGACCTTCAAAGAACAAAACATGACAAGAAACAAAGCACTAATTGATTGGAGAGCATAGAAATTATGGACACTTCACCCACTAAGCATAAATCAGACAAGCAAAACATTCTTAACACCCTGGGTCAAAACATTATGAAAGTGGGTTTTAAACAGAAATACATTGTAAAAAAATTATTACCAGTAATACATTTAAAAAAAAAAAAAAAAAAAAAAAAAATATATACATATATCTCCAGTAATATATTTTTGTAAAAATTTTATCGGCATTAAATAACCCATCAAGGTTGATATGATATAGAATCCAATCAAACCAAACCCAAATTCTTTGTATTTAATAAATTCAAAGCTGGAAAATTCAATAATGCACATGGCAAAACTTGAAACAAATTAATTTTTTTGCAATATAAACACACCACTGAGATCATATTCAAAAAAAGATTATGCTGAATTAATGTGTTAAAAAAAGATCTTATTTAGAAAATAACTTGTGATTCATTCAGATGTTGTCCCCTAATTTTTTTAAAATCAAATAAAGATCCATTTCTGTCTGGAATTTTAAGCTTTATAAGAGTTATTAATTTTGTAACCTGTGTATCTTAATTTCTAAAAAGTTTTCAAACCACTTATCTACCTTGTTTAAACACAGTGGGCAGCATTTTGTATCCGGCTGTGTTCTGGAGTCCTAGCAGTGCCATTATAGATTTTTATAAAAAAAACAATTAGCCTAGTAACAAAGTGGATGTTATTTTAACATATATGCAAAGTTCCATTAATATTGGTGCATGGGTTTAGGCAGCAACTTGATTCACAGATACAAATTGGCACATATATATAGATTCTTGTAAATAAACTATCTAATAAATAGTGTTTAATATTTTTGTTGTAAATTTTCAATGAACAAATGGGAATGACTGCAAAGCACTCTCCCCTCCCCAATTTATAGGCAGAAACACACAAATGCATCTTGGGATTACTTCTTAGCCAATAAAATAGGTTAGTTCTTGGATTCATATGACGATGTTCCGGTCTGTCTTGAAGTCAGAATGCTACTTTCATTTATTCAAGTTTGCTCTTGTGTGTCAACCACAATTTTTAGTTTTTGAACTTTTTGCCATATTGCTGTTAATTTGTCTTGTATATATTGTTTGCTTACTTTATAATTTTTTTTTTTTTTTTTTTGCCCTGTTCTTTTCTTTTTCTTGTTTATTGCAACCTTTGTCAATTCTGTTTGTTGGGCAGTTCGACCATTTATTTACATTTAACCATAGCCACTCACTCTACAAAAATATATTAATTCACTTTCATATGTTTGTTTTATTACATTTCTAATCGTCACTTTTAATGGGAGAGGAGTGTGAGTGTATAATTCATGGATTCAAGGAAGGAGTGAAAGTAGTTAAAATAATAAGTGTCAATGGAAAAAAACTGTTTTATTGTGGGCATGAAGTTCCGTGTTTACTCGATATTCAAGCAAAAGATAAACTCAATAAAATGAAGGTTGTAGAATGTCAAAGAGCCTATGCGACATGATACAATGTTGCTGTGATTGTGACAGCTGCCTAGAAAAGGATGGCAAATGATCTTATCTCGGTTTTAAGTAGTAAAGTCTACAAAAACTGGTCAATTATTTCTAATATTTTTCATGTTTTTTTTATATTGCCATTTATTGTGAATTGTTTTTTTTTCTTTTTTGTTTTTTTTTTTTTTTTTTTTGCATTGGAAGAAAAATCTATCCTCAAAAGAAGAATAACTCCTCTTTTTGAAGTTGTCCGATATCCCAACTAGTGCACTGCGAATTTTAAAGAGACTAACAAGATTAAGAAACTGGAAAGAAGAGCTATTTGGATCAAAAAGTCAGCATATACAATCTTAGAGTCCAACAGAACAAACCCCCGATAAAGGCAGAATCTGTTTCTCTTTCTCTCCGTCATAGTAATAGGTCATCGTGACTTATCAGGTCTACATATCATTGTTACTATTATTAATATTATCCTAATATATTTGTACCTGTATGTCCCTTCGTTAGTTCACATGACCATTATGCTCGGGCAATAGCTTATAAATAATGGACTATTCTGTTTTGACCACATGGAAAGCAGGGAAAAGGGCACGACATGGTTTCAGTGTAAAAAAAAAAAAAAAAAAAAAAATGAAAGAAGTAGAGAGATAGAATCAGATTAAGCTGATAAGCACAGATACTACACCATAAACCTAAGAAGCAATAAAAGTGCCATTTTTACATACAGTTTTAAACAAAAGAAAACCAACTAAAGCAATCACCAAAAATCCAGTTACCATAAAATAACAGTGTCCACTGAATTATTTTAAATATTCATAAGACACGAATTTGGCTAGTTATTATTATTATTATTATTATTATTATTATTATTTGCTACTACTCAACACTGTATAAGTGGAACCTACTGACCACAAGGCACAGCCATGGTTTTTAGGTGTGTTTGGACCAGAACACAGACATCAGTCACATATATAAAAGCTGTGTATGCTGGACAAGTATCTGTTACAGGCATCACCTCCTTTGTTGCAACATATGAATGATTTTTCGTAAATATTTAACGGCTCGTGGTACATTTATCCCACAAAAAATATTTGGTGGACGCATGTGAGTCCGGGTAAAAAAAATAAGTATTTATGAAACCTGAATTTTAAAACAAAGCAAAAGACATAAAAAACTTAAGAAAAAAAACTGTTAAGAATGTGCTTGTTTGTGCATGTGATTAAAACTGAGTGTGATACACACATGAGTTCAGTCATTAGTTGATCAGCAGGGACACTTTTATCTGTTGCTATATCTTGGAGCAAGAGGAAGGAAAATCATGGATGTGCTAGTTGTATAATGGATACAGGTTGATACTGTAATAGGTCGATAAGTCAAAAAATAAAAAAAATAAAAACATTACTCCAACACATAATTGTGGTGTTATTAGGTTGGTGCAAAAATAATGTCGTTTTTTGACGTTCAACTTTATGTGAGAAAACGACATTATTTTTGCACCAACCTAATACAACCACATGCCAGGAAAGCATGTTCACTTCTCGGGCTCTACCCCATATTGTTAACTGTTCGAACTGGGTTTCACTGAGTGGCTACTAAGTGTTATATGACTGGCCAATCACAGCCCAGTACATACTAATTGGGGAAGAGGAAGGACATTTGAATTACCATTTATTCTTGGATTAAAATCCCTTTATGGAATTTCTAAAAAAAATCCCTGGAAGACTGTAACAGGCATTTAGTGCACTTCTTTACAAAGGAAGGCAAAAAAAATCTCTTTGATGGAATTATGAAGTTGCCTGAAAGAGTATGTCTCGATCTTTTCCTTCATTATGTAAAAACACTCATCAAAAAGTCATTTTCACCAAATGTAGGTAAAACACTGTACAAATAATAAATGAAGAGAGATGTGTAAACAAAATGAAGTAGAGTATATGTTTGATAAATTTTTTGCTCTAAAACTTTAATTTTAATTATAATTTTAAAATTTTTATATTAATTATAAACTGTTGAATCAGTGCCATGTAAACTCAGTTTAGAGGGAAAATTCCAACTTTTGTAAAGATGACCCACAACTCTGCTCTTCATGGGAATTGCCAGGAAAATTTTACTTTGTATTCTTTGGCTTTCTAATTACCCAAAGACAAACAATTCTATTTATTTTTGAGTAGCACTGTATAAGGGTAATTTGACTTGGAATATGACTGAAGACTTACTAACCAAACCATCATGCTCAAAGCAACTAAAGTGAGGATCATCCTCATCAGTCCCATGACTGGGTGTGCTCATAGGCTTAACCAGTTCCCTTCACATATCTGGGTTGGAAGCCAGAGAGGTATTCATTCATTCATAGCAGGTCTTAGGCGAGTAAACCTGGTGAAGGCCATCTCTCTGCAAGCTGAAACTCAACTTCAGGCTTGTGGCCATTGATTCCAATAGAGGAACTCTCTACCATGACTGTTGACTTCAGTCTAGGATGCCTTTCACCTACCAATGCCATGTGATCACTGCACTGGTTGCATCCATAGCTATAGAACTCAGTCTACTCCATTGTGTTAGATGATCGTTGATCCAACAAGGTTTGTCCACCTGTTGACAGGTCATTTTTAATCCTGCTGGATGTCTAGTCACTCTCCTCACCAGAAAAGCAAGGTGGAGGTTGCCAGTAACCCAACCATGCAGCATGTAGTACTGGGTTACATTCTATCAGTAGCTTGTGTAAAGTGACTAGACAGAAACAAAAACAAGGACTCTCCTCCTTATTTCACTTCATTAGGTATGAACTGAATTATGTATTATTCAAGCAACTGAAGTCTGTTAGTCTTGGAGTGGGCCATCCTTCTTTGAGTCTCATGGAATGACACTACAGAATCACAAACAAAGAACAGTACCAGATAACAGAAACCACTTCATTTGAAGACTTTCAACAGCAGCAACAACTAAAATGGATAGGATATGCAACTTGAAGAGAAAATAATGGCATAATCAAGATGTTCCACATTACTTTGGGCAAAAGGTTGAAAAGGAAATCTCCAATACTGGAAAGAGTGATAACAGTGAACTTGAGATAACTGTTTTCCTGGTAAACTGTTTTGGGATAACTATTTTCCAGGAAAATAGTTATCTCAATTTCACTGTTATTGCTCTTTCCAGTATTAGATTTTTTTTTTTTTTTTTAATAAATTTCAACTGACACTAAATTTATGTCAAATGTTTCCATATAAAGAAACAACTAATATTACATTACTGTTATTCAGACCACCATGGAATTTCCCAGAGCATCTCGGTGTAATAAAAACCAGCAACTGTGTAAACACTGTAAAATAATATTCATGTGATAATGAATTATTTTCATGAAAATTAGCAGAAAAAGATGATAAACCTACCATGTTCTTTGTTTTGCTTTCATCTTCATCCCAAATGAAAAGATAAGATTTCCTATTATTTTTATTTATTTATTTTTTTTTTTTTTCACCTAATTATCTCTTGGCCATCTCTGAAAGTCTGTCGTCAGCCACCTCTACCCTGATTCATGAAATACCCACCCAGACACGCATTTGTATCCTTTTTACTTTTATTTGTTTGTCTTTGTTTTTAATGCAAAAATTTCCTTTCTTTAATGCATGACAAAAAAAAAAAACTTGTATCTTCAACAAACTTGCACTCTTGAAACCAGAACAGCCATGGCGCGAGTGTCGCATTTGAAGTATCGTTTGTAGTTTCTGCAGAAAACTAATGCACTTAGATTATTTCTTCCCATGAGAAACATGAAACAGTTTCATTTTTACTAACAGGTTCAAGTATGGTTCCACTCTGTGTGGCAAAATCCTTTCAGCATTCATGCACATCCCAAATTAGAAAGAAAAAAAAAAGCTTGACCGACTTGAACAAACTATAAGACGAGAAAAATGAAAACTATATCCATAACATCAATTAATTGATTTTTTTATCATTTGTCAACCCTTTGCACATTATTTAAAGCCAGAAAATATTTTTACACTGCAAGAGTATATTGTTTTGGTTTTTTTTTCTGTTTTTTGTTTTTTGTGGGGTGGGGTATAATAATGGTATTTGTGCATAACTGAATAAAATAAACCCAACAGGAATTGGAACTCGGCTCTCTGATTAACAATTACAAGCTGTTATCCATTATACCACCCGCACAAGAATAGAAAAGCAAAATGTATCACAGCTTATTGTATTTGATGAATGTAACTCCCTCCACCCAAACCATTTTTATTTAATATTCCAGTATTATGGAGTTAAACTAGTTAAAATTACTAGTTGTCTATGGAGTCACAACTCAGCATTTACACTGATGGTACAAGACAAAGTCCAACAGGTTCAATAAAACGAAATTGGCAGCTGATCTCAAAAATGACCTTCAATCCATTGTTAACTGGGGCAAGGATTGACTTGCTAATTTAAATGCCTCTAAAAGAAAACTACTCTCTATTAATCACATTAACCTTTTTTACCTTCTCTCAACCTGGCTGATGCTAACCTCCAGGAGAGCAACTTACTGCACCGTCTTGGTCTCACATTTTCCAGTGACATGAAACAGAGTAATTATATTGAATCAATTGCTACATCTACTGCTAGAAGAGCTGGTTCACTATGTTGTACTAGACAATTTTTCTAGCCAGAATCTATTTTAAACCGTTACAAGTTTACCGTTTGTCTGCATATTGAATATTGCTGCCATATATGTTCTGTTGCTTCTGCTCTATATCTAGAGAGCTTACTACCACATCACTTTGAAACACCAGTTCCTGTATGATCACTGAAGTTAAGCAACATCAAGCCTGGTCAGTACCTAGATAGGTGACAGCTTGGGAGTACCAGATCATAACCAGGCATCAGCCGCAGTTGCAGCCAACCAGCATCATCTACAGCTCCTGCTCACCGTTTCTGCTCCAATCAACCAATCATCTTCAAAAGGCCTACAGCAACAATATGTGATAAACTATCCTTTTCACTCTTCAGTCACTACAAAACTGTCCTCTTCAGGACAACAATTTTAATAACTACCAAAAACTGTCCTTCTCAGGACGATGCTCTTATCCTCCCCCTATACATGAACATGCCAAGATATTTTTTTTGCCTACTGAACTCTAACCTTATTTTTGTTGATGTATTTTAATTAAAATAAACTTGGTAGTATATTTTTTAATCAAGTCTACATTTTGTTTGTTGTTGTCTTCTGTTATTCAATATCTACTACACCATTATCCTTCCCAAGAATACATCGCAATTCACAAGTATAAAATATAAAAGAACATGTGGAGAGTCATGATCACTTATGTTCTGAAGGGACATGGCATTAGAAGAGTTAACTATTTTCTTTTCTCTGTTTTTACTAACTTAGTAGTATACCCATTTCCTTAATGTCTATATTTTTTATGAAATGCTGCATATGCATCTAAATAGTTTCTTTGTTTTCGATCCAGCCTTAAGGTTAGTATCTGACATGTTTGATATATTCAAGGCCCATTATTTATAATTTTTTCCTAAAATATTTTAAAACTCCATTGATGAATATATTTATAAAATTTGGGATCACTGATCAATTTCAACCAGTACATTTTCTCTGCTTTCTGATCAGTTATAAACAATAATTGATTCCTTGGTTTAGGTGTAGTTGTTAATTAGCTACTGTATATACTCGTGGATAGGTTGCACCCCTACTTTGTGGCATAATAATTGATGATTTACTGTTGATTTACAGATAGGTCACACTACAATCTGGGGAGTTGCACAACCCCTTTTAAACATAAGAATTATCAGATATCTACATTTACTTCTACTTTTATTTCAAAACTTACAAATATTAATACACTTTTGCAGTTAAAATACATTTTGTTAATTATCATGTAAACAAAAGGAAGTAACTATTGTACCGGTATTTTTATTTTTACCGCATATTATTTTTATATGGAGCCAACTTGACAAAAAAGAAATAACTACAGAAGAAAATGTTATGGTACATTTAGAAAAAAATGTGTTTAACTATTTATATATCAAGTTAGTTTTAAAATTCATTCAGAACTGAATCCCAAGAATTCTTCTTCACCATCGGCACTGTCAAACATCATTCCCATTTAGTCATCAGTTAATAGGTTTTCATCATTGTCCATTTCGTAGTAGTCGTTCAACTCATCATCACTCGTGATATAATCATCTTCATCTTTGTTTGAAGCAACCATATTCTCATTCTTGGCGTTTTCCATACTTGAAGCAACTAAATACTCATATAATATATCATCCTCAGTTCCATCTATGGCATTTGACATGCCATATTTTTGAAGGACTTGATAATCATTTCTTCATGGATTTTTCATAAATCATGATGATAAGGTAGCGCAGATAGGTCGCACCCCTTATATTTTGTGAAAAAAGTGCAACCTATCTGTGAGTATATACAGTAATTATTGTATATCACACTGAAAAATTCCAACATTTTAGTACAGACATAGTCCAAGATTCTTCAAATTACATCAATAAATTACACAAGAGACACATGACTTAGTTGATTAAAGCTTTAGTCTCTTGGCAGTTGTGAGTTCAATTTATGGGTCTGATAATGCTTAAGAGTCATTTACTCTGGTTTGGTGGTAGTTAAAAGTTAAAGAAATAGCGACAAATAGGTGAATAAAATTGATGAGTATTCTTTGATATGAATTATCTCCCTTCAATATGGAAAATAGAATGAGATCAATCTACTCCTGTAGATTGAATAAAAGATGCTGTTAAAAATTCTGTGGAGTTTACTGAATATGGTGACAGGCACCTGAAGAGGGCCAGGGACTACAAAAGCTGAAAAATGTTGAGTATAACAAACTGCATTGCACATACTGATCTGAATAATAAGGTATATAAAACATGAAAACATATATCATGATACAACATATGATAAAAACATTACTAATATTTATGCAAAATATTAACTTCAGAGACATGCCGAGAGAGAAAAGAGTGCATTTTTAATTTGCAAAAAGCCTACTCTTAAGGCCAAATATCTCAAATGATTAATAATTTAAAAATATGATGATATAGTGTCAGCTACTGTTTATGTAACCGCAGGAAGGATTTATTAAACAAACACAACACTTTCAGTCACTTTATACTGTGACAAAGCAAATATTCCAACTAGATATCTATAGAAGTAATTACATTTGGTGTGTGAACATTTTTCTGTACCATATCTTTTCAGGTCATGGGGGATCCTGGCTTTCCACAACTTTCTGTCTTTTGTTGTTCTAAATAATTTGATTAATTTGTTTTTAATCTTTGCCATCACTTTATGTATTATTTATTTATTTTAACGGCATGTTAACCCATCAGCGGTTATTTTATGCCAAGAGGTTGGTAGCAAGGTTCACGTAAATTTTGTGATAGTAATCAAATTTAGAGTTACATTTTTGGTGTAGCTTTATTTCCCAAGAATTTTGTTTGGTTCTTAAGTCATGTCAAATTTTCTGTGATTGTTTTATACTGAATGGTTCAGGGATCATTTTGAGGGATTCTTTTGTATGGTAGTGATAATGTTTATAGCTATTTTATTTATTTATTTTTTTTTAATAATTTTAGAGTTAGTCTGATCTATATTTGATCCTGACAGAATAGGATAAAGAAGAAATATGAAATGCTTATCAATCTAACATGTTTCACTTTTATTAAAGTTGTGTCAGAGATTGAGACATGGAGAAAAAGAAACTTTGGTATTTTCACTTTTGCGTTGTTTGATTTTCATTGGTCAGTCATATATCAAGTGCATTCAACTCTTTTAATTTTATGTCATTTTATTTCTTTCAAGGAGGACAAAATGCTGCCTGTATTGAATTTTTCAAATAGATCTTTCATATAATTTGTGTTACTACTAAGCATGCATACACCTATTGACTCTTTCACACAAACACACATATAACATTTCACCATTCTCACATATGTATACAAATACAATTTATATCCTATTCCAGAACTTTATTAACCAAAATAAAATATCATTACTCATTCAAATCCACAACCAACTTCTTGTATTTTTGCCATTAATGTTGATTTGTTAAAACTATATTGTCTCTTTTTTTACTGGATTTTATTCTTACAATGAAAATTGTGGGATTATTCTAAACAGCCAAATTACAAGCAGTCCCACAACAATATTTTATGTTATTGTATCGAATCCAGACACTCCGGATTTTGTCATTTAAAATCCCGAGTAGAAGGATTCCTACACTATCTCAATATTTTTCTTAGTTTCTGAAAGGCATCTTTCGGTGTTCCTATGTTCCTTCAGATTTCTGAACCACATTTTCCATAGCCTTTTACTACACTACCCAGATAGTTAAATTTACAAACCTACTTGATTTTGATGTCCCTGGTATGTAAATAATATAAATGTGATGATAAAGGGTAAAAAAAAAAAAAAAATACATAAATTGCATAGGGCAACAAAAAACAAGAAGTTGTGGAGAGCCATGATTGCCTACATCCTGAAAAGATAGGGGTACATAAAAGCAGATTAATATTAAAAAACACTAATGGCTTTCTTTATCATCTCACCAAAGAACAAATAAAATAATTTTTGCAGGACAACTATATGTGTGGAAAGGATGCTAGAATAGTTAAGAACTTTTACTGAGGGCAAACTGCTTACACATGGATAGAAAAGGAATTGAGTAGGTACACAAAAATAGAAAGGCGTCATAAGACAAGGATGTGTCTTCTCACCGGATTTGTTCAACCTCTACAGTGAGACTGTCCTAAAGGAGCTGGAGACTCTATCAGGATTCGTTATCAGTGGATGTAATCTTATTATAAGATATGCAAATGACACCATGTTGATGGCAGACAGAGAAGCAAAACTAAAGGACTTCCTAGCCAGGGTAGTAAAGGAAAGCAAGATGATGAGACTGTCAACAGTAAGATAGCAGAAAGTATGGTTGTTAGCTCAAGATGCAAGCCACAAATTGGGGATGCCAACATCAAAAAAGTACAGAAGTATATATATATATATATATATGGAAAGTGTTTTTACATAGAATGGCAAATGAGAACCAAAAATTCAATTGGATTTTGGGATAAAAAGCATTAAAAAAAAATTAGCAAACTACTAAAAAAATAGGAAAATTTTGTTAGAAACAAAGAAAAGTGTTGAACTATTATGAAATATCTTATTTGGCATTGAATGCTGAACAATCTCATTACAGATGAAGAGAAAATTGGAGGCAACAGAAATACAATCATACAGAGAATACCATGGACAGAGTGCATAAGCAATGAGGAAGTTTAAAAAAAATAAAAACAAATGGACACTCAGAAAGCTGAAACTTCTTAGACATATAATGAGGAAAGAGAGCTTGGAGAATCTGATACTCACAGAACATATCAAAGGCAAGAAGGACAAGGGATATTGAGCTTATATGAATGGATAGCAGAACAAAGGAGAGTGACTTGACAAAGGGACAAAGGTTGCTAAAGGTTACAAGGGATAGGAAGTTGTGGAGTGCTATGATTGCTTCTCCATGGAGAAGCAATCACTTATAGCAACATGCATAATAAATCTGATTGAAAACACAGCAAAAATAGTATTTATTTATTTTATTGCCAACAGATGTACTCCAATTCCATAAGAGGGAAAAGCAATAAAAATTCATGTATATAAGACTCCTGGAAACTGGAAAAACTTAAAAAAACAAAACAAAAAATTTATATTTCATAGTTACAAATAAGACTTCTTCCCTCAAAAACTACAAAATCCCGATATTGTATCATAATTCTTTTATTCTTTAGGAGTCGCTGCTGAAAAAAATTGTCATATATTGGTAATAGCATAAAATATTTCTCTCAAAAATATTGACCTGTCATCTCTCTCTCTATTTCTGAACAAATCTGTAAACATAGCACAAATCTATGTTCTCCTTTCAAATTTCAATCAGATTTTGGTCAAGAATGCAACAATACTCTGCCTCTCCTGCTGTAAAAAACAAAACAAAAAACGGTTACAAATCTTTGAGATCTTTTACATCAAATTAAATCAACTCCCTCTCAATGAAATGTTTCAAGCTTGGCATGCATGTGTCAAAATTCCTTTTTATTCTTACTGGTTGCTTTATTTTAGATATGTGCAAAAGTTTCAAACAGAAAAATCATTTTTTAACTGTGTAGTCTTTAGTTTTTGAGAATGTTCCCTGGAAACTTTTGCATAGATCTAATACAAATATTCCATGATTCAAAACTGCATCAGCACATCATGTGCACTTAGTTGGTCCTATGGTTAGTGATATGTAGTGTTTTTATTTTATCACATCATGTCATTGAATATGAGAAATATGTCACTTTATCATGTCATTCACAACTGACTTTGGTCAAGTTACATTCTTAAATATATTATATAAACAACTGACACATAGTTTATGATGTCATTTAAAATTTGGCAGGTTTCTCCTTAGCAAATTTAAAAGTTTTACTATTCTCTGCATCTAAATTATTAATTTTTTTTTCTCTTTTTTTGCATAAAAGAAAATTTCCAGTGCCATCCTTAGTATAATGTTAGGGAAATATTAGTGTGAAGAATGAGGAGACTTACCTCCCACAAAGCGAATTTGCTTGGCGTTGAAAGATTGCAACCAGCATTAAAAGTGAAATGGGTTATTCCAAAATTCTTATCTCATCGGCAGATGTACAAAGAAGAAAAAAAACTAAGAATTTAAACCAGCTTGAATTTATAAAACAGGAAGTCATGGGCAAATGAGAATTAAGCCTCATATGCAAATTTTAGCTGCCCCTGACACAGGCATAAATAGCAAGTCTGTAAGGAAGACAGCAGAACTTTTGTTGGCATGACGGCATGCATATGTATGTACATACGAGAATAAGGAAGAGGTCACTCACAACAGCTCAGTTGGTAGAGCAGAGGACTGGAAAAGAAAGCAAGCACTTTAAACCATTTCAGTCATCGCAAATGACGGGTGAACTGATTACTGACTACAAGCTATTTTGGCTCTACTTTGACAATCATGGACTGGTTCGATTTGAAATTAATACCGGAATTTGATAACTCCCCACCTGGTTCGTCTATTGTTGAGTGGTTTGAGAAGGTAGAGCATGCTTGCAAACTGTTCAAAATCAAGGAGCCTGCATTGGTCATCCCATTGAGGCTAACGGTCTACCAGCAACTTGGGGATGAAGTGAAGTTGGATGGAATCAAGTATGCCCTTTACACAGCATTTGGCACAGATGAGTCCATTGCTTGGAGGCAATTTGGGTGGGAACTCCTTCCTGGGGAAACATTTGATGTGTACCTGGCTGATTTAAGAAAGCTGTTGGTACCATTCGGGGGTGTTAACGACCAGATACTGATGTGTGCATTTTTGGAAGGTCTACCCTTTGATGTCAGCTGGTTTCTGCAAGCATCATCAAAGCTGGGGGAGATGGGTATTGACCAGCTGCTGAATAGAGCCATTTTGAAGGAGCTGGGGAATGTTGCAGAAGCTGCACAAACAGAGGAGGCCATGTGTAAATCAGAGGAGAATGTTGCCGGCAACTGTCATGTCCCCATAGCTCAGTAGGGCCCCAAATGCTACAAGTGTGGTGGTCCCAACTACTTCTCCCGAGAGTGCAGGAGTCGAAGTAATATGGTGAGCAGGAATCGTAGTAAACCACATTGCTATCGCTGTAACAGTCTGGGCCATCTAGCGTGGAACTGACCGGGGGAAACAAGCTTGGTGGGCAAGGAACTGTTGCCACCCTTGCCCCCTGTCAATCAGTATGTACAGATTTGCCCATAGTCAGGGTACATGTGAATGGTGTGTAATGTTTGGCTCTCATTGACACAAGATATTCCCATTCAATAACCAGTGCAAACTGCTGTCAAGGCTGGAAGGAACAACATGTGATGATTAGGACGATTGACAAGGCATCCCATGCGGACTGTGGAATTGGAGTGATTTCAATCCTAACAGATGGAGGTGATTGTGCCGGGGTAAATGCACTGGTGGTTTGTAACAAGCCTTTGGGGTACAATTTGCTGATTAGAATGGATGCCATATGAAAGCTAGGTGGTGTTATGGTCATGCATACACGGGAAGTGCAGCTTGGGAGAAATTGTGAATCATGTATCACCATTGCAATTGAGGAACGAGATTTCTGTATCGCATATGACCAACGAACAAAGACAGCGGAACGGAAGTGGATGGGAAATAAAGCACCAGATCAATTGTGCAACACCATTGCAGAATATAAAGTGTCAATTAAGAACAGAGCTGCCTATGAGAGCAAACTGAAGGCATGGATTGTGGACAGCTGGCTGATACCATATCCACAAGACCAGTTGGGGCCCCCAAGAGGATTAATCCCCTTGATGGCCATTGCACAAGCCACCAAGGCTAAGGTACAGCCAGTGATGGATTATAGGGAGATAAATCAATACATAGAGGCCTTTATGGTGGATGCAGACATGTGTGCCAAACGAATGAGGAAATGGCAGTAGCAAGGAGCCAATGTGGCTCTGCTTGACCTGTGAAAAGTGTATCTTCAAATATGAATCCATGAGACGTTATGGCCTTTCTAACCAGTTATCATCAAAGGAAGGAGGTACTGCTTGACGTATCTGGGTTTTGGCCTTAATGTGGGTCCCCTAATTATGAAATCAATCATCAAAACAGTGCTAGATGAGGATGAGCTGATGAAAAGAGCTGCGTCGACATATGTCAATGACATATATATATATATATATATATATATATATATATATATATAAATGAGGGCATATTTTCGGTAAATGAAGTAAGGCACAGATTAGAATCCTTCAGCTTGTCTAGCAAAGACCCTATTCAATTAAAGGATGTGGCCGTTGTGCTTGGGCTTAAAGTTTGAGGAGAGCACAACACATTGCAGTGGAAGCGAGGGAGCTCAGTTCCAGAACTCCCCACTTCACTAATGCAAAGCACAGTATTTTCCATATGCATGAAGTTGGTGGGGCACTTTCCCATCTGAGGGTGGCTCCATGCAACCACGGGAATGATAAAAAGATGAGCAAGCATGATAACAAACAGCAGGCATGACACTATAAAAGACGCTCCTCTTACACAGATGATTGTTGAAACGCTAACTAGAGTGCACCAAGACGACCCCGTTCAGGGAGATTGATGCATGACTGGAGAAGTCAACACATGAGTTGATGCAAGCTCCCTGGCAATAGGTGTGGTGCTGGAAAACCAGGGAGTTATACTAAAAGATGCGTGTTGGCTTCGACCAAGAAATGACATGCAACATATAAACCTGGCTGAATTGAATGCTGCGTTGAAAGGTATAAATCTGGCATTACAGTGACGGGCCAAGGTGGTACACCTATACACAGACTCGGTATGTGTATACCAATGGCTACAGAATATTCTGACAGGCAAGACACGAGTGAGCATGAAAGCTGCAAGTGAAATGCTAGTGTGCAGGAGACTGGCTAACCTACAGCAGCTAATTGAATAATATGGTTTGATAGTTGATGTCAAACTATGTCACAGAGGAACCTATCTGATAAGTTGACTAGAGTACCAAAAAGATGGCTTGACATTTTGAAACAGGGATCAGTCAGCAACATGCATGGCCATTACGAGTCAGCTGACCATTGAACAAATCCACACAATACATAGCAAGAGCAGTTATCCTGGCATTCGACGTTTGACTTACTTCATCCAGAAAGTATGTCCTGCAGTGACAAAAGTGATGGTTAGGTCGGCCATACAAGGTTGCGAGGAATGCTGTGCAGTGGACCCTGCCCCAGTCCAGTGGAACAAAGGGCAAGCTTGGGGTAGACAAAAACTGGTGGTGACTGGGCATGGATGTGACTCATCATACTGGCAATCATTTTCTAACTTTGACGGATTGCGGACCGACGTGTTTCATTGTATGGCGCCCACTAGTGCAACAAGATGCATTATCGATTATACAACAAATACAAGCTATCTTCTATGAATGTGGTCCCCCTCCATTAAAATATTAACAATGCCCCAACTTTCTGTAGCCAAGATTTTCAGGACTCCGTGGTCGAGTGGGGAGTGTGAGTAAGATACAGAGGCGCATACACTCCAGAGGGTAACAGGATAGCAGAGCAGTGTCGCCGCACTGTTAAAAGGATAGCAGCCAGAACATGGTGATCCATTCAAGAAGTCATGTATTGGTACAATGTCACGCCTAAAGATGATGTAACACCATCAACTACGCTGGCCAACAGAATATGTCCATACAGACAGCGGATAAAGGGGATAGATCAAGTAATGCCGAATATTCTGAAGAATACCAAAGAACCATATAAAATTGGTGATCTCATATGGGTCAAGCCCCCAAATGGACGTTGTACCACTAGATTTAGCAGAGGACGCATTGATGGAGTTATTAGCTCACAAACTGTCCGGGTCAATGGTGTGCCACACCATGTGAAAAACCTTTGCCTGCAACACAAGTTAACTGCCTCAGAAGAAGAGCATTACAGCGAAGATACATCATCTGATAGTAATTCGGAGACAACAATGTTTTGCACAATGCAGTCAGATGGTCTGTCCCCTGTATCAGAGAGTACAGATTTGGATGACGAGGAAGGCCATGATGACACCAAAAATGCCAAGGACACACAGAACATAGATGTGGCAGTATTGCCACCGGAAGCATCCCCCTCCGCCTCTATGAAAGTGTGTTCATCAAAGATGTTTGCCACCCCAACCCCCTGCACTGTCATCTGTGTGATCATGAGATCAGGAGGGAGTGTGAAGAACGAGAAGACTTACCTTGTCGTGTCAGATCCTGTTGAAAGATTGCGACTGGCATTAAAAGTGAAATGGATTATTCCAAAATTCCTATTGGGCAGATGTACAAAGAAAAAGAAAAGAATTCAAACCAGCTTGAATTTATAAGATAGGAAGTCTCGGGCAAACTAGAATTAATATGCAAATTTTAGCTGCCCCTGACACAGGCATAAATAGCGAGTCTGTAAGGAAGACAGCAGAACTTTTGTTGGCATGACGGCATGCATATGTATGTACATACGAGAATAAGGAAGAGGTCACTCACAACAGCTCAGTTGGTAGAGTGGAGGACTGGAGAAGAAAGCAAACACTTTAATCCATTTCAGTCATCGCAAACGACGGGTGAACTGAATTACCTACAATTAGAATTGTGTTTAAATTTCTTTTTTGTCTTTTTGTTACTCTGCTACTTAGTGCATATGCAGTCAGTTAAATGTAATCTGTTGTTTATAAGCCTTAGTGCATGTGGTGTAATGTGTAGAGGCTCAAAATGAGAAATCATGAAGCTGAGTTCAAATTCCAGCTGAGTTTGTTACATTCTCTTTTGCACAAATACCCTTGGAAAATATATGAATTCATTTCTTCTACCCACAGCTAGGAGTTAAATATTAGGACTTATATCAAGAAAAATCATTATCTTTTTTTTTATTAAAACAATTCTCCCCAGGCAAGATGATAATGCCACAAAAATGCAAGAGGTTATTTTTTTCATGTTGCCATTTTTTGATATATAGAGGCATACAATCACTGAGCCTGGTCAGTACATAGATCGGTCACTGCTTGGGAATATAAGGTGCTTTAAACTTGAATGTGTCGGTGGTATAATGGATAATGGCTCAGAATTGTTAGTTAAAGAGCCAAGTTCGAATACCAGTTGGGTTTGTTATATTCACTTACATGCAAATATCCTTGAGAAAGGCATGAATCCAACTGTTCTCTCCTCCATCTATATGTAAGACTCGTATCAGTAAAACCATTATCCTCCCCACCCAAATTCTTATAAATAACCTGCAAATGAAGTTTTGGAAAATGAATGCATGAATCAATGTGATATATAGTTTTGTATGTCATATCTGCCACACACAACACACATATATACTATATAATATAATATACTTGCATTAGCCTATTCTGATTCTGGTAATGCAAGTCTCGATGCCATTATAAAAGAAAGATCTGATTATTAATATATTTTCTGTTGTTAAAATCACATAGTGGTGTGAATTATGTAAAGAGGCAGCTTGTTAACAGGTTGGTGTACCTGGCAGAATGGATCTGATGTTGCAATAACCAAAATCTGTAATGAAGCCATCATTTCTCCCGAGGTAAGGTGATAATGCCACAAAAATGCAAAAGGTTACTGAGAGTGAGAGAAAATGAGAATATCTTTGTGAAGAAATAGGACTATAAAAGAACAGGTTTCATGAAGACAGAAGGTGGTGATTGATGTTGCATTTTAAAAAAAAAATGATATCTTAAAAATATATAATGAAAAAGACCTTCATTTTCATTCTTAATCAGATACAAAAAAAAAAACTTATTTTGAATGAACAGATATGTAATTGGCTGGATATTGTAAAAAGAAAAAAAAAAAGAACCTGAAAATTATATTTTATCTCTCTTTTTTTTTTTAATGTGAAAAGTTAACTTTTAAGTTTGTTTTTTAATTTTTGTTCTGTTTTGCATTTAAAGAAAAATCTATCCTCAAAGGTAGAATAATTTCTCTTTTTGAAGTTGTCCGATATCCCAACTTGTGCACTGAGAAATTTGTTTAAAGAGGCTAACAAGATTAAGAAACCAGAAAGAAAAGCTCTTTGGATCAAAAAGTCAGCATATACAATCTTCGAGTCAAACAGAACAAACCCCAGATAAAAGCAGAATCTCTTTCTCTTTCTCTCCATCAAGAGATAGATCATTGTGACTTGTTATCAGGTCTACATAATGTTATTATTACTCTTTGCTACTACTCAACATTGTATAAGTGGAGTCTATTAGCCATGAGATATGACCATGATTTTTTTTTCTGTTTGAATCATAAAACAGCCATCAGTAATATATATAAAAGCTGTGTGTGCTGGACAAGTACCAGCAAAAAAGAAAATGTGTGTGTGAAAAGGTAATATATAAAAGCTTGTTTACTTCTTATCCTCATCCCCCCCACTTTCTTTACATTGTGAACAGTATTTTCATTCCTGGATTGAGCTCTGATGAGGGTGAGGTATGAAAACTGGTCAGCTATTTCCAATATATATTTTTTTTTTCATGTTGCCATTTTTTCTTCTGACTGAATTTTCTTTTGCCCAATTCCCTTTTCTCTTTTTCATGTTTGTTGGTTGGTTGATTTTGCTTAGCAACATATCAACCTCTATCAGTTATTTAATGACAAAATCTAAATATTTTGAACACAGTTTTATGGCTTCAACTACAGATAAAATATATTGTGGGTCAGTTTACTATAAAATGTATTGTTAGTAATTCTGCTTCAAAAATGTATTGTTGGTCATTTTAATATAAATGTTTCATTTGTAATTTTTTTTTTATATAAAAATGTATTGCTGGGAATTTTTCTAGAAAAATGTATTTTATACTGTCATAGTATATTGTTTTTGTTTAGGGTTCACTATTTGCTCATAGCTGGGACTCTAACGAGTTACCACCCTGGGTCAGAGAGAACCTGGGAACAATAGTAATTAAAATCCCCAATCTCCCAATGAGACGCCTTACTGCCAGATGTAGCATACCTAGGACTAATTTCATGTTTGTTTTTATAGCATTGATAGAAAAAAAGGAATGAGAAGCTAGAAAAGTTTGATGGCAATGATACAGGATACTTTTAACATTCATTTTTCTCTTCATTCAAATAAGAAATATTAGGGGGAAAAAACATCTATTCATATTTCTTTATTTATATCAGCATTTTTGTCAGTCTACTAATTCCAGGAACTAAGACCTTCCCCAAATCTGTCAGACATGGAGTGTAATGGGCCTTAACATGTTATACTATACGTTGAGTCGTTGGCAAGGAGTTTGAATAATTATCTTTCCTCTAGACTGACTTGATTAAATATGTTACAAAAGAGGGTTTTTTTTCTCCCAATTTTATCATCAGATTATCTACTTTTAGTCTAATATATAGAGGCATACAATCACTGAGCCTGGTCAGTACATAGATCGGTCACTGCTTGGGAATATAAGGTGCTTTAAACTTGAATGTGTCGGTGGTATAATGGATAATGGCTCAGAATTGTTAGTTAAAGAGCCAAGTTCGAATACCAGTTGGGTTTGTTATATTCACTTACATGCAAATATCCTTGGGAAAGGCATGAATCCACCTGTTCTCTGCTCCATCTATGTGTAAGACTTGTATCAGTAAAACCATTATCTTCCCCACCCAAATTCTTATAAATAACCTGCAAATGATTGAGAAGTTTTGGAAAATGCATGCATGAATCAATATGATATATAGTTTTGTATATCATATCTTCCCTATATATATATATATATATATATATATATATATAGCGCATAATGAGAAACCACGTTTACTTTCTTAATATGTATATATAGAAAAAAACAACTAAAAAGTTGCAAATTAAAAAAATAATAATATTTTTTTATGAAAGTATTTATTTATATTTGATATTTCAGATTGACCTCGATCTTTCTTCAGAAATAACTGTTTTTAGAGGTTTGTTTACAAGTAGCATCCGTCACAAGATGCGGACGTCATGTGATATGGAACGCCACTGTGTTCGAATATTTTTAATGTAAATCTAACTGTAATAATATTTTAGATGTTGTTTAAAAAAAAAAAAAATTTAACTATATCTAAAAAAAATGTTTAACTATTGAAATATTTATAAAGATTTAAAATACCCAAGTCTTTATTTAACCCTAGTTTATATGCATTTAATTTTAAAATCCAGTATTTTTCTTTTTTTCTGTGTGTGTATGTGGAACTGAAATCAGAATCAATCAATAAACATTTACAGTTTTCTAATGAGTGTCCTGATTGATTAAAGTGTTCAGCTATGGAGGAATAAGGATTTTTTTGACGTATGGTTTGTTTATGATTGTTGAAGCGAAATCTAAAATTATTTCCAGATTCACCAATATATCCACTATTGGGACATATTGTGCAGAATAAATAGTAGATTATGTTATGGCTATCACAGGTGAGGCGAGGTGGGTGTATCTTGATATTGGTGTTGGGTACAGAAAATACATTATCTATTATCAAGTGCTTGCAAACTAAGCAACGAGGTTTGTTACATTTATAATTTCCTGATTGGTTTGTATTGTTTAGATATTTGGTAGAGGTGACGATAGCTGATAGGTTAGGTGATTGTTTCTTTGCATTTATGGGTGGTTTATCGAAAATGTCTTTGATCTTTTTGTCTAACTGAAGGTTCTTGTAATCCTTTTGTTAAATTGTGAATAAGTGTGTGGGAATATTGATTGTGGTTAAAAACCATGGGAATCTGAATGTTGTTTTTACTTTAATGAATGTGGATGTGATTTGATCCAGTGTTGCTTGTCTCTGATTACAATCTTGAAAGACCCATGGTTGAACTCTGCATTGTCTATGGTGGGTAGGAATTCTTTCCATCAGGTATTCGATATATATGTGACACTGTAGAGGGGCATCAGATGTCGTCACAGCTTCAGAAATGGAATGTGTGATGTCTATCACACTTCATTCAAAATCCGGTAACTCATGTCACCTTTCCATGAATAACCTAATTAGTATTCACACTGACTCACAAGATGTCAGAGCAGTACTGATTTAGATTTGGGCATCAAAGTACAGAGGTGGGTAAGTGAAATTTGGGGAGAAGGAAATTGGCCCATTTCAGGTCTAATCTTTTGGGCTAATTTATACAGTTCATCATCAGCTTAGACCATGATTAGTTATGACCAATAATATTTCGATCCCCATTTTTTATTCTAAATATTGCATCTTAAAAACTTGAAGTATAATCATGTATTGGATGTCCCTAAAGTCTGGACACATAGGCAAAAATGCATATTTTCAGGAAATGAAATTTTCAAAATTTTATTGAATTAGAATATTCACAAATAGCAACTTCAATATGATTTCCATCATTTGTGAGGCAAAGTTTGATGCATTTTTCAAGATTCATGTGAACTTGATATAATAACTGCACAGCCGTCAATTTTAGCATATTCACTCTTTATGCGTTTAATTAAGTGCATTGCATCTGTGATTTTCATTGAATACACCATCTCCTTTAGCATACCCCAGAAAAAGAAGTCAGTTTTTTCTTCTTTCAACAAAACCATGTTTAATCTGTGAAAGTAAAAAAAATATAGTAAATGTTATTTCCTGTGTCCAGACTTTAAGGATACCCTATATACACTCTGTTTCCATGATACTGCACATTGTCATTGACTTAGGAGCATGATTGGTTACGACTAATAGGTCATAAATTGATCTGGTTGTCATTGACTTAGGAGCATGATTGGTTACGACTAATAGGTCATAAATTGATCTGGTTGTCATTGACTTAGGAGCATGATTGCTTACGACTAATAGGTCATAAATTGATCTGGTTGTCATTGACTTAGGAGCATGATTGGTTACGACTAATAGGTCATAAATTGATCTGGTTGTCATTGACTTAGGAGCATGATTGGTTACGACTAATAGGTCATAAATTGATCTGGTTGTCATTGACTTATGATTGGTTATGACTAATAGGTCATAAATTGATCTGGTTGTCATTGACTTAGGAGCATGATTGGTTACGACTAATAGGTCATAAATTGATCTGGTTGTCATTGACTTAGGAGCATGATTGGTTACGACTAATAGGTCATAAATTGATCTGGTTGTCATTGACTTAGGAGCATGATTGGTTACGACTAATAGGTCATAAATTGATCTGGTTGTCATTGACTTAGGAGCATGATTGGTTACGACTAATAGGTCATAAATTGATCTGGTTGTCATTGACTTAGGAGCATGATTGGTTACGACTAATAGGTCATAAATTGATCTGGTTGTCATTGACTTAGGAGCATGATTGCTTACGACTAATAGGTCATAAATTGATCTGGTTGTCATTGACTTAGGAGCATGATTGCTTACGACTAATAGGTCATAAATTGATCTGGTTGTCATTGACTTAGGAGCATGATTGCTTACGACTAATAGGTCATAAATTGATCTGGTTGTCATTGACTTAGGAGCATGATTGCTTACGACTAATAGGTCATAAATTGATCTGGTTGTCATTGACTTAGGAGCATGATTGGTTACGACTAATAGGTCATAAATTGATCTGGTTGTCATTGACTTAGGAGCATGATTGGTTACGACTAATAGGTCATAAATTGATCTGGTTGTCATTGACTTGGGTGCATGATTGGTTACGACTAATAGGTCATAAATTGATCTGGTTGTCATTGACTTAGGAGCATGATTGGTTACGACTAATAGGTCATAAATTGATCTGGTTGTCATTGACTTATGATTGGTTATGACTAATAGGTCATAAATTGATCTGGTTGTCATTGACTTAGGAGCATGATTGGTTACGACTAATAGGTCATAAATTGATCTGGTTGTCATTGACTTAGGAGCATGATTGGTTACGACTAATAGGTCATAAATTGATCTGGTTGTCATTGACTTAGGAGCATGATTGGTTACGACTAATAGGTCATAAATTGATCTGGTTGTCATTGACTTATGATTGGTTACGACTAATAGGTCATAAATTGATCTGGTTGTCATTGACTTAGGAGCATGATTGGTTATGACTAATAGGTCATAAATTGATCTGGTTGTCATTGACTTAGGAGCATGATTGGTTATGACTAATAGGTCATAAATTGATCTGGTTGTCATTGACTTAGGAGCATGATTGGTTATGACTAATAGGTCATAAATTGATCTGGTTGTAAGATGGCCTGTAATTAATTTTGCAATCTTTTTTACTTTAGGCATTATTGCAGTTTTTATAATTTTTATAGTTTCTATGTTTGATGATATCCTTTGTATTATCTTTCCTATTGTTTTGTTACTTATTTTTATGTTTGTCAGGTTTAAGTCCAACACTGCATACTCCTGTACAGTTGATTTAATATTTGCTAAGCATACAAAAACCCAAAATACATGTGCAGAAAACAGAAAACCTTTTAGTTGTAAAACATACCAAAAGACAAAACATCTCATTAGCTGCTGGTGCTTGATTGTGGATTGTTGGTGTTGTGTGCCATCTGTTCAATCCTTGTAAATCATTTGATGTTTGGGTGCCTTTCTTCAAATATGCAAGGAGTTTATTCAGTAGGGATAAACCTGCTGATAATACCTTAGTGGTAAATTTCCTTTCTTTTCTCGAGGGACACGAGAGAATGCTAGTGGTGCTAGGAGCTCAGAGATGGGGCAGAAACTGTCATACACTAAGCTGGGAAATTCTCACACTGCCAGATGTGGAACAATCATAGTCAGACATACCAATTCATGGGTTGGTCATAAAAGTTATAAGTCATTGACAATCTGTATTAACCTTGTAGATTCACAGTCGTTGCTGTGGTTGTTAGTTTTTCGATACTTTTCCTGTAATTCCTTATGTTTTGTTCAAGCACATTTTATTATTTTAATATTTTTGGATAAAGTCTTCTTGTTCTTTTATTATTCTCTTTCTGATATGTCCCGGAAAAGAATATATTTGTTTGAAGTAGCAAAGTGGTTTTGGACTATTGTAACCAAGTAGGACAATCTAGCTGGTAAGTGTAATGGACTGGCCCTTGTCGTAGTGGTCGGCAATACGCGAAGACTATAGGCATAGCCAATAGGTGTCCGATAGGCGTCGTCCTTGGACCTCCACATCAGTCTGTATTTATGGCTGACACCAGCCAATCATATTACTGTGAGGGGGAACCCAGGTGTATGCATATTCATTACATCACTTTCCTTTATAGTGTTTTTTTTTTTTATCATTTTCTAACACTCAGTAACCTCTTGTATTTTAGTGGCTTTATTGCTTTGCTTGGGGTGAAATGATTAAAAATATAAATGTGTCTGTAAGGCATCAAATCATTCCAGAAAAAGTCCTGTGGATGCAGGCAATTGACTGTAGTCACTTCAGAGGAATAAGACCCTCACCAAGTACCACATGCAAAATAGATGCTTTCAAACTCTAGTATAAAAACAACCTCTGCCTGTTTGCAGTCTCAAGTATAAACATGACCCCTGCCTGTCTGCAGTCTCAAATATAAACACAATTGCTGTCTGCTTATAGACTCTAGTATAACTACAAATTCAGATTTCAACAAGTAACTCAATATTATCTTATTAAATACTTTGTACCATTTTTCCTTCAGGGCATCAGCGACCATGGCTCCGCAATTTCCTATCCTTTGTAACAGTGAGCAATATTTGTCATGTTACTGTCTCTCCTCTTTCATTTACGCAAACTCACTAGGTAGGTTACTTTCCGTTCCCCCTCTTGTTTTCATTTTGTCCTATATTCTCCAAGCCTATTTTAGGTGTTGCAGAAATTTCAACTCTTTCTTTTTGTAAATCTAAATGTTTTTCATTCCCATTTTCATATGTTCCATCCATGATATTCTCAGTATCTTTCTGCAGAACTACATCTCTTTTGCTTCAACTCTTTTCTGTCAGAAAATAATCTTGGATTCACTGACATATATTAGGATTGATATCACATAACTGTTCAGCAATTTTTTTTTGTTGTTTCAAACAAAATTTTCAAGATTATTAAAGAAAAAGGGTAACAGTTATGGAATAACTGTCATACTAATAAACTAAACAATATGCAACCAATCATCAGTGAATGTTTCTCTGGCTATCAAAAGATAAGAAGAGAGGATATGGTTCTCACCAGACTCCATATTGTAAATATACATGTTACTCACAGACATTTATTGAGAATGTGTCAGGAGTCATATACGGTCAAGCACATACTGTTGGAATGTTACAGCTTCTGGGAAATCCAAAACTAGTATTACAGAATGAATGATCTTAGAAAACTTTTTGAAAATATTAAACTAGATAACATACTTTAATTTATCAAAAAGATTGGAGTTTACAATAAAATATAAAAAAAGAAAAAAATTAATAAAAAATGTTTATAAGTGTTTACACAAAGAAAAAACTTACATTCAGTCATTTGTGACAAACGATAAAACTTGTTTTCAATCATAACTGAAGAACAATAAAACTTCTTCTCTACTATACTTGGGAAAAATTTTCCTTCAGCCATAACTGACAAACTATGAAATTTTCCTTCAGCATCACTTCCCTAATAATTATACTGTTCAAAAATTTAAATGCAGTATCAATTGCCATTTTCTATTGTCTTGATCTCTATCCTTTTTTCCTATCCTCAATCACCCCCTACACCCACTCTGTTCTCTCACTTTCACTCTCCATAACCCCCTGCATGTTAATGATACTCCTGCCTTGCTTGGGGTGAAATGCTTAAAAAAAAAAAATTTAAGCTACCTCTTGTGGAGGGCTCTTGATTGGGCCTTCAGCTTGATCAGGAGTTTGAAAGTCCCTAAGTCTCTGAATATTCTCAGTATTGGAAGTTCTCCTGGTTGCTATTTGATCTGGGTTTTCATTTGCACAGGACTTTCTTTTTCTTGCTGCAGCTTTGGCTCTTTTGATTACAATCTGGTCCTCTGTTGGAAGAGATTTCTTTTTGCAAGGCATGCTGCTGCTGTATGTGATAGGCAACAATAAAATTGATCACTACATTTAAGTATTGCATTAAGAATTAAGCTTACCTTTTGAAAGTTCAACAATAATTCTTCTGCCACCACTTAATTTAAAGATGATTTATGTAGGTCCTTACTTTCTGTACAAACAATAATTTTTATTTCATGGGTGACTTTTGCTGGATTTCGCAATTAATTTTGATTATTCCCAAATTTATTTCCAAGTTACAAAAATGATCATACAAAAGAACTTGTAAAAAGTAACGTAAAAAAATTGACAAAAACAATCACTGTAATGAAAACTTGGGATTTCAAAATTTCAGGATTGTCGGTCAAGATCTGGCCTGGAATGTTTTTAATTTGCTCACAGAGTTGGCCTGATTCCAAAATCAGCTACGGCCTTTAGGAGTAAAGTTGAAAAAGTGTGACACTGACATTCACATTTATTTTTTATAAATGATTCATTCAGTTTCTACAGCTTATCAACCCTTTGCAGGTCATTTAAAAGCAGGAAATATTTTAAAATTTTTTTATTTTTTTTTTTTTTTTAGATAATAATGATTTAGTGATACAAGTCTTACTAATTAACCCATAGCTGAAGGGAGGAGAAGTGGATTTGTATCTTTGCCAATGGCATTTATGTATAAGTGAATACAACAAACTCAATTGAAATTGGAACTCCACTCTCTGATTAACAATTCTGAGTCATTATTCATTACACCATCCACACATTCAATATTACAGCACCTGGTATTCCAAAGCAGTCATCCATCTAGCTACTGACTAGGCTTGCCATTGCTTAACTTCAGTGGTCATATGGAAACCAGTATTTCAATATTATATGTAAGCCCCAAATATTTAAAGTGCTTGCTTGATTCGTAACACCTCCAATTCATAGCTTGCGTTTTATGCTGTTCATCCTGTTGACAACCATACATTGAATTCTTACAATTGATAGTCCTTTCTTCCCACTCTTTTACTACTTTGGGTAGGAGTTCCTGCATTTTTTTCACATCCAAGAACCCTGCACATAAGAAAATAACTCTAGTTAATAAATACTAAATTTAATAAAACCTGACACAAGACTGTGTTTGTGAACCAGAAATAAATAAAGGTTTAGCTTGCTAAACTCTGAAACTTGTAAAGCACTGTAAAAAAAAAAAAAAAAAAAAAAAAAATTATACTATCAATTAAGATCCTGGATAGAAAGATATTTAGAATCACCTCGAGTTTAAAATTTCAATTTTGAATTCTATTAATGGTGCTTTTTCAAAGAAAATACTTCACCTTTCATTATTCTTTGGATGACTTTTTGATGTAAATGGATTTGATTTCTCTTGGTAATGTGCCAATGTCTGAAGGTTTTTAGGAAAAGACAGAATGATTGAGTATATATATATATATATTTTTTTTTTAACATAAAAATTCTTTTTATGCTATTTACATTGTTCGAACTATTGTCCTCATCTCTACTTTTACTTTCACAACATTTTGACCATTATACACACCAGCCTTCTTCAGGAAATATTTCTTGAAACTTTGTACTGAACCTTTTATTTAGTCTACAGGGGTAGATTGTTCTAATTCCACATGCCATGCCTTTGGATATCTCAGTTTTAGTTAATTCACCTGGATAAGTCCATCTCTTTGGGTCGTTACTTTTTGGATCAATCAACGAACACTTTTATCCACTGGGCTATGAAGAAGGCTGGGGCATACAATAGCTGAAACATTGTGTCACAGTAAATATGAGGACAACAGTGAGAACAATGTAAATAGTTCCAATGCCTCATTTCAGAAATATAGACAGATATTAAAATTCTTTCTTTCTCACCTGCCACATATCTCCTTTTATCAGTTCTCCTATATGGCAGTGAATGCTGGACAATCTCCTTACAGATGAAGAAGAGACTTGAAGCAACAGAAATGTAGTTCTACAGAAGGATATTGAGAATACCATAGACTGAACATGGGAGCAATGACAAAGTTTTAGAGAAAATGGAAACAAAAAGGACACCTACTTAAAATTAGAAAGGGACAGTTGAAATTTCTAGGGCATATAATCAGGAAAGATGGCTTGGAAAATTTGATAGTCACAGGATCGATTAAAGACAAGAGGGATAGAGGAAAACAATGCATAACCTACCTAGCATGCTTGAGTAAATGGATGGCGGAACAGGGTTTAGAAGTGATAACAAAAGAAAAAAAAGTTATTGAGAGCTACAAAGGAAATTGTGGAGAACCATGATTGCTAATGTCCTGACGGGACACAGCACATTGAAGAAGAATTAATAATGTAATAAGGAAATTTGAGTAAACATTATACAAAACACTACAATAAAAGCAAACTAAAATTAAATACTAAGGGTCTATCTTTCAGTAAAATACACACTTTATGATGTTAGATGGACTGATTAGGCTTGACATTGCTTAACTTCAGTGATTGCATAAGAACTAATGTTTCAAGATGATATTGCTACAAACCAATCAGAATTTAAAAGGCAGTAAAAAATTTTGAAATTTGGGTGGGTAAAATGACATTGGCATTATAGTAGCGACCCATTTATAATCTGAATTTAAGCTATTTAGATTATTTTTGGATATGTTTCCATTGTCTTTATTAAGACCAGCTTTTTCTAATGTGCCACGATCATGGCTCTTCACAACTTTCTGTTTTTTGTACCTGATAGTAAGATTCGTCGTCTTTATGCCATCCCTTCCAATCCCTGTTCTGCTATCCATTTACATGTGTAGTAGGTTACTCTTTGCCTGTGCACATCTTGCCTGTAATATGTCCTGTGTGTGTCAAATTCTCTAAGTCCTCTTTCCTCATAAGGTGTTCTAGAAATTTCAGTTGTTTATGTCTGATTCAAAAGTAAGCAAAATTTTTGTTTTCATTTTCCCTAAAATTTCTTTGTTGCTCATGTACACAGTTCACAGAATCCTCAGCTTCCTTCTGTAGGACAACATTTCTTTTTATACCAGTTTTCTCTTTGTCTCTGAGGAGATTGACCAGCATTTACTGCCATACAAGAGGATTAATATTACATAACTGTTCAGAACTCTTTACTTAAATTTTCCTGTTTCTTAATACTTTGTTTAGTTTTTAAAAGTCACCTTTTGTTATTCCAATGGGTCTTCAGGTTTTGAGCTCATATTTATGACCCTCTGTTAAAACACTCCCCAGATATTTACACTTCTGTGCTTGTTTGATTTGACATCTCCAATTCGTAGTTTGCATCTGGTACTGTTCCTTTTACTGATACCCATGCATTCAGTCTTCTTGCAATTGATAGTCCTTTCTTCTTGCTTTCCTTTCCTATCTTGTCTAAGGGGTCCTGTAGTTTTCCTTCTGTCTCTACCATCAGTGTCACCCGAGTGGCTTATATTGTTAAGATTATGGCCACTAAAATGCAATTCTTAGTAGGGTCACCAGCTCCCTTAGGATAGGCTTGCTTTATCGATATCTTCAACAAATTGTATATCTTGTATATGATGTGTTTGTAATTTATATATTTCTGTTGTGGGACTGATGATGTCTTTTTAACCGCAAAATAAAATTAGGTATATACCAAGTGTAACAGCAAAATTGTCCAATTGTTAGATTAAGCTTTGAACCGTTGTATCCTAGAAATGATTAAAGATATCTTATTGGAATTCTCTGAGGTTTTTATAACACTATTGGACTCTACTTTGAGCAATAATAATGTATTTAGCTCTGAGTTGAAATGATGATCCCTCTTCCAGTTATGACCTACTGATCCAGTTTTCTTCTCTACTGTTCCCTCTTTTTTAAACATTTACTGTTCTCTTGATGGTTCTTAAATGGACTTTGAAGACGGAATTCAGAGTATAAATGTTGGTACCATTACTAAAGACCTGAATGATTTTTCCTCTAAAACCATTGCTCATTTGAGAAGACAGTGGGTATGACACAAAGTGATTTTAACCTGTTCTCTTTCTAGCTGAATAACTCAAAGGGTTTTTCAGTGATTGTTACTATAAATGGTATCAAGATGACTTTCTGATCTAGTTTTCCTCTCTACTGTTCCCTCTTTTTAAAAATTATTCACTGTTCTCTTGATTGTGAATGGACTTTGAAGATGGAAGCCAGAGTATGAATGTTGGTACCATTACTGAAGGCCTGAATGATCTTTTTCCTCTCACCATTGCTCAGTTAGGAAGATATCATGAGGCTGACACAAAATGATTTTAACCTTTTTTTTCTGACTGAATAACTCAAAGGGTTTTAAGTGATTTTTACGACAAATGGTGTCAAGATGGCTAAACGTCTTATCTGCAAACCCGGAAAAAAGAAACTCGGTTTAATGTTTTTTTTTTTGTTTTTTTTTTTTTTAGATATTAAACATTTTGTGAGATGGACAATTATCCCATGCTGTTACATGATTGAACAATTTTGCAGATACACTTGATCTATCTATATATATATATATATATAAATTCTGAAATATATATACATAAAAGTAAATGTCAATATGTATGCATGACATCCCCCACACGCATATATACTGGGTGTAACAGCAAAATTGTCCAATAGTTAGATTATGTTCCGAACTGTTGTATCTTAGAAATGATTAAAGATATCTTAGTGGAATTCTCTGAGGTTTTTCTAACGCTATTGGACTCTCCTTTGAGCAATAAGAATGTATTTAACTCTACATTGAAATGATTATCCCTCTTGCTGTTATGACCTCTTGGTCCAGTTTTCTTCTCTACTGTTCCGTATTTTGTACAATTATTCATCGTTGTCTTGATGGGTCCTGAATGGATTTTGAAGATGGAAGTCAGAGTATAAAGAATAGTACCATTACTGTAGGCCTGAATTATTTTTCACACCATTGCTTAGTTTGGAAGATATAGTGGGACTGACATAAAATGATATTAACCTATTCTCTTTTTAGCTGAATAACTCAGTTTTTTCAGTGATTATTAAGACAAATGGTATCAAGATGGCTAAACGTCTTATCTGAAAACCTGGAAAAAAGAAACTTGATTAGTGTTTTTTAGATATTAAACATTTTATGAGATGGACAATTATCCCATGTTGTTACACAATTTGGAAAATGTTGCTCTTACACCTGGTATATATAAAAAAAGAAGTACATTCATTTATTGCAAATGTTTCATCAGTCCAACCCGCAATAGCTACAAGGAACTGAGCATCTTCCCAGCATCTTTAGCAATGGATCATGCAGGATGCAATGGGTAAATTCTTACCATTTCATATTTTTAATTTTGCATGTGCTTTCTTTTCGATTTTGTCGGCTTCACAATATAGTAGGGTCAGCTGGACACCATATATAAGGAAAAAAACACCATAACGCAAGCAGGAGGACCCAGTCATGGCTGTCAGACAATTTCTTGTCCACATGACCTTTTACATCTGGCCACCTTACTCCTCAGACTGCAACCCCCCCTTGATTATTATGTGTTGGGAACAGGTGAGCGAGAAGTGAATAAAACTCCTTGTAACACCAAAGATGAAGGATTATGGCAGCATCCACCAATGTAAACAAGGAGACCATCCAGAAGAGTTGCAGAAGTTTCTGAAGTTGTCTGAAGGCTGTGGTTGAAGCCAATAGTGATTTTATTGAATAAATTTACTCTTTAGTATTTCAAGATATTTTTGTGTAATTTTGGTAAATATATCTGTTAAAATGAGATGTCAGTGTTATTTTCATTTTTGCATAATTTAAACGACAATTTACCTATCGCAACCTGTATCTATGAGTTCCAGTTGAGATCTGGGAATATGTAAATATTTCTGTCTTTTTTCTTCCATTTTAAAAACTTGCTACATATCTTTTTTGATTCATTTCTTTTTCTATGCCATCTCCCCAACCCCCGCCAGGATTTGGGTAATCATGATTTTCCACAACACCCTATCCTTTGTAGCTCTTATCAGTGTTTGTCTTTTTCTACCATCTGTTTACACCAGCTTCTTAGGTAGCTTACTAACTGCTTCTCTCTGTCTCTCTTGCTTTCAATATCTCCTGTGAGTATCAACTCTTCCCTGGTTTCAAGAACACCAATGGACATGGAGATAAGTCCAAGAGAGACATTTTCTTTAAATTGTTAGATTAAAAAAAAAAAAAATACTCTGAAACTTTTTATTACTTCTTTTAAAGGATTGGCTTAATGATTTTTTTTTTTCTTACATTTTTTTAATCATATTATATTTTCTTTTCACAGCTCTTCATTACCGAATTCCATATCCAAGACAGGTAAGTTGGATTTGGTTTCTTTTTTTTTTTTTTTAACTAATTTTATGATAATTCAATATAAATTGATACTGGGGAGCACATTCTTATAATGTGGCTTTATCGTGATATCCAAATATTTATTTTTATAATTTCAAATTTCGTATTTTATAGTGTTTTTCTAAGTAACTTTAATGTGGCACAAAGCTAAAAAGTATTAGACACCCAGTGAGGATCAAACTCACTACTCCTTTGTAATTGTTCTAGTGAGACAAGCTTGTTAATCATTACACCAAGTCGAGGTGCCCAGCCTATGTATTTTATGTGTCTATAAAATAAATTCCAGGCTACCAGATTGAGCTAACAAGTAGCAAATTAGGTTACATTTGAAAGCCCAGTAATACTAAGTTTTTTTTTTTTATTTTTATTTTATTCATAGTCCAGCTTATTTAAAAAAAAAAAAAAAAAAACCCTCAAAAGTAAGAATTAACAAAATTCAGTCAGTCAACTGTGCTCTTAACTGATTGTACATCAGTTTTATTTCAATTGCTCTCTCACAGACGTACCGTTACCTCTGTCTTTTTTACAAATATTCTCATGGTAATTGCTCCGATGAGCTGCTAGCACTGGTTCCCAGACTTTGCGAATTCAAGCGTCCTACAAGGCTGGCATCCCACTCTCACCCTTTCACTGTTGAAACTGTTAAAAGTAGCCGCTTCTTCTACTCCAATAGCTTTATATCTCGCACCTCTCACCTGTGGAACTCCCTTCCCTATTCCTGTTTCCCTGATAGCTATACTCTCCAACTATTCAAATGTAATGTCAATCGACATCTTCAGTTGCCTTGATCTCCCCACTATCCTTCTCCTGATCCTTTCCTCTATCACTACTATCTGCTCTCGCTCCAAATCCTCTGTTACCCCTTGTGTGCTAGTTGCTTCCCACCTTGCTAGAGGTGAAATGCTTAAAAAGAAAAAAAAGAAGTGGTTTATGATCTTTGTTCCAGTGTTTCTTTGTATTTTTAGTTTCTTTCTTAGGACTCCATTATCAATTCAAAATTGCTTAAACTGATGTCCTCATTCTTTTGGGGATTTAGGTCAAGAAGAAACAAAATTCCCCAAAATAATATAAATTTAGCCATTACCTAATTTAATATTCATCTTGGGAGATTTTCAGTGTTACAAATGGATTCAATATATAAAAAAACAAAACAAAAAATTACATAGCAATGGAAGTCTTTATCATGATTTTCTGATAAATACAAGAAAATCATGTCAAAAACCGATATTTGATGCCTGGCATAAGCTGCCAAAACCAGGTAATGATAACATTAGCACTTTCCTTATTGGCATTCATTTAAGATTATTATTGGCCCATCATTAAGCTAGCCTCAATGTATATATATATATATATATATATATATAGACCACCCAGAAAGAAAAGAGAAGCCATCTTGGAGTGAAGGTGACAGGAGTAAAAAAAAAGTTAATCCAGAAGAAGGTTAACAGTTAGTGCTGTTTTTGGCTGAAATTTATAAAATTTTTCTCTTATAAACAATTTTTCAGGAAAATAAGTTTTTCTAGCCCAGTTGCTGTTATCACTCTTTCCCATATTGATGGGGTTTCCTTTCTAACCTTTTGTTTGAAGTAGTATAGAACATCAACATCTTGATTGTGTCATTATTTTCTCTTTGAATTAAATGTGCTATCCATTTTAGTTCTTGTTGCTGCTGAAAGTCCTTAAGCAATGTGTTATCTAGTACAGTTCTTTGTGATTTTTTTTTTAATGCATGTCTACAAGGTTCAGTGAAGTAAGGTCCTCACTGAAGCCTACATGCATCACTTGCTCAAAGCCATTTTTAACCATCGATCTTAGAAAGCAGTTGTATATAACCAACAGTTTAGATGGTTCTGAATTTTTCACAGACCATATGAAACTCACGATCAGACAAGGTTATTTAAGAAGATGACTCTAACTTTTAGGTTAATGTTTTGGTTTTATATCAACTTGTGGTTTCATGTGAAACTACCCTTAGCCCAACTTATTCTGTGTTCAATTTCTTTATCTTCTATACTAAATTTGTATACTAAATTTGTAACTAAATTTGTAACTAAATTTTTGTAACTGATTCATATACCAAGGTATTTGAAGTTTTTAGTATTTACTAATTCTACTTTCTGGATTTTGTAAACAATTTGGTGTACACACCATCACTGCTTTCATTCCAATTCCAGACCATAATTTCCATTTTGGAAATGTTTATTTTGCCCTACCTCTTGGAATACTTGGTAGAGGATGCTGATTTTTTTTGTTCCCAATCATTCTTCTACCAACTATGAATACTTATATCATCAGCATAGCACTCCCCATCACTCTTTTCCACTGTACATTGGCCTCAGGTGGGGAAGCAAGAATGCTGTTTTCTATTAGTGAATTCATCTGGAATATGATATGGAATGTTTAAGTAATCAGCGCCGATCTCTTCACATCTATGCCCATACATGCACAGAGCATTGTCTAGGAAGTGATTAAATAGATTGGGACTCTCATTACATCCTTGTCATACTCCAGATGAGGTTGGAATGTTCCTGTATTGGGATCCTCACCTGACATGTATGACTTTCTGAAGTGATATAGTTCTTTTATCAGGTCCAGACATTCAGTGGATTTGGAGCTTGGAAAGCAGAAGTGGAACTCTGTATTGACGTGGTTGTATACTGCTATGAGATCGACATAGGTATGAAAAAAGATAAAAGGAAAACTTAGCTGACTCATTTCCTCCTCTGAGGAACTTCAAGGCAAATGTCTAATGTCAAAGCAGGTATACAATTTTCTATTGGAGAGGTAAGCAATTGCACAGTGGCGTAATGGATAGTGGCTTGAATTGAGGAACCGGAGAGCCAAGTTCAAATTCCAATCAAATTCATTACATTCACTTACATGCCAATACTCTTGGGAAAAGTATGAATCCTCTTCTTTTCCCTCCAGCTATGGGTAAATAGCAGGACAAACCGGGTTCTATAGCCTTGGATGGCAACAGGTTTACCACTGAAAGAAATAGCAACCTACTGTGGGGAAAAAAAATCTACCTCGACAGTGTGTAGTGTGTATCATGCATGGGACATAAGCTATTTCCTAGAATTGTTTGATGACATATATACCATCATTACAACCCTTACAAGAGTAGAATTCAAACTGGATCTTGAGCAGTTGATTTTCATAAAATGGTGGGAGCTTACTTAATATAATGTTCATTAGTACCTTTATTATAAACAATCTAATTGAGATACCTCTGTATGTGTGAGGGTGGGGATTACCTTTTTGTTTCTATAGTGCATTAATGGACAATATACATCACTTTTTGGGATACACTTCTGATTCTAGACTTCCTTCCTGAAATTTAGAAAGTTGTTTCTAAATGCATCGAAAGGGTATGTTATTTTCAAAAGTTCAACCTAAATGTCAAGTGATGGTTTATTATTCTTTAACTTTTGAATAGCTTTCTTTACTTCCTCATCATTAAGTTCCTTATTGTTTATCTTTGGAGGCAGATATTGTAATGCTTAGATGTATATTGATATAGATTCTAATTCTGCAGGCATTTTCATAAGAGTTGAAATGTGACTCAAGGTGTTTTTTTTAGACAGGGATATCTCTTCTGTTTTGTTTTTTTTATGTCCGATGCTATCATGATTCTTTTGCTTTTCTTCATATCTCAGCCCAATGTCTATGCTTTTAAGCTTCGTTAATTTACTTTCCAATATTGTTAACTATTTTTCTTTGTTAATTCTTTAATATTCTTTCTTACCATTTCTTTTCTTCTGCTTCTTTCTTTCTAGTATCAATTTTTTCAGATCTGTATTGTTGTCCCACAGATGATCTTTCTTCGTCTAGATATTTTAGGAAGTATGTCATATGCTTTGGCTAAGAGTAAGATAATATTTGATTCCTCTGTTGCTATGATTGAGAATTAAGTACATTGATTTGGAATTTAATTTAACTTTTTCAAATGGATATTATGCCAAAGTATGTTCATTGTTTATGCAATCAGAAGTGGAAAAGTCCCTCAGAGGATGAAATGCATCGGCTAAGGTATTTTCGTTTTGTCTTATATACTAGCTGAGGTACCTGGGTGTATATAGCTGCATTTGTATAACAACAACCACCTGTTTAGAAATGTTTGCCTGCATCCTTGCTTGCATATTAAGCTACTCTCCCACTTCATCTTTTTTTACAGTATGTCTTTTGCAAGTGTTTGCTTGTTCTTAATAAAGGAATTCCATCAATAAATCCTTCTTGTGCAGTTGTTGCTCGGGATTAAATTGTTTCAATGTTTTAGATATTCAGTAAATTTCCTATGGTCGTAATGACTTTCAAATAGTATGGCATTGTTCACAAATCTAATAGACAAAAACAGGGCTGAAGCAGCAGAGCTTGATTTAACTGCAAGTGCAAATGCATGAACGCCTCACTCTTTCTTCGCACATTTACTGTAAAGCTGGAATTCTTCCAGAATTTTTCCTTTCTAATGTTTCAATAATCCTTCTCAAACAATCTTTGCATCAAAAATTGTTTGAATGCCAATTTAGGATGGAATTATATGAAGAAATTATTGGCTAAATAGCAAAAGCCGATTTTGGACGTAGTTTGCCGTAGATTTTGTCCACTTAACTGAAATAATCGAAACATTCATGCAAGATAATATGTGTGTCATATGTAATTTACATGGTAAATTTGGAAAACATTAGATGAAAAACCAGGGAGTTGTGGCTGAAAAATGGGCTTTTTGAACAGTTTTTCATGGTTTTTTGCATGGGAAGGAATTAGGACAAAAACTACACTATCTTATTTCTTGCATGATATCATTTTTTTGCAACATGTTTGAAGAAAATTGGATAAAAAATGAGGAAATTATTCAAGTTTTTATTTTAAGTAGTACAAAAAACACGTTCAGTTTTTTTGCAATTTTTTGTGTGAAGTCAATAATCGGAGGATAACTATCAAGCACTCTACATGAACCTTATAACACGAGCTATGTTTTTGCATTAAGTGCAAAAGAACATCAACCTCACCCAGTAAAAATTTTGTTCATGTGTAACTTTGCCTTGATTTTTGCAAAAAGTTGTACCGATCTTCAGTTTTATCAAATTTTCTGCCAAATTCAGGGGGCCTGGAGATTGAAAAGTTTGTCTTGACTTAACGTGATAAATTTGCAACGTGTGGGTACAGTTTCATTCAAATCTGTCAAGAAATGTGGATGAGCATAAATATCATAAAGACACACAGACAGACATCTTCTATTTTATATATATATATATATATATATATATATATATATATATATATATATACACACACACATATATATATTAATTTTTCTTGTCACTGTACATGAAATTGGACAGTGATCTCCAGGTGTACCAACACACATGCATACATGTACAACAAACCTATAGAATGAAGAAAATAAAGTTTAAAATACTTTGAAAATTGTCAGAATGTGACTGTGCTTGTGTGTGTTTATATATATATATATATATATATAATGAATAAAGAGAAAAGGAAAGAAAAATATTTGTTACAAAATAAAATCCTTGAGTTTGCCTTGATATAATCCTTCAGAGGAAAAAATGCATCACCTAAGATAAGTTTTCTTTTTGTTTTTATTCATATTGTGCTTTTACAGATATACTCTATCTGAAATTTATATATATATATATATATATATATATATATATATATATATATATATATCAATTGAGAGAGTGTGTGTACACACCTATATATATATATATAGGCAAAATAAAATTGTCTTTTCTCAGATATATACTTTTTATTCATAGCTGAATATTTTACACACAAATCCCAGTAAAACAAGAGCCATGTATAATAATCTCAGCTGAACCCAATGAATGATAAAGTACAAATCAGTGTGAAGATCAGTGTAAATCCAAAGCAATCCCATTACCAAGTATCCAGAGTATGGTAAGTCTACACTACATATGGTAATAATATTCTTTTGTGATTTTACAGAATCATAGCTATAAGCCTATAAGATCTGAGGATATTTTAAGATTCATAACATTAATTTATCTGAAGTTATTTTTAATGTTTGATTGGAAACATTTGTATGCAGATGACAGTCTTGGCATCTCTGAATAAATTGTATGTCAGGAATGACATCCACAAGAAAATATATACAGTATATACCAGGTAATGGGGCACCTGGTTGATTTATTTATTTATTTGAACGAAAAATGTTCCAAACTTAACAAGCAAGCACGAAAGTGACGTTTGGCCAGTCGTTACTGATTCCCCCACTGCCTGGCTTTGGTAAGATGATATTTCATGTATCTGATAGTCTGAGTAAGATACCAAACTCCTAGAAATAAGATGTGATTAATCAAGAATCAATAAAAACCTCCTGTCACCCACAACTTTGCCATTTCTTCCTGTCGAGGTCAATCCTTTCAAGTGTTAGAAGTAGTAATCTAGTGTCCTCTCTAATTCGTGTTTCTCATCTCTTAGGCAGTCAATCATGTAATCCTTGTCTAGAAAGGTCATCTTTGTAGGATCTCTAGACAAAGCTTCATTCTCCTCTACTGATTACATGGCCAAACGAGTACAGGCTTACTAGAATCAGATTAATTATGTCAGTTTTTGCTTCTGGCTTTTTCTTTATAGCATCCATTATCAATCTATTTTTCCTAACTGGATTGAGACAGTCGTTCTTTGGGAGCCTTTCTCAATTTTTATTTCTTTCTCAGTATCCAGACTTCCCAGGCACAAATTACGATGGAGATGATCGTAGCACAGTAGAGTTTGTTCGTGATGTCATATGGAATGTCTTTTCTGTCCATGATCCTTTTTCTTCAGTCCTCTAAAATCAAATGCCATTCTTCACTTTATATTATCAAATGTAGCTGTTATCGTCACTAGATATTTCAAGTGATTTTGATCACATAAATAAACCCGTCCCTGGGTATGATGATGAACTACATCTGGCAGCAAGGCTTCGGATCAGGAGATTTTGAGGAGTGTAGAACCACCTCATAATTGCTGTTTTTTTCCAGGTCCTGAGGTAAGTAGCACCTGTTAGCATCCCAGCTGTGGGTAAATAGTTAACTCTCAAACTGGGGTGAAAACACTAGGAAAGTATAAAAATGGATTTTTATAGTAAAAATACCAGCAGTACTTTTAACTCTTGACAAAAATCCTCTTTAGAAGAATATGTCAATGAAACCTGATCTACAAACTGATTTCTTACAAAGAATACATATTATATTCATACATACCTATCCTAAAAATCTTGTCTGAATCAAATCACCCATTAAGGTTCCTATGCCATAAACCAAACCAAACTAAACATAACTAAAAATAAGTTTCTTCAAATGTCAATGACTATTAAGGTTTACAGTCATTCTATGTTATTAACCTTTCAGTATCTTAAAATATGTTCCACCAGTGTAAGAAATGGCATTAAGAGATTAAATTATATATATACAAAAATCCAAAATAAGAAAAAAAAGCAAAAGCAAGAAAAATCTTAGGCAAGAAAAGAGAAACAAATTAAGAAAGAAGAAAAAACCAAAAGGCAAATATCTACCTAAGCAATAAATAACAATGTCCTCCAAGCTATCCAGACAGAGCAAAAAACAGAGTCAGCCCTCAATAAGACACAGCTTGTGTCACTACTCAAGTAATTAAAAGTGGGACCTAACATTTGTACTCAAATACCATAATATGCCATAATTAAATGTATCATGGGAACAAAAAGTAATATATATATATATATATATATATATATATATATATATATAATGATTTTGATCTAAGAATTGCTTGAAATTATTTTTAGCTTTATTTTTTAATTATTTATAATCAATTTATTCCAAGCAAGGAATTGCTGGGAGTGAAAGAAAATGAAAAAAACTTTAGGAGGCACTGGAAACTCAATTCTAAACATAAAACAAGGAATAAGCCTATAATCCTGTCCAAAAGAATGAGGAGGAGTGTGAACTGGACAATAGGTGAACATATCTACTCTTATTGAAATATGTATATTTATTGTGTGTGTGGATATATGTACTTGTAGGCCCTGTGTTATAGGTGGATTCCATTCCAAATACCTCTTTTAGTGAGTTTTCATAGTATTATGTAACACTAAAAGTCTGTTCTTTATTTTTCATGGACAGAAACATTACTAGCAATAAAAAATGTCTTTTTCTTATTGTTACATGTTGCCTTGTTGCTAAAAGTACACAGAAATATCTACTCAGGTTCTTTATCAGTTTTAAAACTTACCAACCATACAAATTCTCTCTTGTGTAAAATGACATTTTTTACTTACAGATAACTGATACAAATATGTATTTCAGCATAAATATTAACCCTCAAGGAAGGCTCATAATTCAATGAGGTATTTCTCTTGAATTTCATACTTTTTTTTATATATCCTTCTATGTCTGCTGTCTTATCAGGATGTGGGTGATCATGACTCTCCACAACTTCCTACCCTTTGTAGTTCTTAGTAAGGTTTGTCTTTTCCCCATCTCTCCCAATCTTTGTTCTGCCATCTATTTGCACAAGCTTGTTAGATAGGTCACTTGCTGTCTCCCCCTTTCCCTTCGATATGTCCTGTGAGGATCAAATTCTCTAAGGCCTCTTTCCTCCTTATGTGTCCCAAAAATTTCAACTTTTTCTTTCTGATTCAAACATTTTCCTTATTCCTTAAAACTTCCTTGTTCCTTGCATGTTCAGTTCATGGTATTCTCAACATCCTTCTGTAGAACCACATTTCTGTTGCTTCATGTCTATTTGTCATCTATAAGGAGATTGTCCAGCATTCACTGCTATATAGGAGGACCAATATTATATATCGATTCAGCACCCGTTTCTTTGTTGCTAATGAAATTTTCTTGTTTCTTAAGACTTAGCTTTTGGAAAACATATTTTACTATTCTAATGTGCCTTCAGATTTCATTGCCACATTTTTTGTCATCTTTTAAAACATATATAAACAAAGATATTTAGATTTTCATTCTTGCTTGATTTTAATGTCTCCAGTTTATAGTTGACATCTTGGGCTGTTCCTCTTGCTGACAGCCATATATTCTGTCTTTTTTTTACAATTGATGCTTAGTCCTTTCTTCTTGCCTTCCTTTACTACCTTCTTTAGAAGTTTCTGCAGTTTCCTTTGTGTGTCTATCTGTCTCATCTGTATGTTTTATGTTGATAAGATAGTGTCTACCAATAATAAATCCTGATGGGATTGGTAGTTCTCTGAGGATCCATTTCATTAATTTAATTTGATTCCTTGTCCAACTCGGAATTAGTCACTGTTGAATAAATGCTATAGGGGAAATATCAAAACTTTATTAAAAAAGAGCAAGAAAATGTTATTGTATTTCATTTTTGTCTATGTAATTATGGCCAAGGACGCATTCCAAAAGCTGGGCAGATTATTGCGAGACGGGAGAATTTCTTTGGTAACAAAGAAAAGAATACTGAATTGTTACGTGACATCTGTCCGTCTTTTCAGCAGCAAATATTGGATGATTTCCTCAAAGATGAATAGACACAAGGTGACAGATGTGGTTCTACAGAAGGATGCTAAGGATATCATGGACTGACTGTGTGAGCAGTGATGAAGTTTTAGAGAAGATGCAAACAGAGAGGCTTATACTTAACATCAGGAAGAGGCAGCTGAAGTTTCTGGGACACATAATGAGGAAGGAGGGCCTGGAGTATCTGATACTCACAGGTCGAATAGAGGGAAAGAGAGACAAGGCAAAACAACGCATGGCATACCAAACGAACTAAGCCAGTGGATGACGGAACGTGTTCTGGGGGAGGAAGCAGAGAGAAGGAACTTGTTAAGAGCTGCAAGAGATAGAGGATGGTGGAGAGCCATGATCGCCTATGTCCTGAAAGGACATGGCACATAAAAAGAAAATTAATATTCCAAATGAAATTAAGAATTTCTCACTCATACAGCTTACTCTTGAGAACTACCACTTTTTGGAACTGTATGGATTAATAGCAGGACAGACCGGGTTCTATAGCCTTGAATGGCAATTGGTCTACCACAGAAAGAAATGGCAACCTACTGCGGGGGAAAAATCTGCCTTGTCAGTCATGTATTGAAAGATACATGATTGCTTAAGTGTGTATCACACATGGCACATAACTGACTGACTGTGTTGCTAGGTGTCTGCTAGTGTCAAATAAGAATGAACACACAATTCAAACCTTTTATTTATTATTGGATGACTAGTTGTTAAACATGATCAGTGATTACCAATAGATTGAAGTTTGATAAGTGACATGTGAGGATGTGTGACTGCCATCTTGAAATTTCTTTTCTCCTCTGTTGTCATAGAGAGTTCTGATCAAGGGACATAACGTGGTTCCCATTTAGGGAGTGAATAAGCTTCCTTGTTATGGCATCTGTCCTAACAGGAACAGACTCCTGGGTTAGTGCTTTCCTGAACATTTCAATCTTGACATCTTTAAGATTTGATCAATTGTCATTTTTCATCCTTGTCATAAGTGTTAATTCTTTCTACCATCTTTTCCATTCATATCACACACCTCATTCATCATTAACATTTTGACTATAACCCTCTACCATGTGTGATTCTCAATCTTTAAAGCAAACAATCTTATTAAAATGTAATAAAAAATCCAAAGAAAATGTTTAATTTTGATTTTATTATTTTAATGAATTTAGCCCATTAATATAATTTGTTGGCTGAAATATAAATGAACAATTCAATGTATGTAATTGCATACATTATAAACCTTCTATTAGCTTAGTATTTCTAAGTTGATTTCATCTGAGAGTCAAGCAACAGAATGATGGTCTAGTGGATATGTCGTTTGCTTGCCTATCTCCAGATAGGACATTGTTATCATGGCAGAATTCACTTAGATTTACCATAATTCCCCATGTATAATACACATTTTTTCTAAAAACAAATAATAAGCAAAATCAGGGGTGCGTATTATACACATCTACAAAAAATCTTTAAAACTTTCTGTAAAATAAAATAAGAGTCATCATAAAACTAAATTAGAATATTATTATTCTGTTTGAAACCATTTTTTTAAATAAGAGTAGGAAACACTGGCTGTAATAAAAATGGAGAGGCACAATTTATAGGGTTTGATTACCAAACAAGGGGTGCGTATTATGCATGAGTAGAAGCATTTTCCCACACTTTCAGCACAATTTTAGGTGTGCGTATTATGGATGAAGGCGTATTATACATGGGGAATTATGGTGTATATCGTTTCTTGCCTTAACATGAGCACTGACACAAAACCAACAAAGTGACACACAGACTTAATAAATTTGTATGCCTTGCTTTTGCATACTTCTACATGCATAGAAGGTAGGGACGCTGAAAAATTACCAGCCTGACTAATTTCCCGAAATGGATCAGGCCAACAACTTTTCAGCACCCCTTTTGTACAGAAGAATATTATTACTTAATCTAAGTGACATGCAAATTATTTTTGGAGGTTTTCATGTGTAGCCAACCCCTTGATAATTGATGTACAAAAGCTACTTTCCTCCTCACTCTCTCTCTCTCTGTCTCTGTTCCATCTGTAAATAGCTTCCTAGGAATTGTTTTAGGTTTGTGTCAGCTATTTGTGTTAAATGCTTAATTGAATTAGTAGAACTCAGACAATTATCTCATCATCATTAGTGTCTGTTGGGAAATAATTTAAATTGAAATATTACTACAGTTTTCTCAAATTTGAAATTACCTCACAAAAACGTTATCATGTGTGACAAAAGAGTTTGTATGCGTCTTTATGAAAAACTGTGTTTGTATAAAGTGTACATGCACACATTTTTATATATATTGTTCTCACTCTTTAATAATGTTTCTCTTTTTTGTTATTCTTTCACATTCAGTAACCCCTTTGTGTCTTAGTGGCTTTACTGCCTTGCATGGGGGTGATATGATTAAGACACACACACACACACATATATGTGTGGGACAATATGATATATTTATATCAGGACAAGGTGTAAAAATTCTCTGTAATACATTTTGTCCTCTAAAAGGGCTTTATCAATCTAAGTTAATGTTTTGATTGATTTGTTTTCTATGGCTCATAATCCCATTGCAGGTTATTTAAAGCCAGAAAACATTTTAGAGTGTAAGAGATGTTTTAGACAATAAGTCTTACTAATTAACCCATAGCTGAGGGAGAAGAGGTGGATTCATACCATTCCCAAGGGTGTTTGTATATAAGTAAATGTAACAAACTTTCACATACTTTGTCATTCAAATACCTAAAATTTTTATATATATATATATATATACACACACACACCCTGGATAGTGCATATGTGACATCCAGACATCTAAGAGCATCTCATATATATATATATATATATATATATATATATATATATATATATATATATTATGAAATGGACAAAGTCCAACAATTATTTTAAGACATTTTTATGTTTATACATTCTTTTTATAGATACAAATATTTAAGTAAATGCTCTGTTTATAATAAACAGTATTAAACAACATTTACTGGCCTGAATGTCCGAGAAATTTTCACAGAAAATCAGTTAAGGCACATCAAGCTAAATGACAATACCGTATAGTATACAGGTTCGAATCCTGTCCGAGGATGAATATTTTCTGTGAAAATTTCTCGGACATTCAGGCCAGTAAATGTTGTTTAATACTGTTTATTATAAACAGAGCATTTACTTAAATACTTGTATCTATAAAAAGAATGTTAATCATATATATATATATATATATATATATATATATATATATATATATATATGTGTGTGTACCTGGCCAACAATATGGTTACCAGCAAAAGGAAAATTCCACCATTACAAATTGGAGATATCAAAATCCAGAAAGTACAAAAATTTAAATATCTGGGAAGTATTTTAACAGAAAAAGGAAAATGTGACGCTAAAATCTGAAGGTGCATCAAGCTAGCAAAAGATGCTTTCCAAAAGCTAAGCAATGTCTTATGAAGCAGGAAAATTTCATTAGAAACAAAGAAGAGAATACTGAACTGTTATGTAATATCAGACCTATTATATGGCACTGGACAAGAAGAGACTTGAAGCAACAGAAACATCTACAGAAGGATGCTGAGGATACTATGGGCTGAACATGTGAGCATGACATAGTTTTAAAGAAAATGGAAACAAAAAGGGCACTTAAAATCAAAAAGAGAACATTGAAGTTTCATGGACGCATAAGGAGGAAGAGAGTAACTTGCTCCATCGAATGACTTATTGTAAGAGAACTAAATTTTGCTGATATGACAATGCCTATCCTCAACTAGCAAATTAACTTGAAAGGGAAGATTTTCCACTTGCAGCCTATTTTTCAGTTGCACCAACTTCACAGAATGACTTGTTTTTTCTATGCAACACTTTTTGTTTGGTTAGCAGTTCCAAGAAATTCAAGACAAGTGAACATTTCTTGAAGATATAAATGAATCCATAAGTGAATTCTTCTTTTCTACTGGAATATACAAGTTAGCAAAAAGGCGTGGAAGATGAGAGAAGGCCAGATTGTTATGGAATGTTACATTACCAAGCCCAGGATAACAAATTACTGTCTATAAGAGCTGTTAGTGTGGAATTCTGACTGTGATCAACTACCTTTGTCAAAGTTTTGGATATAAGACCAAAATGATGCCAATTTGACAGATGGCCGCAAGAATTTTGAAGAGTCAAAATGTTTTCTGCACCCAGATTCCTTAGAGAAGCTAGCCCGCACATGGCAAAATGCTAAGCCAACAAGTAGGTATATGTTTCTCTGAGGATCATCCTCCTGCTACCACCTTGAATAAATGCTGCTATGTCGGTCCCACTCATATAATAAAGCAAATATGAAAAAGAAATCATCCTTTATTGATACTGTTTATGATGTAGCACTCGGGTCAGAAGAACTGAAGCTCATGCCAACGTGGAATGCAACAGGAGAAAGTACTGTGAATGACTGAATAATGAGGCTATGAATTTTTATGAATAAAAGATGTGACAGAATTGCTGGAAAATTTAGCTTCCATCTACAATGATGGAATTAAAATTATATTTCTATAATTGGTGTAAGGAGAGGGAAAGGTAAAAAAAAAAACACTTTGATGACTGAATAATGAGGCTATGAATTTTTATGAATAAAAAAAATTAGCCAAAATAATTACTGAAATATTTGTATGAAGTTAATATTTTTTTCTCATCTTTTTTATAAAATTAGAAGATTTCATTTTGATTATTCTGTTTATGTTTCACTCTATCTAATCAAAACAACTCCCTTTTTAGAATTGTGCACAGTTACACGATATAGTTTAAAACATACTATGAAGAGCTGGCATGTGCAACCTGTTTCAAACAGTGATCCGCATAAGGTACTGTTGTAACCTAGTAAAGGTTACTGAATAAAAATAACCAAAATGAAGTCTGGAAATGGAACTGTATAACATTAACAACATACAAGATTCACCAGTGATGTGTAGTAAGTAATCCGCTGCTAGTGGTGGATACCCCCAGACAATATGTTCCACTGTCTTTATAAGGATTGGGACAAACCCGTTAAAGTCCATATGTACAGTACATCATAAAATGGGTTGCATTACTAAAAGAAGATATTTTTTATTACAGATACTGCAGCCATTTTTCCAACAAAAGCGTCTGTTTTAGAAATGGGGAAAAGTTGCTTTATTTTTCTTTTGGGGAAAAGATTCCTTGTATAATTAAAAAAAAATTGAAGTCTCGATATAATATTATCACTGATGACAGCATGATTGACACACATTGCTACATCTGATTTGTTTCTAATTTTTTTTATTTGAGTCAAAGTATTTGTAAAAAGAATAATTACCATTGATATTGCCTTTTTCTGAAGCAAAAGACATTTGCACATGATCTTTAACGAAAATTGCCAATGGTTTAAAATGCTGATAATGTTTCCTTCAATGAAATGTCACAAAATTCAAGAAACATTGTACTTAATCATGTGATCATATATGAGAATATGTGAGTGAACAAGTGAGAATGAAATGAAAAATAAAACATTTTAGTAGGCTTTATTTTCCTCATAAAATTAGGTGTGCCAACCAGAAAGCCAAGCGGGCTGCATGTAGCCCATGACTGATGTAGAGTTTTAAAGAAAAAAAATTAAGTCAGAAATGTCTGAACTGTCAACTGTATCTGATTGCTTTTTCAGATCAATGATTAGAATTGGCTTTGAGCAAATGAAGCATATAGGTTGACTGGCACTACAGAATCACAAAGAACTTTACCAATAATAGGAAACATATCACTTGAGGGCTTTTAACGGCTGCAATAACTACTAAAATAGTCATGTAAAATGTAACTCAAAGAGATAATAATGACTTAGGTGATTTTTCTCTTTTGTTACACTTATCTTGAAAAAGAGTTTGTGTTTTGTACATGGTATGTCTGCTGAAAGAAAAAGAAAATTATAAGCAAAAACCTGCTACTTTAAGTATCAGAATTATGCTAATGTTCTTTCCTCCCTGATTGCTGTGTCCAATCAGGAAAATCACTCCGTGAATAAATGCCATTGCTTTTTGATTAACGGGGGAAGAATGATTTTTGAGCTTGGCGAGTGAAATGGATTTTTTTACCCTGTTTTCAGTACTAATTTGCCTTCTGAACTATTTATGAGCACTTTGCCTTTTTAATTTTTTCAACATGGATTTGTGATTGAACTTATTGTTGGCCCACAAATTCTTTTTAACTGATCCTATTGGTTAATAATATTTCAAACAAATCCGTCCCCCATCAATGCTGGAAAGAGCAATAACACTGGACTTGAGAAACTTACATTCCTAAAAAATTGTTTTTATAGAAATATTTTATAGCTTTCAACTGAACACAACACTGGCTGCTGGGTCAATGAATGCTGACCAAAGAAGCTAGTAATACTGTTTCCCGCATCACCTTTCTGGCAATTTAGATTTAGATACCGAATCTGGTATTTCTAAGATTTGTTTTTATTTTTTGTTCATTTTACAGACAAATTCTTTTATAAGTCATTATTATATAAGGGTGTAGATGTGATTTGGTTTTATTTGAATTTTATAACAGAGTGTTTATTTGGTTTCTTTTTTTATATTTTGGGGTAGAGTTTTACTACTTTTAAGAATTCTGAAATGACTTTGGGTTCTACACTCTCAAAGAGGGCCCTAAAGCAGGGTACATTGTAGAAGTATTTTCATACAGGTACCAGTTTTTTGCTGTTAATCAAAAAATGTTTGACTGTGTACTTCTTGGCAGTTTGGAGGGTCTTCATTTTGGGGAGGGAGGTAGATTGGATTATGTGGGTATGTCCGGTTTTGATTCTTGTAAGTGTGACATCATCTTGAGTGTCTGGTACACATTTTTGGCAATGCAGAGTGGCTTTTCATTTCCCCCAGGAAGTGATGACTTTGATGACTGACTTTATGAATTTAAATGAATAGAAATAATTAAGTCAAAACACTTCCACAAACTTAGTATCTTTTTCTCGTCCTTTTTATATAAATTAGGAGATTTTTGTGTTGATTATTTTTGTTTGTTTGTTTCCTTCTGTTGAATCAAATGAATTCTGAGCAGCTGTTGGACATATGCCGACTGCAACTTGGTATTTTACTATTGCCCACAATCATATTTGCATTTTCAGCTTTCATGTCTTTCTACAAACAAATAACTCCCTTTCTAGAATTGCATAGAGTTACACGAGACAGACATGCCAAGTCGGGATTTTTTTTTTTCTTTCTTTTTTTTTTTTTTTAACCAAAAAAAATATAGCAAGACCAAAATTCTCACAATTTTCATTTGTTGGTTTATGGATGTTTTTGAAGGTCTCGGCTGTGGTAAAGTTATGCTTAACAGGTGATGAAGGCTGCTTGATAATTGACAGCATAAATGTTAGATTACAATTTTTGTTTTTATCTACCTGATGACTGCAGCACACATTACAGTAATGCAGACTGATTGGTAAGTAAAAATAATTTTACCTCCTCTATGTGCCACCTCACCTCCTCCTCCTACCCACAAATATGATGATTCCGTTCACTTAGGCATCATGTGAATCATTTCTCAAGAGAAACGAGTATCCATATGTTCAAATGAAAAGCAATGTGTCACATAAATGTTTTTTTTTTTTATCTTCATCTCAAAAGTGTTAATTGCAAGTACCTGGGAAATTATTATCTTCTCACATTTGTTATAAGTGGGTATTGTCTGGAACCAGAATTTCCAGTGTTCACTCAAATTACTTTAATACTCTCATACTGATTTGTGAAATAGGAAGGCAGAATGTTCTTAATTTCAGGTACACCCCAAAAGATGATCTTAGTTTCAAGTACCACACCCCAGAAGTCAAGTTCCACAAAATAATAAATTTATAAATAAATTTTTATAACTGATCCATACACTGAGGTATTTGAAGTGTTTAATATGTACTAATTCCACATCCTGAATTTGTATGATGGATTTCAGGGTGGGTGCCATTATTGCAATTCAAAATCAGAATTTTGGTTTTGGAAAGATTTATCTTGAGTTGTACTTCTTAGAACACTTGATAGAAGTTGTTGAGGTTTTTTTTTTTTTTTTTTTTTGAACATTCTTATACCATCTATTAATACCTATGTGATCAGCATAGCCACACTCATAATAAGTATATTGGCCTCAGGAGGGAAAACAAAAATGCTGTTTTTTATTAGCAGATAGGGATTTTGTTATGTAGTATGGAATGGTAATGTTCATTTAGCCTAAAACTAGATTCCCAGATTGAAGAAGAGAATATAGTTGTGATTCCTGTCAAGGATGGGGGGGGGCAGATTCTTCAGTAAGAGTCATGATCTGTAGACGGGTAGACATTAAATAAACTGTTTAAAAAAGTTATGTTTACTCGAACAAATCTAACCCCACTACACATAAATACACACACACACACATATATATACACACACACACATATCTTCAAATGTAATATCCTATAATAAAGAATTATCGCTCTACTGTTGTATTGAGCTCTATTAATTAATGTTATGAACATTTGAATTTATATTTGCTTTGTTCTCATTTCATTTGGATTTATACACACACACACACACACATATATATATATATATAGTGGGGGAAACAAATATTTGTACACATATATATATATATATATATATATATATATATATATATATATATATATAATAAAATAATAGCTACTCCTTCATATTCGAGGATACCCCTCTACTAGGGCGGCTAGCCAATCCCTATTGTAGACACTTGCTCAGGCATATTTGTGTTTGTTCAACACCCAGAGAGTATGTATCGTCATAGCAAGAGGTAGAGAATTCACAAAATCGCAAAAAGAACTGATTGTTAAGCTCCGGAAAGAAGGTAAAAATTACACGGAAAATCTCAGACAATGTGAATATTCCATTTACTACCATTAGTTCATTCATTGCAAAGTATAAAAACCTCAAAACTGTTGAAAACTGGAGAAGGTATTCCACGGAAGATTTCTTCAAGATCTTCAAGGAAATTAATGTGTCAAATTAAGCAAAATCCAATGGTTACACATCAAGAGTTGCAGGTTGATTTGCTTTCATCAGAAATCTGAGTCACTAAACAATAAGCAATGAAATTCATAGGAACAATCATGCTTCACTTGGAAAACTGCCTTGCTATTGAAAAGACACGAAAGAACACAGTTCCAACAGTGAAATTTGGTGGTGGCAGCATCATGGTATGGGGAGGTATTTTCCTGCAAAATTTCCTGGCAGCATATCGATAATAGACAGCAGAATGAATGTCGCAATATATAAAAATATTTTGGATGCAACAAGATAATGATCCTAAGAATACTGCAAAATCTGTGAAGAAATGGCTTCCTGAAAATAATGCAAAAATCCTGAAATGGCCAAGTTAGTCCCTAGATTTAAACCCAATTGAGAATCTGTGGTGCTGTTTGAAAATTCAAATCCAATCGAGAGCTCCAACAAACATCCCGGATCTGAAGAACATATGGAACAAAATACCAACTAAAATTTTAAAATCATTAATTGAGAACTACAAGAAGAGGTTGGTTGCTGTAGAAGTGAATAATGGCTATTCTACAAAGTATTAAATGAAGATTATGTATTCTTTTTTGTATTGTATGAATACTTTTTTCACCCATGAAAATGGATAAATGGGATTTATTTCTATTAAATCAAAATTTTTTTCTGTTTTCTATGTATATTAAGTTATTATGCATTTGTGTACAATTAATTATATGAAAAGTATGTTTATTCATTAGTTGGAAATACAAT
>OZ010585.1:58271373-58357051 GCA_963932145.1 Acanthosepion lycidas | reverse complement strand
CCTACTATTCAAAATGATATTTTGAGGATACTCATGTTTGATTTGATGGCCTGTTTTTTTTTTGTTTTTTTAATAGAAAGCATTATATCTAGCAGCCTGGGAATTCCAAGTTAAATGTGCTCTCTGGTAGTGTTGGAATCAGTGTCCTCCTTTTTTAGGAGAATCTAGTGTGCTTTACACCACTTGGCCTGAGATAGCATCATAGCAAGTTTCAATTACTTTTTTGAAAAAAGCACAGTTCTTTCATTCCTTAGAAATTACCTTGATAACATATTGAATATGGTTTTTTGTTAAGATCTGAATAAGATGATGGGCATTCTTCAAAAACATAATTGTCTGTGTCATTCTCTGTGGCTGATAGTGTGAAACATACTGGATCAGATTTTGTTTTTTATCTACAAAGAGGGATGCATGTCCAAACGCTAATAAATGTAATGGTTAGAATACACTTTACTCAGGATTTTTCCCCAAAATTTCAATTTTATATTCATGCCTTTGGGAAAGACTTCCCTCTATGTTATGTCACATTTTCAGATATATTTACATAATCTAGCTTTTCTTTGACATACTATTATGGCTAACAAAGAAGTGGGAGCAAACCATTTCCCTATGTCTACTGCTCAGACTTTAATAACTATAAATAGTTTGGTTTGGTTTCTTTTACAGCGTATCAACCTCAATGAGTTTAATGCATGCCGACAAGATTTTTATTGCTGGTAATATTAGGTTGGTGCAAAAAACATGACGTAATAATGTCGTTTTTTGACGTATTTTTTAACGTCAAAAAACGACATTATTACGTCATTATTTTTGCACCAACCTTATAGTTTTTCTCTTCAAAAATGTATTACTGATAATTTTTTTTTTTTTTGAGAAATGTATTGCTGGTAATTTTTTTTTTTTCTTTTTCAAAAATGTACTGGTAGTAATAATGTATTGCTGGTAACAATTTTTTCCAGTTTTTTTATACTTCATCGTGTTTTGATCCCATTTTGGGGATTAACTATTTGCCCATAACTGTGACCCTAGCAGATGCTTCTTCCCTGGTCAGGGTGAACCTAGGAACACCAGAAATTAAGTGGTTTCAAGCTCCTTGAAACCTTCTGATCAGAGGCATTACTGTTGGATATTGTATATCATTTTACCCAGGACAGAATTAGTTTTATCTTTGACAGAGGATTTACATACATACACACACACACACACACACACACTCATATCTGTCTATCTATCTATATATATATATACACACACACACACACACACACTCTACAGTTCAAAAGTTTGATGGAATCCCTGGTAAATTTTTAAATTGGTAAAAAAGTAGTTGCTTTGTACTATAAGAGAAAATTATTATACCTGTTTGAAAAAAATGAGACATGATTTCTTTTTAGAAATCTTATTATGACAAAAAGAAAAAAAAGCATTTTATGATTAAATTTTGCTCTCATCAAAATATCCTGCTTTAGCCTTGATTACTACAGCATATTTTTTTGGCATTTGTTGGAAAAAGTTTCTCAAAGTATAAGTTTGATAATTGATTCCATTCTTTTTTCAATGACTCTAAGAGCTTTTTTTCATTTTTTTTTTTTTCCTTCTTCTGTCAAGTTTATCCCATTCTAATTCTGGAGATGGCTCCAAATGTTTGAACTGTAGTTTGTGTGTGTGTGTGTGTGTGTATATATATATATATATATATAAATATATATATATAGTTTTAAGGTATTCTCTATTTATATATATATATATAAATATATATATATATATATATATATATATATAATATATATCTCTATTTATTTATATATATATATTATTATTATTATATATATATATTACTATATATATAATATATATAATATATATCACTATTTATATATATATATATATATATAGTTTTAAGGTATTCTCTGTTTATTGCTTAAAGTGTATATAAGTATAAAAGTAGACATTGAGGTTAGCACCCAGCAGTGACTGTTTCACGCTTTAACACAAATTTCAGGCCATGAAGATTGTGTTCAAGTTTGAAACAGACTGTAGCCACTGGGGGTTGACCTCAATGTTTACTTCTATATACACACGAATGCACACAAAGTAGTGATGAAAATTCTTGACCCAACTAGCAAGGGATACCAAAAGAAATTTTTCTCCATTGGATGTGCTAGTTGTGTCATGGTTATTGATGCAGAAAATAGAATCATTAAGACACATTCATTTTCCCGCCAAATCTGGAAGATTTAATGTAATTATTTAACCCTGTTTTAAGCAACTTGAAGACTAATTCTTGCACAAAGATTAAGCATCTGGAGTACTGGTCAAAATCCTAAGTTGCTTGTAAAAAAAAACCAAAAAACAATTACTATTTTCCATTTAATACAACCTCCAAGAGCTACTGAAGTTAGAGGTTACTGAATGAGGTAGTTTCTTATGTAAGAGAAAAAAGGTAAGATGTGTAGATTATATAGGACAGATAGGTTGACTTGAAGAGATTAACATTGTACAAAGGTGTCTGAAAGTCATGTCACCTCCTACCAAAAAGTAATGGGAAGAATAGAATTGCAAGTAATACAAAGCATATGTGCTGGATTCAGTTTATTCACTTTCATTGACACTGTCACACTGTAAGAGATTGTGTCAAAACTATAGGGGCTTGCGTCAACCATCTGAAATAGAAAATTATATTAAATAGGGGTGACAAGATTTTTGGACTAGCCTGTAGTAATGGAGAAACATCCTTTCAGGAGTTTTTTTCCACAAAGCAGCAGCTCTTGTTGGACATTTGTCACATAGGTGATAATGATCTTCTCTGGACAAGATAACTTCATTTTTTTTTTTTTTTTTTTTTTTTTTTGTGAAGTTTGTAGATTTAATTTCTTTCTTCCATGTTTTATTTTGTTGATATTTTCTTTTTGTTAATTCTTAGTTGATATTAGCTTTATCACTTTACAAAGAAGAGATTCATGGGCTTAAAACAAAGAGCAAATCAAATAAACAATGCTTGAGAGATAAAGGGGATGAAAAACGCTAGCAAAGAGGAAAATACTTTTGTTGAAAAGAAACCAGGGGAAAAATGGAAACAATTAATAAAAAGATGATAAAAATTGTTTAAATGATGTTTGTCATAACCAAATTTTTCCAAAACTGAAGCCAAGAAAAGCTGTGATATTCCCAGAAGATAATTTTATTCCCATCTTAGAAATGAATTTTATGCAAACGTAAACTAAGACTTCAATTAACAAGCTGTCATCATTCACATATTTTGGCTTATTCTATTTGATAGAAGATAACAGCCATTTTTAAAAAAAAATTTTTATTTTTTTTCAGACAAAATGGATAAAAAAAAATGTTTATCCAAAATACTGTAAACTGCCAATACCTTTAAATTGCCTAACTCTATTATATTTTTTGCCCTGCTAACAGGGCCTACAATGCTGTAGGTGTAACACCCTACACAAAAAACAAGGCAACCTATCGCATAAATTCTTACAGAATCACATATAAATGGCCTATATTTACCTACTTCAGAACCAATTAAATGCTTACAAACTCAAATATTAGGAAAATTAATGACAAAGTGGAAAAAAATTGTCATTAATTTTCCTGACATTGTTCTGCTATATGAAAATTTATGTATCATTTTCTCCCCAACTCAAATACCAGTGACCATTATTGACCTATCCCCCAAACAATTAAGTGCTTAAAGACTCAAATATAGATATTCAATATTAAGCAATCTCTAAACCAAGTAAATGCTTATAGATTAAAATATAAATAACTTCTATTATACGTCTACAAACCAGGTAAAGGCTTCCAGACTTAGATATATGACCAGTATTTACCTATACCCAAATGAAGTAAATACCTATATTTACCTATTACTGAACCAATTAAATTTTAACAAACTCAAATATTATTCTTTTATGTGCCATGTCACATCAGGATGTTGATGATCATGGCCCTCCACAATTTCTTGTCCATGTAGTTCTTAATAAATTTTGTCTTTTTGCTATCTCTCTTAAATCCTGTTCTGCTATCCATTTACACAAGCTTGCTAGCTTGGTTTTGCATTGTTTTCTTCTGTCCATCTTGCCTTCAATATCTCTTGAGAACATTAAAATTTCCAAGCTCTCTTTCCTCATTATGTGCCCTAGAAATTTCAACTTTCTCTTCCTGATGTTAAGTATAAGTGTCCTATTTGTTTCCATTTTCTCTAAGACGTTGTCGTTGCTTATATATTCAGTCCATGGTATCCTCAGCATCCTTCTGTAGAACCATATTTCTGTTACTTCAACTTTCTTCTTCCTCTGTGATGAGTTTGTCCAGCATTCACTGCCATATAGGTGAACTGATATTACGTAACAGTTCAGTATGCTTTTTTGTTTCTAATGAAATTTTCCTGTTGCTTAATTCTTTGCTTAGCTTCTTGAAGGTTTCTTTCACTATCACAATGCTCAGTTGAAATTCAGGGTTGCCTTTTCCATCCTCTGTTAAAACACTTTGCAGGTTAATTTTTTTAATCATTTCACCCAAATACAATGGTTTCATTTCTTAATTTTTTGGCATGAAAATGGCATAAATTTTGTCTTGGCCAATTTGGTTGGTAGTGGTGATGGTGTGTGGGGGGGGTATGAGCAGAGATGTCACCTATCACTAAAGGGGGTTGGTATTCAATACCTGTTAAAATTTCAAAGTCTCATCATTTTATAGTTGAAATGGCTAGATCTAACCATAATTTCTCTGCTAACAGTTTCTTCTCTCACAACTCTCGCTTGTGGAACTCTGTTTTAGCTTCATGCTTTTCAATCAACTTTGATCTTCAAAAATTTTTGGGTGAAACGATTAAAAAAAAAAGAAGCCAAACAAACAGCTTCTTTCCATGAACAGCTGCTTTGTGGAACTGACTCCCAAGAGGATGCTTCCCCATTCACTCCAATCTTAACTTGTTCAAGTTTAATATTAACCGTTATCTTCTCCACATATCCTCATAAACAATGCCTCTTAATTCTACAACTTTCTATCTGAACTAGTTTTTGAACCTTGTACAGATTTAACATCATGGTAAGAAAGAAAAAAACATAACCAAATTTTTCATTCCTACTTTCAAGATTGGCACTGTACAGTCTTCCTGTCGCAGTGTTTTGCCTTATTTGGTCTTGTGTCTGATGAAGCTCAGTTTAGTGAAGATTATATGAACGAAAATATTTTATTGTAATTAAACATGTGTGTGTGTGTGTATATATATATATATATATATATATATATATATATGTAAACATCTTTATGTGCATGAGAAGAAGTGTTTATACATGTGTGTATATTTTATTTTTGTCTATGTATGTGTGTTTATTCACATATGAAATCATGCAAAAAGCAGGCCAGAATAAAATTCTTCTCTACCATATGGTCAAAAGTAAAACTAAACAAATAATTTCTCCAGGTCTTTCCAATCTTGAAATGTTCCCAAAATATGCAAATGTTTCTTCTTTGCTATTTAAAAAAAAAAAGAAAAAAAATTCTTCTGATTGATTACAAGATAACTGAATCAGCAGGAATATATTTCCTGCGGTCAGCTTTTCACTTGTAAACAAATACAAGAGAATAAGATGTTCTCATTTTTATCTCTCTCTCTCTCTCTCTCTCTCTCTCTCTCTCTCTATATATATATATATATATATATATATATATATATATATAATTTTGACATTCCTATTCTTACGTAATATTCTCAAGGGAAACAGATAAGAACAGCAATTTAAAATTTATTTACAAAATTAGCCTTTTATCAACTTAGAACAGTCTTGTTGCTTACAGCTTCATTTCTACATCACAATATGTATATATATATATATATATATATATATATATATATATATATATATACTCATGAATAGACATGAAAAAATATACTAATAATAAATATATATGAAAAAAAAAATCAGCACTTGACAATTGCATTGTGCATGATGAAACTCAGAGTGTAACAAATATTGGAATTTTCAACTTAGTTTTGTGGCATGATGTTTAAAATATACCAAAAGTTAAAAAGAATATACAAATATAAATGGGGACCTAAAATTTGCCAACACATTCTCTGATGATTACTTATATGTATATATATATATATATATATTTTAATATATTTTTTTGTTTTTATGTTATTTTTATAGACACAAATATTTAAGTAAATGCTCTGTTTATAATAAACAGTATTACCAACATTTACCAGCCTAAATGTCTGAGAAAATCTCAAAGAAAATATGTGTCCTCCAACAGGAATCAAACCTGTATCCTACATGGAATCATCATATAGCCTGATGTGCTATACCAGCTACAGTGGAAGCATCTGGTCAGCAAGGTTAAATTACTCTGTTGCTAAATGGTATAGCATGTCAGGCTATATGACGATTCCATGTAGGATATGGGTTCAATTCCTGTCAGAGGACTCATATTTTCTTTGAGGTTTTCTTCTAACATTCAGTATGGTAAATGTTGTTTAATACTGTTTATTATAAACAGAGCATTTACTTAAATATTTGTATGTATAAAAATAATTTATAAACAAAAAATATATTAAAATAATTGTTGAAGTTAGTCCATTTCATAATATATATATATATATATATATATATATATATATATATAATACAAGTAAAAGATTTATCGCTTAGCTGATTGATGTTACCTTCAGCATTCTGACTCCAGAGATTCATAGATGGACCCTCCAAGAATTAATTTATCCCCTTGCCAGTGGGTATCAGCAATTGACTACTTATACTTCTCAATTTTTCTTTTTTATATGCATTTTTCATCGGTGCAAGTATTTTTTTTATAGTGCATGTGTGTGTGTGTATGTGCCTGTCTAGAATGTCATGGTTATTTGGCCTTTTTGTCATTTTTTTTCACTTTACACTCACTTCTAACCCTTTTCAAATGCTTCCTCCCAAAATGTAGATGACCAGAAGCTGGTAGCTGATCTCTTCTTTCACAGCTCAATTGGGAGAAAAGTCTGATTGGCAGGTGAAGATGTGAGAATACACCTACAAATGACTGTGCAAAAGTTTCCAGCCAATTTACATCGCTCAAGTCAGAGACAATGTTTTAAACCAACAAATGCTTATAATGAAAATTCATTATATCATTTTCATTTCAATAAGTTATTTTACATTGTTAATATTTCACGTGGCTTTAATGTGCTTAGGAAAGGATTTGAGCAAATCCTTCATCATCTTCACAGATATAAGGTACCATATTTTCCTATGTATAATATAACCCCATGTTTCCAAAGCTGAAAACAGAATAAATTACGTCCTTGACTATAATACAACTTCGTAGTACAGCCATCTCTAAGTAAATGTTTTTGATAAGGTCTACTATATTATTCATTAAAATCTCAATGTCATACATATAATTCACTATTTAATTTTTCGCATTATTAAGGAATAGAAATAAACTGGATGTTTAGCCATTATATGTTTCTTCTCCTAGTTACCATTTCTATACTTATTTTTGAACTTTTTTGGAAAGGTGCTTTGTTGTAACATTAATGCTACAAAAAGATGACAGATCTTGTATATTTCCTTTATTAATATTTTTTTTAATTTCAATAAATTTTCTGTCTTTCAGACAAATGACTTTCAATTACACTGATTACCAAAAAACAAATATTGCCGACATATCAAATACCTTTTGTAAAAAACAAAATCATTATCAACACCTGCCGATTTTGTGTTTTATTATGTATTGTCCTAATTAAGTGTATTTGCAATCTAATGAACTTGTGAAAGTGGTTAACTGATCAGAGATTAGCAGAAATAAGCCTTGCTTAGAGCTACAAAGGACAGAAAGTTGGGGAGAGTAAGGATCGCCAATGCCTTGAAAGTACAAATCCCATATGAGAAGAGGAATTCTTTTGCTGATTAGTTTCTTTCATTCTGCATTTTTAATTTTATCTATTTTGTTTTCCATATTTCCTCTCTTTTTCATCAAGTTCTACCGTAGACTTTTGGGTGTTTCCTTTTGTTGCTGCTATTTCTGTTTCTTTTGCTTGTTATTATTTTCTGCTTCTTTAATTAGACTTATCAGTTTGCTCTTCATATCTTGGATTTTATCTTTTGTATTCCACCAAGACTGGAATCTCTTCTTGATTTACACCTGAAATTCCAGGGTTTTCTTACTGATTTTATTAGGACAGATTTTTTCCTTGTTTATGTCTTTAACTGCTCCAAGTTTTAGAAGCCAGAGACACAGTGTCACGATAGAGACTTTAATAGGAAGGACTAATTTTGTTGTATCAACGACTACATAGACCAATTGAAAATTAACCCAGCAAACTTCTTTGTTATTTGTTATGTTATTTGTATTTTCACCAGCGGAAGCATTCTTTGTCCTTCTGTAGCATGGTTCTAACACAGCTCAAATTTGTGTTTAAGTACAGACGAAAATTAAATCTTCACTGCTCTGTGATTAAGGAACACAAGCAGAGCAGATGAAGGAACAAAATGGCCAGCAGATAACCAACAGTTGACTGGCAGCAGTTTTGACCAGTATGAGGAAAAAAACCAGGATCAAGCCAGGCTGGCCATGTTATACCAGGATGTGCAGATGGTGTAAAGGTTAATTGCTTGAAATAAGAAATTGAATTGGGAACCAAGTTCAAAGTCCACTCAAATCCATTATATTTACTTATGTGCAAATTACCCTTGGGAAAGCTATCAATCTATCTCTTCTCTAAACATAGGTTAAATATTTAGGACTTGTGTCTGGAAAAATGATTAGCTGCCAAAAGTGTGCTAATGCAATATTTACTCACAAAAAACAGGAACTATTCACACAATCCAAAATATGTTTCACTTTTAAATGATACACAAAATGTTGATAAACTGTAATAAACAAATTCATCAATCCATTTATTTTCATACATCAAGTTACCATATTTACAGTTTATTGTTCATGGATATTTCCTTTTCTTAATTATCAAGCATTATCAAATTAACCACAACATTCTTAAATAGCAGGTTTACTATTATAATGATTTTTTCCTTAGATTTTTTTTTCAGTTATTTTGAGAGCCAAAGATAGAAGTTCAAACATCCAACTGCTTTTTATGTATCTGTCTATATTTCTCAGATGAGGTATTATGTACACTATTTACATTATTCAGACTATTGACCTCATCTTTGTCGCCATATTTATTAAAACGTTTCAGCCGTTGTACGCTCTGGCCTTCATCAGGTGGTTGGAATGTCGAACTGAACCCTTTATTTTGCTCGCTGGGGTAGACTGTTCTAGTTCCACGTGCCATGTCTAATGGATGTCAGTTATCAGTTATCTCCTGTTAATTCCCCTCTCCAAGTATTGTACTCACACTCTTTGAGGACACATGGCACAGTGGATAAAGGCATTAGTTAGATCCAGTGACAGGACCCAAAGAGTGTGAGTTCAATATCTGGTTAAGGCGGTGGAGAACTTGGAGAGGGGAATTAACAGGAGATAACTGATAACTGACATCCATTAGACATGGTACGTGGAACTAAAACAGTTAACCCCAGTGAATGAAAAAAAGGGTTCAGTTCGACATTCCAACCACCTGAAGAAGGCCAGAATGTACAACGACCGAAACATTGTAATAAATATGGTGACAAAAATGAGGACAATAGTCCGAATAATGTAAATAGTGTGCTTTTTATGTATTCCATCTTAGATACTTTGTCAACGCACACTCGTTTGACACTTTTGTGATGCCAACGAATACTTGTTGTCACTTTTGTAATGCTCATTGTAGTAGAAACTTTTTAATTGTAGATACAACCTTGATGTAATAGAATAACCTGCCACCCCCATGAGTGGCGGCACTATAGGTGCTAACTACCTATAAGTATCTGTTAGGACAGTGGACAGGAGAGTCGAGCTGAAATCTGTGAGAACTAGCAGCCTTCCAATAGCAACACACAGACAACTGTACTGACTTGCGATGACCATCTGCATAACTATTACTTCCTTGCTTGTTGTACTGGTTTCTACAATAAACCTGTTACTATTTATCCACCATGTTTGTCCATTCTATATTCCTATTAGCATGGAATATATAGTATAAACCTATAGTACGCTGTTGAACAATGCTGGTGTCAGACACCTTCAAATATTACTCTCACTAATAGCACTTATTCGATAATACTCACTCGAATAGTAATCCATATAGTGATCCGAAGAGATAAATAGTATAGTGAATAGAGTAGAGAATATATAGTATAGAGAATAGAGGAGAAAAAGCGATCATTAATCATCAGCTACTTCCTACATATATGTATTTCCTCTATGGTCACATGGTTTACTTAGTTCAATAATGAGATCGCCTGTGTTTGCTCACTGGTGATCTATGTTCAAACTCAAGTGTTGGCAGTGACACTTTATTTCTGTATAACAATTTTGTAGCAATCATTGTCTACATATAATGGCTGGAGTTTGGTTTTTCAAGTACAGTGTAACCCAGATATAAGAGAGTTGTCAGGACCGGAGAAGAAGTATCTTATATCCGGTTGGTCTATTTTATATACATTAACACAGGCTCTAATTTGGGACCAGATAAAATCTATCTTATATCCGGGTTACACAGTACACCCATCTACTAGAGGGTGGCTAGCTATCCTTGTTGCAGACACTACTCAGGCACATTTCAATACCTACATACTATATATCAATCATCATCAGCTACATATAATGATTGGCAATTTGCTTTTCAAGTACACCCCCCCATCTGCTTTTAATAACCTGAACAAACATTTTGGCAATGCAATAGTTATTCTCAAAGTTCAACTCGGTCTGGTACAAAGCCATTGTAGGGGAGTACCCAGTTACTATATTAGTGAATTGATCTGTGAAATAAGCTTGTTAGCTGAATATGGTTGGTGATCTAGATAGTTATTCTCTTAGCTCAGCCTAGTCTTACACAAGGTCATTATAGTGGGAGCATTTCAGTTGTGAATTGGTCACTATAAAGATACTTTTAATTCATTTACAGCCACACAATACAGATGTGCTCCTTGTGAATGTTGCATGGTTGCATCATTGGTTCACTTTCTTATGCCTGATAGTTGTTTTTGCAAGAATCTTTCTTGCCCATTTATAAGTTTACTGTTCATCCATGTATCAAATATTGCTGTCACATCTGACCCCATGCTTCTGCTATAGATCTAGACTACACTGTATCCGGGTTTGGTCTATTCTGTTTACATTAACACAGGCTCTAATTTGGGACCAGATAAAATCTCTCTTATATCCGGGTTACACTGTATATATATATATATGCACACACACACACACACTAATAATAAATATATGTTTTGTTCTTCACTGTTTAGTACAACACTGACTTTTATACACAAAGCAATCATCAGGAAACATTTAAAAAAAACTGATTGTTGTAAAATTTAAAATGATTGCCTCATGCATGAAACTCAGTTATCGTAAGTGGTAAGGAACAAAATGTCTATCTATTAGCAGTATTAATTGTTAGCTCTCTTATTATATATTGGGCACATTTTTATTACCACTGCTTCTCACTGTACACTACTTTATCTATCATTTCGAAAAGCAATTACAGGTGACATAAAATATTGATGTATTCATTATATCGTCATATTTTTAAATTAATGAGTTGATGTATTAGTTTAACACCAAAAGCAGTAGTCATTAAGCCTAGGCTATTACAAATTCTTTTATGAGGGACAGGTGGAGATACAAACAGTACCCTTTTTACTCTCTCATCACAGCTCTAAAGTTCATATTTCACATCAGCGTTTTCTGAAGAAGTGAGATAAGTATTAAATAATCAACTTTATTAATTAATATTACATTTGCTACATTTGTTTACACATGATACACATACATGATATTTTGAATTGGTAAAGCTGCAGACATGATAGGCAGTGTTGCCATGATCATAACAAGTGCTTGACTGAAAGTGACAGGCCTGGAGAATCAGCTGCATGTGGATAGACCTCCAGTCTCTGTTCCAGAATGTCAAATTTGATGGCCTATATAACAATATGGAGAGACAAGTAGATTCAGACAGGCTTTTAAGATTTTTTTTTTTTTTTTTAAATCATTTCACCCCAAGTAAGGCAGTAATGCCACTAAGATCTAGGGGGTCACTGAGAATAAAAGGAAATGGGATAATATTGAGGAGAGAGAGGGGACATTAAAAGGTCAGGATGCAGGGAGACAAGAGGTTGATGTTGCATTTAAATTTTTCAAGATTGTACTTGACAGGAAAGCAAGAAGCCGAAAGAGAGTTTCATGAGCAAAAAATGTGAGAAAAAACTGTTAGCATAGAACTTACACTTAGCAATTTCAACATTGAAATTATGGGACCTAGCTGCCAATCTAGTACTATGCTTAAATTTGCAAAGTGAAAGTACCAAAGGGGAAAGCTCATTAGAACAATTACTATGAAAGTATTTATACAAAAGGCACAGGAAAGCTACATTGCAGTGGTGAGAAAGTGACTGAAGCTGAGATGCCAGTTCAGTACTGATAATGTTGCAGATTCGTTTTGGGATTTTGTTAAGAATGTCTAGAGAGAAACCAGAAGCACCAGACCAGATGTGATTGCAATATTCAATGACTAGGTAAATGGTCCACTTTTGAAGAGGCAGGATAGCGAAAATAAGCGAACAATATCGATTAACCTAATGAACAAAGAAATAGCATATTGAACAAATAAAATATGTATTTTGATAAACAGAAAATAATAAATATACAATATTATGAAGATAAATAATCATTAGTTCCTTTATTTTCTTTAAAAATCCTGTTGCTTTTTTTTGTTTTTTGAGTGATAAAAAACGATGTTTATTCACTGTAACTGCTAGTATTCCATTATTTAGAAATAAACAAAACCAAATATCGATGAATGAAAATGCTTCTACTAAATAGCCAGAGAATAATCATTCAAGAATATACAATGGGAATTCACAAAGTTTCTGGAGAAAGGATGTTACGAGAAAACTATGCAAATATTTGGACTTTGCTGTTATTGCATAAACTGGAAGTATTTTGAGGTAGCAGATTGAGGTTTACATCAGTTTTAAAGCGCACCCTTCCTTAGAACAGCATTAAACCTATATTTTTTTTTAATTATTTCACTCCAAAACATACACAAGGGGTTACTGAATGTGAAAGAATATAAAAAAGAAGAAAACAAAATATTAAGGAAAGAGATCAGTAAATTGAATACAAATTTAGAAGACAAACAATAATAATTGATATTACATTTAAATTTTTGAAAAGCAAAATGCTGGAAGAGAATTCCATAACTACAAAGTGTGTGAGAAGAAACTATCAGCATAGAATTTATGGTTACATCAAGCTATTTCAACTGTAAAATGACGAAACCTAACTGCCAATCTAGTATAGTGCTTAAATTCATAAAGTTGAGGTACCAAAGAGGAAAGCACTATATATTTTGTTTTAATACAAAAATGTGTCACACAAGGTCAAAAGAGGCATGGGGAAAGTTGTCTACTGTCTTATAATTAAAACCTAACTAGCCACAAATTACTGACCCAAAACATACCACAGTATTCCTTTCACCAAAACAGTACACTCTTATTGCATTCACCACAATACCGCAAAGTCTCTATGAAGTCCTAACTAGTCCCCATATGTACAATTTTTTGTCTGCAGTGAAGGAGAGGAATAAAAAAAAAAGAGGAAAGCTCATCAGAACAATTACCATGAAAATATTTATAGAAAAGCCACAGGGAAGCTATATTATGGCAGTAGGAAAGTGACTGAAGCCAAGAAATAAAAAAAAAATTATGGTAAAATTTGTTTAGAAGACTGAGAACCATTATTTGTGCTTTGAGAAATGTTCATGGTAAAAGCCTGCAATAAAAAATAAGCTATTTACAAATTAAAGAAAGACAGTTGGAAATGACACACTATAGTAGACTATTATTATCAGTTTTTGAAGAAAAGATTTAATTGCAGGCAAATTGGCAATTAGCAACAGAAATAATAACTGACACACCAGACATCTTGGTTGGTTCAGTCTACACAATTTTATCTGAAAAATTAAAGCTGAGCAAAAATTCTACTTGTTATGTAGCAAAACCATTTCACTCAGATCAGCAACAGACAAAAGCAGAACAATGGAAATTTTAAACGAACAGGATCAAAATCCTGATGGCTTTCTGGAGACTTGTCTTTACAAAACATCTCCTAAAAACAAAGGTCAGTCAAAGGAAGGCATACTCAAATGTGGGAAGGATCCATTCAAAGCAGAAGTAATCCAGTCAGCAAAAATGGTTTTCTATGATACTGAGAGCATTTTGCTAATTGAAATTTCAAAGTGAAGATAGACAATGACATTTGCTTATTGTGAAGATGTTTTGATAATATTAGCTAAAAATTTTGCAAAAAAAAAAAAAAAATACACACTGCCTGACCCAGGAATTGAACTCACAATTACTATTCCACCAAATTCATGAACCAAAGCTGAGCTATTGTTCCATGTGACAATCCTGGGTAGAGAACTTGGAGTCTTTACCCTAAACCTGCTTACTAATGAGTGCTTCATGTCACACTTGACTGCACATATCTAGGTTTCTCTAGTAGGGGAGTGTTTTTTTTTTTGTTTTTTTTTTTTTGTTTTTTAAGGCAATTCACTGCAAGCAAGGTGGAAGTGCGATTAGCATGCAAGGGGTTACAGAGGATTGAGAACAACAGTAAAGAGGCGTGTTTGAAGAAAGGATACAGAGAAGGACGGGGAACATGCTCAGGGTGTCAGATGTTGATTGACATTACACTTGAATATTTGAAGATTATAGTCATCAGTGAAGCAAGTAAGGGGAAGGGAGTTCCACAGATGGGAAGTGCAAGAGAAGAAGCTGTTTGAGAAGAAGAGACGGTTGCATCTAACCATTTTGACAGTGAAAGGGTGGGACTGAGATGCCAGCCTTGTAGCTCATTTAAATTCATGTAGTCTGGGAACCAGTGAAAGTAGCTCAATGGAACAGATGCCATGAAAATATTTGTAGAATAAACAGAGGGAGACCACAGCACATCTGTGGGATAGCAATTATAGACTAGATGCCAGATCAGGACCTATCATCTTGCATATTCATCTCTCGATATTGTCAAGGACCTTGAGATGCACAGCAGGGAGCACCAGACCATAAATGACAGCAATATTCCATGCAAGGACAGATGGTTGATTTATAGATTTGAAGAATGAATGAGAAAAACTTTCTGGCATGACACAGAGAGCCAACTTTCTTTGCGGTAGATGAAGCTATTGATTCAATGTATTTATTCCACCTCATGTCAGTGGATAGCGTAAGACCAAGCAGGCGTAACGAGGCATTCTCAAGGAGTTGGGGATCAGCCATTCTGACGGGAGGCAGGAAGGGTTCTCTAGGGTGGGTAAAGGAGAGCAGTTTTGTTTTTGAGGCATTAAAGTTTACAAGCCATTTCCTGCCCCAGTCAATCACAGATCGGATGTCAATTTTCAAGATCGGCAGACAGGATAGTTTTGTCAGTGATACTAGATTTACAATTGAGGCAGGAGTAAATAGTAGTGTCATCTACTTAGATGCCAACTTGGGAACTGATGAACTCAGGAAGGTCATTGATGAAGATAAAGCCTTGGGGAACACCAGCATTTGTGATAAAGGAGCCAGAGGAGAATCTGTTTAGGATGACCTTCATTTATGGTTTGACAGTAATGAATGTCTTGTCAAATAATTGTCCTTTAATGTTGTATCCCTGAAGCTTATGAAGAAGGCCAGCATGTCAAACCCTATCAAACATTTTAGAGATGTCTAGAGCCACAGTTCGAGCTTCTGCATTATTGTTGAGTGCTTGGTATACAAATTCAGTTATGGCCATGAACACGTCAGAAGTAGATCAGGCAAAGCAGAAGCCATATTAGCTTGTCAGAGAGCAGATTATGTGAAGTAAGGTGCTTAACCACTTCAGCATTGATTAAAGCCTTGAAGTCTTTACCAAAAAGTTGTAGGAGATTGATAGGACGGTAGTTAGACAGGTCAGAAGAGTCACCGGAGTTTTTAAAGACAGGCACAACAGATGAGGACTTCCAACAGGCTGGAAAGCAAGAGTCAGTGAGGCAGTAGTTGTAAAGTTTAGAGACTGGAGCCTATACAGGAGCACTTTTCTTCAGGACAATGGCCAGTATCCTGTCCCCACCACTAGCCTTATGGGAGTCTAATTTAGAGATGATGTCCAATACCATCGTTGGGGTTATGTACTTCTTACTCACTAGGGGGAAAGTCCGGTGTGGGTACATCAGATGAGTCTAGCATTGAACTGGATAAGAACTAATAAGCTAAGCATTCAGCTTTATCAGCTGAGTAGGTCAGGACATCAAATTGGTTGAATAAAGTGGATATTGAGGATTTGCTGTTGTTCAGCACACTTTTGCAGTGCCGCCAATAATCTTTTGAACCAACTGGGTAACAATTATAATCCCCTAACATTTATACATACAGAAATATATGTAGAAAATGAGGAACAGCAAGACCTGGTGATAACAAAACAAGTATTATTTATTATCTGTTTGGCAGTGGTTGTTATATGGTGTTAGAGGCAATACTGAGTAAATTGTATACAGTCTTTACTGTATGTTTTTAAAATTATGTATATAGTGAGTGAAAAGGGTGTAAGACAAGAATGTGTCTTCTTCTAACCGGACTTATTCAATCTATACAACAAGGTGATTCTGAAAGAACTAGAAAAGGATTCATTATTGGCAGCCACAATATAAGGTATGCAGATCTCACTTTGTTGATAGCAGACAAAGAAAGAAACCTACAAAGCCTCCTACAGAAGGTATTGAAGGAAAGTGAGAAGAAAGAGTTAAACATCAACAAAAAAAAACAAAATGTCTGGTTGTTAGCTAAAGGATGAGCCCAAGGTACAAATTGGCAAACCAGAAATAACCAAAATCAAACAAGTGTGAAAATTTAAATATCTGGGAAGTGTTTTAACAGAGGACGGAAAGTTTAACACCAAAATCCAAAGGCATATTGTGATAGCTTTTGGAATGCTTCCTTCACTAATCAGAATACGAAGAAATAGAAAATATTTGCTAGAAACAAGGGAAAGTGTACTGAAGACAACTGCTACATGTTATCTGTCCTCCTCTATGGCAGTGAGCATTGGATGATCTCCTCAAAGAAGAGATTTGAAGCAATGGAAATAAGGTTCTACAGAAGGATGCTGAAAATACCATGGAACAAACATGTGAGTAACAACAAATTTTTGAAGAAAATGGAAAGAAAAAGGAAACTAATACTTCAGGAAGAGTTAGTTGAGGTTTCTGGGGTACATAATCAGAAAGGAGGGCTTGGAAAATTTGATACTCATGAGTCAGAGACAAAGAGCAACAGAGGAAAACAATGCATAACCTACTTTGAGTTTGAATAAATGGATGGCAGAACAGAGCTTAGGAGAAATAACAGAAAGACAGTTTATTCAGAGCTACAAGGAACAGAAAGTTGTGGAGAGCCATGGTTGCCTATGTCCTGTGGAAACACAGCACTTAAAGAAGGAGAGTGTCCAGAAAATTTAACTGGAGAAAAAAAAGAAGTGTCTGGATTTTTCTTATTTTGAATTTTGTTAAGAGACAAATATTACTGTTGTTGCCTGAAAAATAAAGGAGCCAAAAATTTGGTTGACCCTCATGTTGAGTGCCTGTCTGATCATGAGGGTGTCACATGTTTGTGTGAGATAGAGAAGAAGTGGTGGGATTGATTCTCCTTTATTTAGAAAGGGTGAATTGTAATAATGATGCTTATAATTCTTATAATTATATGTCACAGTATAATTAATTTTTATTTATTTATTTTTAATGGACAAGACAAAGTGGCAGTATAATTAATTTTTATTTATTTTTTATAATTAATTTTTATTTATTTATTTTTAATGAGCACTAAAAAGTGACATTATAGTTAATTTTTATTTATTTTTAATAGACACACATTATAATTCTTATAATATATATTACAGTATAATTAATTTTTATTTATTTATTTATTTATTCATAATGGACATAACAAAATGACTGTAATTAATTTTTATTTATTTCTTTTTAATGGACACAACACTCATTTTTAATGGTTGCTGCTGCCATATTTTTTTTCTTTTTCGTTAACAGCTTCTATATTGTATTTATTTCTATGCTAGGCCTACTAAGGAAGTTTTTTCAAACATAGGATTTAGCAGTGTTCTCAATCTAGTATCTTTACTTAATTCCAAAGAGGTTGATGATGACTCTTTTTTCTTCTATACATAATCGGCCATTTTTTTTTTGTATTTCCCTGACCTTACTTTTATAGGGTCTCTAAATTCTAATCTGGTCATTAGATTTTTTTTTTTGTAAAATCTGCATTTTGCAGGAATTTTCTTTGACTATTTGAGGATGCTCATTTTGTAAGTACTGCCATTATCTCAGAGATGCTTGGCTTGTAGCAAAGCATTTCAGAGAAGCTTGAGTAGAGGCGTCAACTTTCGGCAAAGTCATCTCCTCACAAGATCAGCAAAGACCAATTAGTAGAAATATCTGCTCCACTTTGCAGGAAATTTTCACTTACAAAGGATTATCTACATTCTCTTCATTATATTTCCATTTGCCTGTTTTTTATTGCTTTTTTTTTCTGTATCCCCCCCCCACCACTCCATTTTAGTCTTTTCTCTCTCTCGTGTTCCTACCATAATGGAATTTATGTCATAAATCAATGCCAGGTGTTGCACTAAAGTTGTAATCTGCAGGGCTTTTGGCTCACATCTGCCTTATTTTCACAGTACATAGCCTTTTTTTATGGTATCTGCCTCTCTCATAAAGTGTGTGTCGTTGCTTGTGTTTCTATAATTGTGTATCTATATGTGCAGGTATCCTAGAATACACACAAACACACACACACATATATATATATATGTATATATATATATATTCTCTTTAAAAAAAAATCAGAGATGTCTACTCAAACACATGTATCCACTAAATATAACATTTATAGTAATAAGAAATAATGTCAGATTATAAATAAAAATCCATTAATTCCTTAGAAATTACTTTGTTCACATTTCAGATATGAAAATAAAAGTTAGCAGGTATAGGCTTTGAAAGATCTTAAGGAGAGGTGCACTTTCCTTCAGAAGAGCAATTGCACCATACTTTGCCATAAAGTCTTTCATGGCTGAGCAGTCTAAAAGCATGCAAGACGAAATGGTGGTTTCCCCTATAAAGGAGATGCAGATTCTAACCCAGCCAGAAGGTGTATTTTCTTTATTAAGATTCTCAAATACACAGGCCGGTAGACATAGATTTACACTGTTTAAAAAACAGAGATGTCTTCTCAAATTTGTGTATCCACTCAATATGATGTTTAAGCTTTTTAAAAAATACATATGAAGTAAAAAAATAATCCATCTCTGTTTCAAAACAATTTGTTTTTTGTTAATAGGAATTGACATGATACTTTGTTAGGCGTAGAATAAGCAGTATAGCACTACCAATGTCTTCAGTTTAAAGATTATGATAATTTCAAGACTTGGGAAACTTGACGGTGATTTCCTGTTTTTCCAGAAAAAATTATCAGTGTGTACTGAAAAGTTCACAGCCTAACCTAAAAGGGATTTAAAAAAATATTTGATGGTTTATTTCATCAGTTTTTGGGAAGTGGGATAGGTTGAATATAAGTTGATACAATAGTTGAAAGTGAAAGTGCAAATGAATACCCTACCACTCATTATTAAAATGATTGGTTTTCTCCATATCCATAGAAACTAATATTATAAATGTATATGCTTATAAAGCTCTGTAAATTTCAAAATTAGTTAATCCAAAATTCACTTGAGGATGAAACAGAACTAGGTACTTTAATATAATTTCTATAATTGAACTGGAAGTTTTACCTTCTGTTTTTGAAACATGGCAATTCCTATGTAGCGACGCAATTATATTCTTAAAATAATTATAATATAGGCTCTACTTGTGTATTGAGCATTGTTTTTTAAAAATAAAAATGAAAATACTAAAGAACTTCGGACTATTAACCTAACAGTTCTTTCCTATTTTTCAATATATTTGCACACACACACACACATACATACATACATACATACATATATATATATATATTTCTTATTAAAATAAAGGCTGACTTATTTTTTTAAATATCTATATTTAAATTAATACGAAATAATGTTAGATTACGAATAAGAATCCGCTAATTCCTTAGAGATTATTTTGTTTACCTCTCGGATATAAAATTAAAAGTTAGCAGGTAACGGCTTCAAAAGATCTTAATGAGAGATATGTTTACCTTGCTTTGCCATAAAGTCTTTGATATGTGCACAGGCTAAATCATGCAAGACTATATGGTGGTTTCCTATACATGAGACACAGGTTCAAACCCTGCCGAGAAGCACATTTTCTTTATTAAAAGCCCAGGTCACTAGACAAAAATTATACTATTAAAAAAAATAAAATGCTGTTATGTCTACTTAAACCTGTGTATCCCCTAAATGCCCAAAAATTCACATCATTTAAAAATGTGAATATCTGAGTAAGTACATGTCCCAGGCAAACAAAATTAAATAGGCTTCTTGTTAAACAATAAAAGATTTATTTATCAAAATTTGAACAAGATATTCAAAGAGATGTAGATTTTATAACCAGTTCCACAAAGCTTCACAAATGTTCAATACGTGCACCACCAGTGGCATGACATGTATCAAGTTGGTAGTCCAGTTCCTGGATGCTGTAGCATACCTTACGTAAGACTCTCCAGCGCGTCAGTGATTCTCTGTTTAAGTTTCTCTTGGCTTGTAGGAACAGGGGAGATATAAACCTGTCTTTTTATGTAGCCCCATAAAAAAATACACAAGATGTCAATTCAGGTGAACTTGGTGGCCATTTCAACAGCACATTGTCATTATCAATGGCATGGCTGATCCACCTTCCTTGTAGATTCTTATTGAGATGAGTCCACTTCATTCTTACAAATTTTGTTAGGATTTAAGAAGTTAAATGTTGTCAGTTTTTTATTTTTTTTGGAAACCCTGTATAATCTATATAGTAATAAGATACATATATTTATTTATATATATATATATATATATATATATATATATATATATATTAATACAAATAAAATTTTGTCATTTAGCTAATTGATGTTACATTCAGCACCTTGTCTTTCATGCTTTGCTGGTGAATTTTTGTAATTGTTCAGTCTACTTGTCAGGAGGTTTCAACAGTTTACTGCTGTTTTTCTCATTCTTCATTAGTTTTAGACAAAGTTTGATGCAATTTAATCTAGCAATAAGATATTGATATCTACCTATATATATATACACACACACACACACACACTAGTGATCAAAAGTTTGGGACAACCCTGAATTGTTTCTTAAAGTTGATAAAAAAGGCTAATTTTGCATATTTGAATAAATAAATTCACCTATTTGTATATATGCAAACACTTTTATCAAATTTGAACAAATTTTTCTACAAGAATTATAAATTTATTTGCCTAAGCTTTGGAAATTTTTTTACAGCCTGATACCTTTTCTGAACTGTAGAAGAGAAATTTACAAATATTTCAACTGCACTGCTTGGTAGAGGTTCAGTTTCATCTAGATTAATTAGTGATTGAAATTAATTTTCAAAAAACATTAAAATGCCAAGAACTAAACAGATTAGTATTGAAAAAAGAGGCTAAGTGTAAATTGATTCTATAGAAGAGTATTCTAATTGCTAGAAAATTACAGATATCAAAAATGGGGTGCAGCAACATGCAGAACCTGACACAAATATTGACAGAAAAAGATCTGGGAACCGTAGAGTAACATCAGTTGCAGAGGATAGGTAGACTTGATCATGTCTCACAAAAGGAGCAGAAGAAAACAGCTTCCCAACAAATTGCTGAATCTAATTTTACACATCAATATCCAATATCTGTTGTAACTGTTAAGAGAAGACTTCCTTCTGTTGGGCTTAAAGGATGCTTATCAATTAAGAGAAGGCTCCTTTCTGTTGGGCTTAAAGGATGCATTTCATTTAAGAGAAGACTTCTTTCTGTTGGGCTTAAAGGATGTGAATCAGTTAAGAGCAGGCTTCTTTCTGTTGGGATTAAAGGATGTGTATCTGTTAAGAGAAGACTTCTTTCTGTTGGTCTTAAAGGATGTGTATCAGTTAAGAGCAGGCTTCTTTTTGTTGGGATTAAAGGATGTGTATCTGTTAAGAGAAGACTTCTTTCTTTTAGGGTTAAAGGATGTGTATCAGTTAAGAAACCTATTAAAAAAGGCAAATAATTTGAAAAGACTAAAATGAATAGAACAGCACAAAATGATTGAAAATTTAATGATGAGTCCAAATTTGAACTTTTTGGAAGTAAATGAAGTCTGAAAGACAAACTCCTTCTGAACGAATGAGAAAATTTACATTGTGTGAATTGTTAAATATGGTGGTGCTGCTGTAATGGTTTGGGATATTTTGGAAGTAAGATTGCTGGAGACTTTGTTCAAATTAAAGGCATTATGCGAAAGAGTAGCATTCAATACTGCAGAGTTATGCAATTTCTTCTGGCTGCTGCATTATTAGACAAAATTTTGTTTTGAAACAAGATAATGATCTAAAACACAGCTCAAAACTGTGTACAAATTATCCAAAATCAAAGGAAGATGAGGGAATTTTGCAAATCATGACTTGGCCTCTTCAGTCTCCAGATCTTTTACCAGTTAAACAAGTCTGGGACAAAATTGATCATAAAGGATATGTGTCAGTTAAGAGAAGACTTCTGTTGGGCTTAAAGGATGTGTATCAGTTAAGAGAAGAACTGCCTAAGAATAAGCAAGAGTTGTTTACATATTTTATGCGCTACATGGGAATCACTTCTACCAAGTTACAAGTTACTAGAAAGGATGCCAAGAATTTGCTCTGAAGTAATAAATGCTTGTGGTGAATTCTTTGATGAAAAGAAAATATAAATTCAATTTGCTTTAAGTGAAATTATAATTATTTGATAATCATTTTGATTTAAATTATTGCATAATTGCATGCAAGCAAAGAAAAAATAAATTTATTTCTTCAAAAGACATGAAATGTAATTCATTTTTAAGTTTAGTGGAAAAAATGATCAATTTGGTACCAAACTTTCATCAGTAGCATGTGTGTGTGTATATATATATATATATATATATATATATATATATAGTCATCCACATACAAGCCTGTTTCATGGCTCATCAGTATCATTAAATGTCTGATTGTTTCAAGCCAGGATTGAAACTCGACCGATTTAGCATCAGTCAGAGATTCTAGCCCTAAGCTATCAGTGCACAGCAGAGAAAGGGAAATTTTTAATGTACTATATACAAAGTGTATACAAATGCCAGTAGCCAAGAGTGCTTAATTCATAATTGAAGAGCGATGCATTAATAGCAGCAGCAGCCACCACTGTTTTTAAAATTACCCTTTCTCTTTGTAGTGCTCAGTCAGCTAATGAGAGCATAAAAAGCATTTACTGCCCAAATATATATATATATATATATGTTTGGGCAGCAAATACTTTTTATATAATATGGAAATTTTAAACCATTTTTTATGCTTGGAAATGTGATCTGAGGAACCAAGAAAAAATCACTTTCCTGGGAAAGTAAAATATAATCAATTGAAGTTAAGGTTGTCTGTTTTTTTTTTAATTTAAATTAAATTTATATATACATATACATATATATATATATATATTATTGATGATATATTTTACAATATATCACCACTCTTGGTAGATTTTCTATTGTCACAATGTGGGATAGTCAGAGACAAAGATGATGGAAAGAAAAAGAAACAGAATGCAGATGAATTTCGCTAAACTGAAAAAATATTATTTAAAAAATTATCCTTTCAAAAATATTCTTTCAAAAATTTTGAAACTACCAGCATTTCTTGTTTCGTTCACATGTTTAGATGTGGCAACATCAACAAAGGCCAGTCTGATAAAATCCTAATGGATGAAACACATCACAAAAACTTTTTTCCAATTTGTCATAGTATTTTTCTAAATAAATAAATTATATATATATATATATATATATATATATATATATATTGATTAAAAAAAAAAAAAAGAAATGGCAAGGTCTGTTGAATTTTTTGAAATGTAGCTTTCCAATTCTCAAAGAAGATTTTTGGATCAAAATTTGATCCAATCTATTCACATATGAACCAGCATATTATGAACAACCAAAGACAACTATCAACTTGGCACAAATATTAGTGGATTATACTAAAATTACTATACACCACCTGATTTAAGGAAAGACTTAAAACCATTGGAGCTATTATTATACCACATAAACAGCCCACGTTAAATATCATTCATCACAGGAGATGTTGTCTTGAAGTGTATATGATATAATTAATATGATTACACACACACACGCACACACACATATGCAAAGTCAGCATCCTTTATGGTGTGGCCTCACTACCAATAACCATTACATATGACATCACTGTAGTAAACTATTTCAAAGTTTCAGCTTTCCAAAGAACACCAGAATGTATGCAAAAGAATTCTGTCTACCATGCAGACATTATATTGGTTCTTGAAAATGACTGAAACAGCTGAAAGGACTTGAAGAAAACACCAATGCAAATATGAACTTTGGACAGTTTATGCACAATTTTGATCCCAATGCACAACAGCTTATTTAAAAATTGCAAAAATACAATAATAAAATTTGACACACACAATTCACTTTTTCATCTTCGATTTGATGAAGCCCAAAATGGCAAAATGTTTTCAGATATTTTTTGAAACATTATATTTTCCAATTTTTTCCAATTGTCATTAATGTATAACTGTCAGGATCATTTACCCAAATTTATAACATATTGTCGACATGGAGAATGCATGAATAAAAAAACAAATCTTTCATTTATTTTCAACCCATATGGATTTCTGTCTCTAAACTCGGACACTTTTAAGCAATAAAGATAAAATGTTAAATGACTTTTTTAAATAAATCACTCATTTAGTTTCTTTTCTAGTTATAAACAACACCAGCTTGGGAAAAATATATGATTGCATTATTTTAAATAAGCACACAAATACATACACACACAATTCCATTTTTTGTCTTCAATCTGATGAAACCCAAAATGGCAAAATGCGTTATCAGATATTTTTTGAAACATACTTTCATGAATGTTTTTTCCAATTGTCATTAATATATATATATATATATATATATATATATACACACACACTATGAAAGACAATTATATATAAATTTTTATACATCAGAACAATGTTAGGATTATTAAAGACAAAAAGTCAAAAACATTTGTAAAGGGCAGAACGTGTCATTAATTTGTGGAACATGCACACACTATATAGAGAAAAACTATATATAATTTTTTATGTATCGGAACTATTTTAGGAAAATCAATGACACAAATGGAAAAAATTGAGAAAATAATTTACTAAGACACATCTATAGAAAGTGCTTTAATCCCTAGAACATTCACAGTAAATTTCACCTTTTTTTTTTTTAGATCTTTTATTAACACAGTATAGAATATTTAATAACGAAAGTGATAAAAACAGAAAAAGAAAGTAAAGGAAATTGGCTAGACTATATACCTAAAACACACATATTTAAAAAAAAAATTTCAATATTAAATTTCAGCATCCTCTCTCATTCATGCACATGTGTAATCACATCGATCCAGTTGTTGTATACCCACTTTATGCTGGGGGTAGTCTTGTGCAATGGTGTCCACTCTCATCTTCATAATGTTTTGGCTCAGAATTAAAAGAGTCACTAATAAAGGTAATTTTAACTGATCTAGTTTTATTCACCACATCGATGGGTACATTTTTAGCTAGCCAGTAAGGTCACTTTATCAGTAAGTTCCATGACACGAAAAATAAACACATCTACATTGTATGACATGTAAGACTTAACTCACTGAAATCCTTTTCTATATTTCTCATTCCCATGATAGCTTTAGCCAATCAAAAACAACTTCCCTTGTTTTCTTGTATCTGACATCAAAGGTCAAAATGAGTCAGTCAGAGGAGAAATACAACTCCCTAAAAAATAATAGTCTGCTAGACTATTAGTTAATGCAGTGATGTAGCTAGAGTGTTGCTGACCTGTGCAGCCATAAGATTGCTGTCCTTCTCCACAAAAATACAACATATTACACAGTGACTCATATATATATATATATATATATATATATTAACTATTAACAGATCTAAAAGACAATAAATAGAGTGACACATACCTTCAAATGAACTTCTGTCAAGAAAAATAACTGAAATTTATATGATAACAACCAAGATGTGTCTCCCACACACAGCAATGCTGTGACATTAAAAGAAGGTACCCTGGGTTCATTCACATTTTAACACTGTCAACAATGATAAAACATCCCTGGATAAATGTTTATTGTTGGGTCAGGATCACAGAAAGGTCCTTCACCTATGAACATTGTCTCGACATTAAAACCACTTTTATTTCAATATATGCTTATACAGGAGACCCAAAAGTGCTGCACACATAAAAGTGTCACCTGGGGTGGACTGTTTGTTTGGGTTACACTACTGCATCAAGGTAAACATCACTTTTTTTCTGATAAAGTCCTAAAGGATGAATCATGTCACATGGGAAATAGTTTATCATGGGTACAGACACACACACACACACACACACACACACATATATATATATGCACATTTCATTGAATATGACAGACAAGGTGCTTTGATTTAGTTTTTTTATACAATTTCTCATGCAATGTAATAATTGTTTTCTTTTCAGCTTATAAATTATATAAAAACTGTCCAAATGTTCTTTTATTCCAAGTGCTTTCAGCTATACATTTAGCCATTTTCAAGGATGAAATATTTTTACTGTTAAATAAGAAATAGTTTGTTGCATGTATGTATTTGTATAATGTTTTCATTTTTCAAAACATGGTCAAGATATTGTGTCCATAGTTCATAGTTGATATTATCAAGTGTTGTTTTTTTTTGTTTTTATTAATAAGGCTTCCTTTATTTTTAGCCTTTTTTGCATGCAGATAATGCAATTATATTTGTGTTGTCAATAAGTATGTTACGAATAGTGTCCGCTAGGTCTCCATGAATAAAAGAACATTTGGAAAGTTTTTATATAAATGTGACACGATAACTAGGCGTATATTAAGGTGGATTTCTAAAATATGTATTTTATTTTAATAAATTAAGAATAGAAAACGGTGAAGAATAGAAAAATAGTTTAAAAACATGTTTCGTTTAACAAAAGTAATAAGGGAAAAAGAAAAGGAAAAAAATAAATAAACGCTTTTTCTTTTATAAGTAAATTTGCGGAAGAGGAAAGGGCATCAGATTACTGTTAAATCCTACCAGTCTTCCAATAAAATATTTGACTAAGTGATTTGATGTGATAAAAGATAAACGTTTAGGAAATAGATTTTAGATGACCAGGTCAAAAATTGTCTTTACGGTATTTCGACAACACATTAAGGAAATAAAGAAAAGATAATAGAATTTTCCCTTTCTCCAGGCAATAAAAAAAAAAGAAAAGAAAAAAAAAATGCCTGACTACTGAGAAAGTGCTAGGGCTATAAAAAACATCTGACGGCCTTCACACGAAGATTTGTTAAGATAAAAAGATAAAAAAAATCCTGGAAAATACATCGTTGGAGGCCGAGTGCAGACGGAATGTCCAAGGGATGTTTACACAGCAAAGGAAGCAAAATTTAAGTACCTTAAAATTTTGAACTTACAGTTGCCAATGCTTATCTTTTGTTTTCACCCGGTGGTCTAGTGGACTTCCGATTATTTAAATATAAATACAAGTGATTTTTCCGAGCCAAGCAGTTCAGCCAGGGGTGTGCTTGAAGTAGCCACGTGTGTCAGGCACACTGAAGAAGTGAAACTCCATTCGTCTGAGTCGGTCAGTTCGGCATTTGATCTCCATTAGTAGAGTTAGAGCTGAGTGTCACATCACCTACCCCAACGGCAAGACTAAGTCTGAACGAAATAAAGCATCGATTAAACTCATCTAAGTTGTGGAATTTTGTTCCTTCAGTGGTTTTCTTGTGCCCCCAGCTTGAGACTTCGACTTTTTCAACCAACCCCCGGCAACATCACAGCATGGAGAACGGCTGCCAGAGAAATTGCATGAACCTCAACAAGGGATGTCACATAATTTATCATCTGAAAAGAAAAAAAAAATTATTAGATCACATCAGAAATTGTAAAAAAAAAACTGAATCAAAGCACCTTGTCTGTCATATTCAATGAAATGTGCATGAAAGAAGGATTGCTGCCTAAATATATATATATATATATATATGTATATATATAATTATTAATAGAATAAAGTAATTAATTTAGTTATATATGAATCTGAATTCTGAGTTCCATGGATAGCTCTACATCCAAACTTTGGCAGATTCTTAATGAATTCAAGTTATTTGTATACAGATCAAAATTTTCTTCTTAGCCAAAAATCAAAAATGTTATTTTTATCTTGACATAAGACTTTCTCAAACTAACTCCAGGAACGAAGTAAGATTAATGTGTAAGGTAATATTTTGAATTTAATAACTTATACTTAAATCCTGTATAATATTATAATTTTTACTAAACTGCATACCTCTGATAGTTGTTCTTTTTCATGGTGTAGGGGCTTGCATGGTCCAGTGACTCTGAGAGCAATGCCTGGTAAGGACACCCTTAGGGGCAAGGTCAAAGATGAGGACTCAGACTAAATGTGACAAACCCCAAAGATTCGAACAGTGGAACAGGCAGATGCTGATTAAAGCAAATGAACCGGGCTATGGATGACTGACATGCTACAGAAGGCTCCACTAAGAGATTATAAAAATCAGTGATAGTCCGTTGTAGTTTCATAACTGGATTCAGCATGTCTAATTCCATATGTGCCACAGAAGAAGTTCATGAAATCAAGTCTATGGGTGGCTTCCTGGCAAACTGAAGTCCACTTTAAACAAATTCATGTTATCACTGCTTAATTCTACTCTGATTTCTTTCACCTGTAAGAAACTCTTGCAAAGCCAAACAGTGACAAGGAATGGATGATGATAGCAGGTTTTGGTGAAACTTGAAGCTCCTAGTCTCTAGTGGCAAATTTAGTCATCAACACCATCGTCATAAAGGAAACGATCAGCAAGAAAGAAATTAAATTCTTGGATATGAGATAAAGCTGCCACCTAATATAAAAGCTCAATGTTAATGGAATCACAGTTTTTTCTTTAATCCTTTCACTCCAAGAAGCTGATAATGTAACTAAGACACACGGGGTTACTGGGGGTGTAAGTGAAGAATGAGAAGACTTTAATGAGGAGAAAGGACAATAAAACAACTGGGTTCTGGAAGATAGAAGATGGTAATTGGCACTGCATTTAAATTTTTCCAGAGTGTAGATAGCAAGGAAGCAAGTAATTAGGAGTTTCACAGGTGTGAAGTGCGAGAAAATCAGAGTAGAACATTCAGTTGCATTTAGCTAGGTCGACAGTAAAATGGTGAGACCTAGTTGCCAATCTAGTAGCAGGCTGTGTAAATAGTCAGTTAGTGAAAGACCCATTCCCCCACCAATTATTTATAACATGTACTTAACTATGCATAATAATCATGGTATGAATCTTTATTTATCTTTGTGTTTTTCCTTTTAGAAAATTTTCTTTTCCTACCCAAAGCTTATTAATACTATAATATTAGGTTGGGGCAAAAATAATGACGGTTTTTGACGTATTTTTAACGTCAAAAACCGTCATTAGTTTTGCCCCAACCTAATATTTTGTTTATTAATTTTCCAACAGCCTCTTTTATTAAGACCTTCCTGTTTATTTTATATCAGGCACCACCCAAGTATTATGACCCTCTTGTATTAGGCATCTAAGAATATTTTATTAATCTGACAAAATAAGGAACAAATATATAAATTTATAAAATTTTCCCTACTTGTTCCTTATTTAATCTAAACTACATCCAGCAGCAAGGCCTATTTTCAGGAGATTTTGAAAAGTGTGGAACCACCTCTTAATTATTGATGTTCCCAGGTTCACCGTGACCCACTGTGGTAACACCAGCTACGAGCAAATAGTGAACCCCACCAAAACAAACTCCATGATTTGGACAATTTTGCTGTTACACCTGGTACAGGTGTAACAGCAAAATTGTCCAAATCATGTAGCAGCATAAATTATCCATCGCACAAAATGTTTAATATCTAAAAACCCACTAAACTAATTGAGTTTCTTTTTTTCTAAGTTTTCAGATAAGATATTTAACCACCTTGACACCATTTTTCATAAGAATCACTGAAAAACCCTTTCAGTTATTCAGTTAGAAAGAGAGCAGGTTAAAATCATTTTGTGTCAGACCCATTGTCTTCCCAACTGAACAATGGTGAGAAGAAAATAATCATTCAGGCCTTCAGTAATGGCACCAACATTCATATACTGGCTGCCATCTTCAAAGTTCATTCAAGTACAATCAAGAGAACGGTGAATAAGTTTAAAAAAGTGGGAACAGTAGAGAAGAAAACTGGATCAGGAGGTCACAACAGGAAGAGGGATCATCATTTTAACTTAGAGCTAAAGAGATCAATTAGAAAAGATCCAACTGGATTCATAAGACATTTGGCCTGTGAGAGAGGAGTTTCAGCTATGACAGTCCAAAAAGTAGTGAAAAAAGACTTGAAAATGAAACCGTACATGAAACCTGTAAGGCACCTTGTTACTCCAGGACAAAAAGTTAGAAGGTTAGAGAGGGTGAAGATCATCCTGGAATAATATATATATATATATATATATATATATAATTTCAGTACTTCATAACCTTCCAGTCCTTAGTTATGATTAAATAATGATGAAAATGTCATTTTCATTTATAATTAATTTCATCATGAAACTTCTGTTAAACTTAGAGAGTAATTATACATTCTTATTGGTCAAAGTAGAGTCCAATAGTGGTATAAAAACCTCAGAGAATTCCAGTAAGATATCTTTAATCATTTCTAAGATATAACATTTCAGAGCTTAATCTAACAATTGAACAATTTTGCTGTTACACTGGGTATAAAAATACATTTTTGTTATTAAGAATACCAGCAATTCATTTTTACATAAAAATGACCAACAATACATTTTTAAACCAATACATTTTATCTATAGTTGAAAGCATACAATTACATTCAAAATATATTTAGTTGACAAAATAAAATTGGATTCAGATTATTTGGATTTCTGCATAAAATAACCCATAGAGGTATTGATATGCCACTAAACAAAACTAACCAACCTTATTTAATCGAAAAGAAACGATGAGGAAAACCTTTTGTATCAACACGTTTCATTCCAATACACACTTTATTAAAACAAATGTAGAAATTTTGGCAAAGTTTAACAATCATGACTGGAAAAAAAAACATGCTTTCAAAAGTCCATTTTTTTTTTCTTTTCTCACTGATATTACTGTATATTCTCTCAGCAATGTTTGTTTTAAAAAAAAGATATTTTTAAAATCTTTAATCATTTCAATATGCCCAAACATATGAAACTGGATTTATGCATTTTTTTTCTCTCAAGAACTGATAACAAATGTATTAAACACTCTTCTTGTAAATAAATAGGGTTCAACATTTTTGTTATCACTTCTCAAGAAAAAAATAAGTACAAATCCAGATGCGTGGAAACTATTTTAATGAATTTATATAAGAGCAAATAAAAGAAATGCCTGAAAAATGCAATGTTACTCCTATGTGCTTTATTTAAATTTTCTTCTTCTCTTGGTCACAGACTTTTCGATAAATTAATGAATAAAAAAATTGTTTTCATAGTTATTTTCTTTATAATATGACAATTGATAAATAATTTATTGTAGTTGGTTCACATATTTTTATAAACTTGGAAATATAAAATGATTCTTGCAAATAAATAATCTAATAAAATAAACAGTTTTTGTCTGAATTTCTGGTTAAAGTATTATTATTTAAACTGTTTCTATTATCCTCATTTTTGTAGTTGCTATCACAATGTTTCAGCCATTGTGCATATAATGTGTATATCTATCTGTGTATTCTGCATGGAATTCTAAACTGAACTCTTTATTTAATCTATGGGGATAGACTGTTTTCGTTCCACTGCCCATGTCTCAGGATATATCATTTTTTTTATTATTTAGTAATGTTCAGTTATTGCTTGCCTGTATATGTATATAGCCTTAAATATATAAAAAAAAAATGCATTCTTTAAAGGATCCTTCTTGACCAACACTTTTTCAGAAGAATATATTAGTACTTTCTTAAATAAATGAAAGGAAACAAATTCAGATACCCAAATCCTTGTATATACAGGATGTTAAATGAGGAACCATGACTAAAATTGAAATTTATTACTAAAACAAGAAAAAAAAAAAGATGGAATATGGCAATAAACCAAAGTATATCGGTTCCTAGTGAGTATAAGATAGAAAAAATTTTACTCACACCCATCCTAACAGAAACAGATAACGAACAAAATTTTCTTTCTGTCTACACAGATACATTAGATGTCACTTTATATACATTGCCTCCAAGATTCGCAAGTGTTTGATTGACTGTGCTCTGCATAAAATGTAAATGCTGTATCCGTGTACTTGACAGCACATCCTGGGATATCTATCAAATGCTGCTCAATAGCTGACTCACAAGCAGTTTGAGACAAGTGCATGCTGCTGCTTGCAACACCTCATTATATATTAGCAGGCACATGTTGTCCAAGCTGTATCTCAAGGCATTGATTGCTTCACACTTACATTTAAATTTATAAACAACAAAACTATTTTGAAAACTATACTTAGCAGACAAAGAGAACAGTGTCAAAAACAACACATAGCTTAACAGCAGGAAAACATGTTACACATGCCGACACCCTGTTGGTAAGTGTCTGACTACCTCTGCCTAATCACATTAGTTTCAAATACACCAGACACAAACAAGGACTTAAAATCACTGGAACCCTAAAACTTTTAGCCTTAGGTTCAGTTGTGTTTTTAACGACATTCTCTTAGTAACCATTCTTCTTCCTTTCTTTGTTCAACCTACAAGGCGAACATATCCTCAATGCATAAATAGGCCAAAGTGGAAATCAGATTTGATTTCTGGGACTTAGTAATGAAAGAATTCCAATTTGTGTACAGACCAGTAAATGTAGGCTTGCGATAAACACTGGTAATGAACAACCATTCATTCCATTCAACCAGCTTATCCAAAAAAGATAACGCTGAATCACTCTCCATGTCCAGAGCAAACTGAAGGGACGGATGAAGGAAATTAAGTTGGAAATAGAATGCCTCTGCCTCCTCCATTGAATCAAATACAGAAAAAGTATTGTATACATACGGCTTAGGGTATCATTCAAATAGAAGGTTTTCATAGAAAGCAACAAAAATATTAGCAAAAACAGGACCCAGGGGGGCTGTCCATCGAGACTGCATTGATCTGAGCATACGTAATATCATCAAAACTAAATTCTACCATCTCTATAGCTAAATGCATAAATTCCAGAAACAAGTTTTCACGAATGCTAGGAGGACCCAGGTGACCTCTATAAATAGCATCAATGTAGGTTTGTAAAGTGTTTATATAAGAAGGTATCCATGTATTCTTCTTGTGAAGTGTTGGTTGAAAAAGTATCCTTTAAAGAATGCATTTTTGTATATTTAAGGCAATATACAAATTTTGTGGTATCAAACTTCTGTTTATCTATCTATCTATCTATCTATATATATATATATATATATATATATATATATATATACACAGTGTGACCCGGATATAAGAGAGATTTTCTCTGGTCCCAAATTAGAGCCATACTGACCTAAACAAAATAGACCAAACCCGGATATAAGAGACTTCTTCTCTGGTCCCGAAAACTCTCTTATATCCGGGTTACACTATATATATATATATATGTCTTTTTTATATATATCTATATACATATTGAATCCAATATTATCAAACTCAATTAAATTATGATGTGTGTATATGTAATTTCACATTTGTAAGTATAAGGTTAGGTTCCAAACATATTGGATATTTAGTCTCAACCTGTTATTATATTAACACCGTGAGTACTCATTTATTCCATTAGACAGTACTATGTGATAACTATGGTATTTTATGCATAAAAAGGAGAGTTATCCCCCATGACACCTAACATATTTACTTATTTTCAAATTTTATTTAAAATAATTTTAATTTTTTTCATTTTAATTATTCCTCTTTGAACTTACAAATTTGAATGATATAAATTATAACTAGTTAATTATAAAATGTTACAGACCAATAATTAAATAAACAACTCTTAACCCGCAATTTTAAATCATCACCACACACACACACACACATATCTATATATATATATATATATATATATATATATATATATATATATATATAAGGTTTGAAAGTTTTCAGCCCAATAAGCCCTTACTGCTAAAAATGTTATATGGGTATCCACTAAAAATAGCATTTAAAGTAATAAAAAGAAGAAAAAATATAAATATATATATATATATATATATATATATATATAAAATGTGCATGTCTCTGATTTATTCAAATACATACATATATATATATATATATATATATATATATATATGCGCATATGTATATGACTGTGATAACCATGCATCACTATCCATTATACGTGTGGGTGCATATATATGAAAGAGAGTGAGGAGACAGAAATATATATGTGTATATGAGAGAAATACAAGATCAAACGATTCAGTCATATGTTAGAATACTGCAGTGTGGAAAATGATAGAGGACCCTTATTTTATGAGGCCACTATCAGCTCTGCTTTTATCCGACCCAGATTCACCTGTTTATAGTGAACTGGACATATGGAAACACTTTTGTCATGTTGGTCACATGCCGTCTCTAGCAACTCCCCCTGAAAAAACAGAATGTTGCAGTGTAGATATGTCGGCGAGCATAGTATCTATTAACTGATTTAAGCTTGATAGCATCTCATTAGTAACCGAATAGTATTGTGTATGGAAAACACATTTTTCTTAATGACTAAGTTGGCAGCATTTCTACAGTAAGTCAGATAGGATGTCAGTTTTGGACCAATTTCAACAAACAGATGAATTTTACCTTGATAGCAAAAAGAATAACCATTTTTTTTTTTTTTTTTTTTTTTTAAAGCATATTTTGGCAGAAAAAAAAAACTAATAATGAATAAAAAAAAAAAAATAGAAAACAAACAATAACCTAGTGAATTAAAGCGTTGGTTTGTAAATTTGGTTACATTGTAGCTGAGCGTTCAACCCCTGGGCCAAGAAGTTCAAGCTTAGACTTAGAAAAAATCCTAGCAATAATTGAGCAGTACTAGAAAAAAAAGAACAAGATGAGATATACCTAGACATGGGCAGAAGAATAAGAACAATTTACCTCTTGGATTAAATTAAGGGTTTAGTTTGAACATCCATGAAGGTTATGCACATCAACAGACGCTTGAAGAAGCCTGGAGAGTATAACTGCTGAAACATTCTGTTCATAACAACAAAGATGAGGACATTAGTCTGGATGTAAATAAGCATTATCATAAAAGAATAGCAGATTCTCTGTCCCCCAGCACTGTCTACATGTAAGTTTAGATGCACAACGGACTTCCGACCACATCACTTTGAAATACAAGTTTCCATATGATTACCGAAATTAAGCAACATCAAATATGGTCATTACCTAGATGGGTGACCATTTGGGAATACCAGATGCTGTCAGCTTGGATTTGAAGATGATGTAAGGGTTAATAGCTTGGAATTGCTAATCAGAGAACTGAGTTCCAATTCTTGTTGGGTTTGTTATATTCACTTACATACAAATGCCCTTGGGAAAGGTATGAATCCACCTATCCCCCCCAGCTATGGGTTAATTAGAAAGGCTTGTATCACTAAACCATTATTATCTCAAAAAAAATTCGTACAATCTAAAGCAAAAAATTATTTTCTGACTTTAAACAATCTGCACATATGTAATGTGTATGTAACTGCTATGCATAAGTGACTTACATGGGCTTGTGCCATTTAGTATTAGCACAAGCATGCATACACAATTTGATTGAGTGTGAAATAAAATATTGGAACTATACATACCCATCCCCCTCTCAGTTCAGCTCTCCAAGTTTTTTGGTTCACCACTACTGTAGCCTGGTATTGAACTCACAACTCTTTGGGTCTAGTCACTGGATCTAACTAACACCTTTATCCACTGGGCCATGTGTCCTTGAGGATCACCTGAAGAAGGCCGGAGCATACAATGGCTGAAATGTTATGAATATGGCAATGAAAATGAAGATAACATTCCAAATAATGTAAATAATCATAATACCTCATCTCAGAGACATAGATATTAAAGTGTCCTTTTTGTTTCCATTTTCTCTAAACATTTGTCATTGCTTACATATTTGGTCCATGGTATTCTCAGTATCCTTCTGTAGAACCACATTTTTGTTGCTTCAAATCTCTTCTTCGTCTGTGACGAGATTGTCTATCATTCACTGCTATATAGAAGAACTGATATTACGTAAAAGTTCAGCCCCCTTTTCTTTGTTTCTAACAACATTTTTTTTTGTTTCTAATGCATGCAAATTAAACGGCAGAGAATCTTGAACTTACAAAAAAAAAACAACACATATTACATAATGAAAAATGATGAATACTGCCTTCATATTTATATAAAATTGAAATTTCTCAGGAATTAATGGATTTTATTTATAATCCGACATTATTTCTCGTTACTTTAAGTGCTGTATTTAGTGATTACACATGTTTGAGTAGATATCCCTATTTTTGAAACAGTGCAATTTTATGTCTACTGGCCTGTGTATTTGAGAGTCTTAATAATGGAAATATTCACTCTAGAAGGGCTCAAACCTGTGTCTCTAACATTTCAGTTGGGGGAAAACTGGCTGGTCACATTCAATACCTTGAAAAACAAACTAGTTATATTCCATCATTGCCGATCAGACCCAGAACTATCACAATGAATGGATATTTCCTCAGGGAGGCCCCATTCCTTGAGTGCCTATTGGGACCTAAACTCAACTTAGATTTCAAGTGGAACTCATACATACGATCCCTCACTAAAGAGGCAGGAAAAATGCTTAGTACTCTGTACCACTCCAGTAAGTACCTGACTTTTCATAATATCCTCTATCTTTACAAGAGCCAAATCAGGCCAAAAATGGAGTACTGCTGCCTTATATGGGCAGTAACTGACCAGTCTTCATGTTCCTTTCTTGAAAGAGTTCAAAAGCATCTCCATGTCCTTGTTGGTGATAAATTATTTTCTGCCTTATAACTCTATTCTTGCAGATGAAATTGTACAGAGTGAATTTAATTGTAAAAAAAGAAAAAATATATGTGTAACAGGCCATCCCAAGGATAAATACAAACATCCTAAATAAATTTCAGTAACAAAGATAGATCCACCTAAGAACAAACTTGAACCTGCATCTGTGGAAAGCAGTGTTGTGTGCAGTCTGTATGTGAAGATTAACCCTTTAGAGATTGAACCTCATTTGGAGTTTCAGTGCCAAGATGGCTTCCTTTTCACATGCCCTCATTTGGAACACAAAAAAAAAAATATCGATGTAAAATTACAAAACACGGTAAAATGTCTCACAGAAACCACCACTGAAAGGGCCTAAGATGTGCAAGAAATGCAATAAGCAATCTGATTGGCTGGTCTTTATACCAGCCAGCTAATCTCATGTCTTTTATAATTGGGCCGACGAAACGGCCCAGTCATCTTCTTCGTTATTCAACTTTTCAAAAGATAAGTCGGCCCTGTCACCTCCCTAAGCATTAACTGACTTTTCTTTTCTTGCTGTTACCTTAGAAATAGTTTCTTCCTTAGGTGCTATGCATGAAACACGCTTGGATAGATGATGTCTCTTTTCGATTCATGATTGACTTGGCAGAAGAATTCTTACAGTACGCGGTCTTTACTTTCTGTTGTAAACTGTTTGCCAATCAAGGCTGTAGAATCCTATAAATCAGAGAAATGGATTCATACCTTTCCCAAGTGTATTTGGACATAAGTAAAAATAACAAATCCAACATGAATTCAAACTCAGCTCTCTGATTTTTCAATCCAAACTGTTATGCATCATACAACCTGCACATTCAAGGTTGCAGCACCCGGTAATTCCAAGTGGTCACTCATCTAGGTAGTGAGCAGGCTCAACATTGCTTAACTTTTGTATTCAAATGAGAACTAGTGTTTCAATATGATATAGCAGTAAGCTCAAGAAGGATTAATGTTTTGAATTAAGGTTTTTTTTTTTAACTAATGTCCAAGTATTTGAGATGAGGAATTATCATTGTTATACACTTTTATGTTTGGATTACTTTTGTTTTACTCACTATAAGTGTGCCCTGTCAGTGGGGCTTAAATATACTGACTTGCAATGTTCTAAGACCTCTCCAAGAGAAACACCTACCAAGTAAACCCTTGCAATGTTGTAAGACCTCTCCAAGAGAAACACCTACCAAGTAAACCCTTGCAATGTTGTAAGACCTCTCCAAGAGAAACACCTACCAAGTAAACCCTTGCAATGTTGTAAGACCTCTCCAAGAGAAACACCTACCAAGTAAACCATTGCAATGTTGTAAGACCTCTCCAAGAGAAACACCTACCAAGTAAACCCTTGCAATGTTGTAAGACCTCTCCAAGAGAAACACCTACCAAGTAAACCCTTGCAATGTTGTAAGACCTCTCCAAGAGAAACACCTACCAAGTAAACCCTTGCAATGTTGTAAGACCTCTCCAAAAGAAACACCTACCAAGTAAATACTTACAGACTCATATATATAAATAAACAACCAATATTTACTCTTCCTTATAATTTTATAAAATATATATTATGTAAAATATAATAATTATTATTATATAATTATATTAATATAAATTAATATAATTAATCTCTCCTAATCCCTGTTCTGTCAACCATTTACACAAGCTTATTAGGTAGGTCATTTGTTGCTTTCTTCTGTCCTTTTTACCTTCAATATGTCTTGTGAGTGTCAAATTTTCTAAGCCCTCTTTCTTCATTAGGTACCCCAGAAATTTCAATTGTCTCTTTCTGATTCTAAGTATGTTTCCTTTTTCTTTCCATGTTCTCTTAAACTTCATCATTGCCCACATGTTCAGTCCATCCTCGGCATCCTTCTGTAGAACCACATTTTCATTGCCTCAAGTCTCTACTTCATCTGTGTGGAGACTGTCCAACATTCACTGCCATATAGGAGGACTAATATTCTAGGAAACTGACAAGTAAGTACTCGTAAGGAATAAAATTAAGTTATATTTTTCTCTAGACTTCATTATTATTCCTCTCATGAAAGAAGAAAGAAAGCATTATTACATATACTTGAGCATAATGCAAGTTTTTATGATCAATGTTTTATGCAAAAAAATATGGGGTTACTATACACATGTAATTTATTTTGTTTTGAAGAGGTTAAAAACCATGTATTTTTGGTGATTGGTTGCACTGTAGACAGGGGTTAAAATTCAGGCGTCATACTATACATGAAGTTGCTTACATGCAAGTATATAGTATACTACAAAGTTTTTCATCCCCAGTCCTTTTCTTAGTTGTATGAATAACACCCTGTAGCTATCCCTTTGAAGAAGCATAATATGATATGTCTTATGCAGAAAATGTATACACTGATATCTCTACAGAGACTCTTCAAGATTTTCAGCACACTCTTAGCATTTCAGCTAAACCCAACAGCAAAACTCTGACTGGAAAATGAATCCCAGAAAATCAACTAACCTTTACTATTATTTTTAAGTTTTGATTTCAATGTCTCTTAATATGATATTCATAAAAAAATATTGCACATGTATTTCATTTTTTACTGCAGTTGGCTTGGTTTGTTTTACGGCATATCAACCTCAGTGGGTTATTTAATGACAACAAAATTTTTATTGCTGGTAATATTATATACCTTCCAAAATAAATTTCTGGTAATATTTTTTTCTTCAAAAATGTATCCTTGGTAATATTTTTTTTTTCAAAAATGTATTGCTGGTAATAATTTTTTTACAAAGTATTGCTGGTATTAAAACCTATTTTTACACTTTCATAGTGTTTTGACTTCACTTTTGGGGGTTAACTATTTGCCCATAGCTGGGACCTTAATAGGTGCTACCACCCTGGGTCAGGGTGGACCTGGGAACACCGGCAATTAAGAGGTGGTTCCAAGCTCTTCAAAACATCCTGATCAGAAGCATGGCTGTTGGACATAGTTTATTGTCTTACCCAGGACGCAGATGTAGTTTATCATCATACCAAAGATGGACTGCCATTGATACTTAAATAATTCTTTTACATTGTAAATGAACCAAATAAAAAAAATCAATAAATATTAATAAAAACAATTTTATCAAATTCACAAATTTTTTATATTTATCTAGGCTTATATAATTTAAAATATATATATATATATATATATATATATATATAAACAGGGGATCATATCATTCATATACGGGTTCGGGGTTGATGTATCTTATTTAGATTGTTTGCGACAAAGTATTCTCGCCATTTAAATCATTGACCTCTATATTTGTTTTTTGTATGAATGATTCATGAATTTATAAAATATATATATATATATATGAAGAAAAATATATGGGAAAAAACAAACAAAAATCCTTATATGCAATAATGCTGTTTTAATGTTAATATGTCGACGTCGGACGTTTCGGTCAATAAACCATCTTCAGGACATATTCAATATAAAATATAAAATATAAATAACATTATCAAACTTAACATGACAAAAACGATGGACACAAGAACAAGACATATCCAAACAGATAACTAAAAGTTTTATGTGATCAGCGTTTCGTTTTAAACATGGTCACGTTGTCACCACGTTTGCGACGCTGTGAAAACGTATTCCTAAATTTGAATATTATGAAAGAAAAATGAAAGAAATTCTATTTGATCTAAAATTTATATGTATGCTTGACGAGCCCACATATTTTAAGTCACAGTTTTTTATATTTTTATATGCTTGCATCTACCAAATCTCATATAAAATCGCATAAAACTTTTAGTTATCTGTTTGGATATGTCTTGTTCTTGTGTCCATCGTTTTTGTCATGTTAAGTTTGATAATGTTATTTATATTTTATATTTTATATTGAATATGTCCTGAAGATGGTTTATTGACCGAAACGTCCGACGTCGACATATTAACATTAAAACAGCATTATTGCTTGTAAGGATTTTTGTTTGTTTTTTCCCGTATATTTTTCTTCATACTGTCGGATTCTATATCCATATATTTGCTTACATATGTATGTATGTATGTATGTATGTAACGTCAATTAATCCAGAAATAAGATGGTTTAATTTAATATGCAATTGTGTAATATTTTCTTAATTAAACTAAATTACTATTGTTTTAGTATTGTTAAAATGTTGTTTCATGAATTTGGTGGCAAAGCAGTTGTGGATCCAATCCCTGGGCTGGGTAGTACGGACATAGACTCAGGGAAAACAGTACTAGCAATAACTATTGCAGTACTGAAAAAACCAAACAAGAGATACCCTTAGACATGGACAGCAATTTACCCCTATAAATTAAGTGAAGAATTTAGTTTAAAATTCCCTAAGTTTATCCAGATTGACAGGCACCTCAAGAAGTTTACAGGTTACAACAGGCAAAAAGTCATAAGGAAAACAAAGATGTGGACATTCTTCTGAATGTAAATAATAATAATAATATTAAAAAAATATATACAGATGAATCATAGCTCTCTCTGCATCATTCGAAATAACTTACATATTTAAAGCACGACTGAACTGCCGTCTGTCTACATTTAGCGAAAATTTCAAAAAAAAATTGATCTTAGATTTTCTAAGCTATCAAAGTTTTTAATTTTTGTTCTTTAATTTTTGATGCTACTGTACTTTAAACTAACTTAAAAACCACCTTTGAAACTTTTATTTTTATATAAAATTACCAAAATATTTGCTGATTACTGACTTTTAGAAACATTTTAGCAATTGAGTATTGCTGCCATATATGGTCTGGTGCCCTTCTGTTTGCCTCGGGGTTCTTGATAGGCTCCAGAGGCGGATATGCAATGTAGTTGGCCCTGCCCTGGCATCTCGTCTACAGTCACTTTCTCACAGACGTGCCGTCGCCTCCCTCTGTCTGTTCTACAAATACTTTCATGGAAATTGCTCCGAGGAGCTGCATTTGCTGGTTCCCAGACGTCATGAGTTCCAGCGCCTTACGAGGCTGGCATCCCGCTCTCGCCCCTTCACTGTTGAAACTCCTAAATGTAGCCGTCTCTTCTACTCTAATAGCTTCATGTCTCGCACCTCTCGCCCGTGGAACTCCCTTCCCTATTCCTGTTTCCCTGTGAGCTATAATCTCCAGCTATTCAAGTGTAATGTCAATCGACATCTCCAGTTGCCTTGATCTATCCACTACCCTCATCCTTTCTTCTATCACTCCTATCTGATCTTGCTCTAAATTTTCTGTAACCTCTTGCGTCCTAGTGGCTTCTCGCCTTGCTTGGGGTGAAATGCTTAAAAAAAAAAAAAATTATGGAAACTGACTGAAAACATATGAAACACATTGATATTTAGGAAAGATGCAAATTCATATGTTTCATCTTAATAAATAGAAGGAATGGCTGCTAGGACTGTGATCTGCTTCTTTTCTTTATCTTTTTAGTTGGTATTTACATATATTATTTTATTCCTCAATTGTCTGAATATCTGGGTTGAGGAGTTATTATTTGCACACAAACTATTATCACAATGTTTTGGCTGTTATGCCTTGTAGATTTCATCAGGTATATATCAATCCAGATAACCCACAATAAATTCCAAACTGAACCCTTTATTTAATATATAGGGTGATAACTTCATGGATTAAAGCATTAGCTCATAAATTTGGTGACATTTGTAAAAACAAGCCAAGATGCATCTAAATGTGAGCAGTTGAAAGAGAACAATTGATACTCTTGGATTAAACTGGCAGCATGGCCTGGCGTTGCCCGTGCTCGATTCAAAAATCGTACGACCCATATAGCAATCACTATCACTTGACTTAAAATATTTTTGCCCTTCCTTGCCTTTAAAGGAGTGCCCTTTGCCGTGCTGATGTTGCTACATGCCTTACTTCTTGCCTATCTCACACTGCAAATTTTTTCTAAGCACTATACTAAACATTAAATCTGTTACGAAAAAAGAACTAAACAAAATGAGCACAAAACGATCAGCTTTAAAAAAGAACTCGTAACTGCAAAAACTGAATAAAAAAAGAATGTTAACAACAAATACTTTTTCACACCCAACCCGGTTCTGCAGAATCAGAATCAACGTTGAGTTTAAGCAAGCAAATGAGTTAATTGGAGTAAAGTGCCATGCAGATTTAAATTTTTCCCACTTGTAACAAATGCAGCTATTGATTTTTTTTTGCATGCTAGTTAACATTCGTGTCAGTAAGCTGTTGACTCTCACACTGGCCAATAGAAACTTCCTGCCTATTAGTGACAGCCAGCTGTAGGCTCTCACGCTGGCCAGTAGAAAATGGCCACAAACTACATGACAACTGCTGTAGAAGCATGAAAAAATCGATTATTTCCACTATCGATGGGAGTTAGGAAATGCAAAGTCAGTCTTGGCCTTCCCGTTAACTTGGAGCATGTGCATGTAAATTTTAGTGCAAATCCATTGAAAATTGCGGCCGTGCATTTGTTACACACACACACACACACACACACACACACACACACATCCTGCCTTTTATAGATAGAGATAAAGTGGTTAGTTCAGAATTCTCTGGAGGTTACCCAGATTGATATACACCTGATGATGGCCAAAGAACACATTGGCAGAGACATTGTCATATCAACAACAAAGATGAGGACAATAATCAGTTCGTTGGTTTTTCGATTAGCCTTCAGTTGAATGTCCTTTTTATGCATATTTACATATGATAAAATGTAGATTTGTCCTGTTTAACTACACCTTACCATATTTTGATGTCATGTTAATATGCACACATAAAGACAGTCAACTGTATGTTTAGCGAAAACCAACAAATAATGATGATCTCATAAATTTTTATTCTCACCACCACAAGACAGACTGTAAATAGCATAAATAATCTTCTTAAATCATAAATTATATTTAATTGATGAGTTTGGCACCATTTTCTTTCAACTTCAAAAAATTTCTTTTAGAAAACGTATATTTCATTTGAAAAAATGTTTTATTGATGAGATTCTCAGAACAAGTTAAAATAATGGTATTTTAATGTTTAGATGGAAAATATATGTTCCCGTTGTTCTCATGACATGATATTTTAATGCTTCGGTAGGGAATATATCATCCTTTTGTTGTTTTGTCTTTCTGGCACTGATACAGAAATACATCCTTGAAACATTTTCTGTAAACTCAACAAATTAAAAGAAAGGAGACATTTTTAAATTGTCTTTGACATCTTGAAATATGATCTCATGAGAAATTTTAAAAAATATGAAAAAAATATAAAATAAACATTGAATATAAAATATATAGAAAAAGACTGAAGCCTTTATAAAAGTCAATAATTAAAAGAAGAAAGGCTAACAAATATCTAAATACATAAATAAAAGAATATAAAACAGAGTAAAACCTTTCTAAAATCAATAAACATAAAACAAAAATACCTTTATTAAAATAATGAGTAGATAAAATGCTAAATAATAAAATAAATATAAAAGACTGAAACCTTTATTAAAATAAGAGCTGAAATAATAAAATAAACAATAAATATAAAAGACTGAAACCTTTATTAAAATAATAGATGAAATAATAAACAATAAATATAAAAGACTGAAACCTTTATTAAAATAATAGATAGATAAAACAGTAAATAATAAAATAAATAAAACATTAAATATAAAGCAAACTAAAAAAGACAAAACACCTTATTGAAATTAAATATAAAAACCAAACAGTAAATATAAAATAAATAAAAAAGACTAAAACCTTGAATAAAAGAAACACTTTGTATGAAATCTCATGTAAGTTACAAAGAGACTTCTTTTTCTTAATCTGTTTTTAAAAAAGAGGATGATGAATTATCTATTTTAATGTCTGTAGTTTGTAATGGTATGTGAAGGTATATTTATTTTTAGGATGCTAATCTTTGTTTGCCAACTTCTGTATGCAAACTCATCGTTCGTCGAGTTAAATCTTGGGCTGGTGCCAAATGTTCAGGTAGGCATGGAAAGTCTGTTAGAAAGACACTTGTACAGCATAACGAGAATATGGTAATCTATTGAGAAAAATATAAACAAAACAAAAAACAAATATCCCACTTTCCTCACCACACTGGAGAAAAAACAAGAAAAATAAATTAGAAATATAATGAAAGAATCATCTTATGTTATAAAAAAGAGACAATTTTTCACAATTTGAAATAAAGGGAAGGAAGTCTCTGAGACTGAAGAAATTTTACTATTACTATAATTACATTTATGTTTTTTTCTGTCTTTGCTGTTTGATTTAATGGCTGAAGAAAGGACCAATGAAAAATAAAAGGGTAGCAGAGTATTATAAGTTGATGGAGAAATAAAAACTAAGAATAAAATGTTTAAGAGGGAAAACAAACAAAGAAAAAGAGATGAAAAATAAAGAAAGAAAGAAAAAGGAAAAATAAAGAAAGAGAGAAAAAATAAATAAAGAAAAAAATAAAGAAAAAGAAAAAGGAAAAATAAAGAAAGAAAGAAAAAGAGAGAAAAATAAAGAAAAAGAAAAAGGAAAAATAAAGAAAGAAAGAAAAAGAGAGAAAAATAAAGAAAGAAAAAGAGAGAAAAATAAAGAAAGAAAGGAAAAATAAAGAAAGAAAAAGAGAGAAAAATAAAGAAAGAAAAAGAGAGAAAAATAAAGAAAGAAAGGAAAAATAAAGAAAGAAAAAGAGAAAAATAAAGAAAGGAAAGATAAAGAAAGAAAAAGAGAGAAAAATAAAGAAAGAAAGGAAAAATAAAGAAAGAAAGAAAGAAAAAGAGAGAAAAATAAATAAAGAAAGGAAAAATAAAGAAAGAAAGAAAAAGAGAGAAAAATAAAGAAAGAAAGGATAAAGAAAGAAAGAAAAAGAGATGAAAAATAAAGAAAGAAAGGAAAAAGAAAGAAAGGAAAAATAAAGAAAGATAAAGAGAAAAATAAAGAAAGAAAGAAAAAGAGAGAAAAATAAAGAAAGAAAGGAAAAATAAAGAAAGAAAGAAAAAGAGAGAAAAATAAAGAAAGAAAGGAAAAATAAAGAAAGAAAAAGAGAGAAAAATAAAGAAAGAAAGGAAAAATAAAGAAAGAAAGAAAAAGAAAAAAATAAAGAAAGAAAAAGAGAAAAATAAAGAAAGAAAGAAAAAGGGAGAAAAATAAAGAAAGAAAGGAAAAATAAAGAAAGAAAAAGAGAGAAAAATAAAGAAAGAAAGGAAAAATAAAGAAAGAAAAAGAGAGAAAAATAAAGAAAGAAAGGAAAAATAAAGAAAGAAAAAGAGAGAAAAATAAAGAAAGAAAAAGAGAGAAAAATAAAGAAAGAAAGGAAAAATAAAGAAAAAGAGAGAAAAATAAAGAAAGAAAGGAAAAATAAAGAAAGAAAAAGAGAGAAAAATAAAGAAAGAAAAAGAGAGAAAAATAAAGAAAGAAAGGAAAAATAAAGAAAGAAAGAAAAAGAGAGAAAAATAAAGAAAGAAAGGATAAAGAAAGAAAGAAAAAGAGATGAAAAATAAAGAAAGAAAGGAAAAAGAAAGAAAGGAAAAATAAAGAAAGATAAAGAGAAAAATAAAGAAAGAAAGAAAAAGAGAGAAAAATAAAGAAAGAAAGGAAAAATAAAGAAAGAAAGAAAAAGAGAGAAAAATAAAGAAAGAAAGGAAAAATAAAGAAAGAAAAAGAGAGAAAAATAAAGAAAGAAAGGAAAAATAAAGAAAGAAAAAGAGAGAAAAATAAAGAAAGAAAGGAAAAATAAAGAAAGAAAGAAAAAGAAAAAAATAAAGAAAGAAAAAGAGAAAAATAAAGAAAGAAAGGAAAAATAAAGAAAGAAAAAGAGAGAAAAATAAAGAAAGAAAGGAAAAATAAAGAAAGAAAGAAAAAGAAAAAAATAAAGAAAGAAAAAGAGAAAAATAAAGAAAGAAAGGAAAAATAAAGAAAGAAAAAGAAAAAAATAAAGAAAGAAAAAGAGAAAAATAAAGAAAGAAAGGAAAAATAAAGAAAGAAAAAGAGAGAAAAATAAAGAAAGAAAGGAAAAATAAAGAAAGAAAGAAAAAGAAAAAAATAAAGAAAGAAAAAGAGAAAAATAAAGAAAGAAAGAAAAAGAGAGAAAAATAAAGAAAGAAAGGAAAAATAAAGAAAGAAAAAGAGAAAAATAAAGAAAGAAAGAAAAAGGGAGAAAAATAAAGAAAGAAAGGAAAAATAAAGAAAGAAAAAGAGAGAAAAATAAAGAAAGAAAGGAAAAATAAAGAAAGAAAAAGAGAGAAAAATAAAGAAAGAAAGGAAAAATAAAGAAAAAGAGAGAAAAATAAAGAAAGAAAGGAAAAATAAAGAAAGAAAGAAAAAGAGAGTCTTTGTATTATGATTATCTCTTCTAATAATATGACAATATTTGCCTGTTTTTTTAAATTAGGCATATAAAATACTACAATTTATTCACAGCTTAAATTAATTTTAACTTTCATATAAAAGGATGATGATAATTTTGTATTATTGTATTTACAGTTTTTAATACTGTTTCACATCAGAATGTAGGAAATTATTTTACTCTTACTCTCATTATTTACAATATTTGGACAGTTATCCTCATCTTTATTGCTATATTCATATTGCCGCTGTAGATAAAGTCATTGGTTAGATCCCGTGACTAGACTGAAAGAGTTGTGAGTTCAATACAGCAGTGGTGACCCAAAACTTAGACAGTTGAGTTAAAGAGAAATAACTGAGATATCCAGAAGAGGCATGACACGTGGAACTAGAATATTCTACTCCAGTGGATGAAATAAAGGGTTCAGTTTTAACTTCCAATCACTCGAAGACAGCTGGGGCGTACAATGGCTGAAATGTGAATATGGCAATGAAGATAACAGTCTGAATAATCTAAATAATATAAGTAATCATAATACCACATCTCAGAGATATAGACAGATATTTTACTCTTCTTTAAACTGCTACAACTTCTTGGGAAAGATAGTGGAATAGTGCCCCTTTCCTTTTTTTACAATTTTGAATTAAGAGGATTCTATTGCCTAGACTGGCTGCCAACCAAGTCTAAAGAGCCCTATCGACATTATTATTTGAGAGAGGTTCATGCATTTTCCAAGGGTAATAGTGTGAAAGTGAATGCAACGGATTGGGCTGCTTTTTGAACACTGCTCCCTAATTTCTTTTTCTTATAATACTGATAACTGTATTTATGGAATGTCAGAACTGTAAATATTTGTGTGTGTTTATTTTTTGACAGCACAGCTAAATGAGTAATGATGATAATATCACCAGAACAATTAGGAAAAAGAAAAGAAATATAAAAAGAAATCCTTGAAAAATTTGCTCATGGTTCTGACTCAAGGGATATACAAAATCTAAAAGAAATCAGAATCTCCAAGAGCTATGTAGCCACTTAGACTTCTCTTGTTCCTCTGCTCTGTCATGAAAGAATACAAACATTTACTTTGGCAACTCTTCAGGAAAGAAACAAAATCTTAATCCAAACAATGTCAGTAAAAGAAAAATGGCAAAGAATAGAAACACTGGAAAATAGTAGAAACGTGTTTCATTTGTTTGCATAAGAGAAAGAATATTTTCAATTCCATGTAGACGTTTTGTAGTTCAACCTTCTTTTTAATTTGACCAACATTTGATCAGATAGTTACATTGACATTTGAAATTGGTCTGTGTTTCTCTAACTTACTTCTACCGTTTCAAGGCTTGCAGTTTGCTTGTCTTTAAATCCAACTCAAATTTTATCAAACAACAGTTTTCACTTTTATTGGGTCAGAGCAAAAATGTGTAGCCTTTTTACGTGAAATTCAAAGACGTTTTTAAATATTTGTACATAGATTTATTCAGCCGTATATGTGCTATTTTGTTCCGTTAACTTTTGCCATCTTTCAGAAAGCTTCATAATGCCATCCTCCCAGGAATGGTATCTTTGTGGGTGACTTACTGATCTAAACAGTTTTTACAGACTTCCAGAAAATGGAAGTTCTTGCCATTCAAAGGATAGTGGCTCAGAAATAGTAATCAGAGTCAAGTTTGAATTCCAGTTACGTTTGTTCCATTCACTTATGTGTATATATCCTTAGGAAAACTTATGAATCCATCTCTTCTCCCACCAGCTATGGGTTAAATAGTAGAACTTGTATCTGGAAAAATCATAATTATTAGGTTGGTGCAAAAATAATGACATAATAATGTCGTTTTTGACGTTAAAAAATACATAAAAAAACAACATTATTACGTCTAAAAAAAATGTTAAAATTTGATCAAATTTACAATTTGTTTGCATTTCTGTCAATAAGATTAAAGTTCTTAGTCCAGTTTTCTTTTCATCTGATCTAAAAATGAAGAAAAGTTAAAAATATATTTTGTGCAGGATGAAAATGATTCTGTGATATATCTTTGTCAAAGAACACAAGTATTTTTCTTTCCAGACATTAATAATAAATGAAAAATTGTAATCTTAGAATTGGTTATTTATTTTCTGAAAGGGCAAAGCATTTAAAAAGAACTGATCAATTGTTTTTTTTAGACAGCCAATTTGCCAGAAAGTTTTATTTACACTTATTAAAAGCCTTTGATATGATACAAGACAAAGAGAACTTGATTCATTAAGGAAAGATATTAAAATAATCCAAATTGTTTAGAAGGCCGAGCAGCCAGTGCTACCTTCAGTTGAAATTTCTAAAATCTTTCTCTTAAGACAATTTTTCTGAAAAATATATTTCTCAAGTCTATTATATTATCCTTTTTTTCCACCATTGATGGGGTTTTCTTCCTAAAGTCATGTTTGAAGTTGTGTGGAACATTAACATCCTGATTATAGCATTATTATCTCTTCAAGTTACATATGTTATCCCTTTTAGTTGTTGATGCTGTTGGTAATACCCAAATGGATTCTGTTATTTGGTACAATATCTTGTGATTCTGTAGTACCAATCCATGAGTTTCAAAGAACGATGGTCTACACTAAGACCAAAAGACTTCATTTGCTTGAACCTATTTTTAACCATTGCACTTAGAAAGCAGTTGTATACAGTTGAGCAAGTACCCCAAAATAGATAGAGGCATAAGCCAAGTATATGTCATCTCACCAGATTTATTCATCCTATACTGTGAGATGATACTAAGATAATCAGAATTCCTACCAGGGTGGATTTATTGTTGGGGGACACAATCTTAATGCAAGATATGGCACTGTGTTGATAGCAGACACAGAAACAAAACTGCAAGAACTCTTGGACAATGTAGTAAAAAAAAGCAAGTAAGGACTAACCATCATTTGTAAAAAAAAAACAAAATATATGGTCATTAGCAAAAGGGACAGTTCAAAATGTGAGTTACAATTTGGAGATGTCAGAATCAAGCTAGTACAGAAATTTAATTATCTGCAAAAGGTTTCAAAAGCTGATGAAAAATGTGACCCAGAAAACTGAAGTCTCATTGGAAAGATGCCTTCCAAAATCAAAAGAAACAATGAAGAAACAGGAAAATGTCATTAGAAATAAAGGAAAGAGTGCTGAACTGCTATGTAATATGAATCCCCCTCTAGGGCAGTAAATCTCCTCACAGGCTAGATTCATCAGAAATGTAGTTCTACAGAAACATGCTGTGAATACCATGGATGAAACATGTTAATGACAAAGAAGGTTAAAGAAAAGCAGGAACAAAAAAGAGACTCAGAATCAGAAAAAGATTATTGGAATTTCTTGGGCAAATACTAAGGCGAGAATGTTTGGAGAATTGGATACTTACAAGACATTGGCCCAAGAGGAGCAAAAGGAAACATTGAGTAATCTAGTTAACAAGCTTGTGAAAATGGAATGTACAAGGACAGATAGGGATAGAAAGAGGAAAAATCATTGCTTAGAGCTATAAAGCTATAAAAGGCAGATGCTGTGGAGAGTCATAATAACCCATATCCTGAAGAAATACAACACAATGAAGAAAATGTAGGTTTCTGTCAATCTCTATTTTACAAGGGTATTTGTTGGGGAGTAGGAGTCAGTTGTGCTATTTGTAGATATTGGTTCTTCCCTCTCCCTTAGGTAACTATTCTCTGATCTATTTTGCCAATGTGTTTAGTGGGGTATAAAATGAGGGCTTCATTTTATACTTTTTTTTTTCATCAATCATGTCTTATCAAACAAGCAAGGCCTGAAATGTTGCTCAGAAATGTTAAAATTTCACACTTAGTCTATGTCCCAAGGTATTTGCATAGATGAGAGGTGTCTTTTATTCTTTAGTATATACAGGAAAACACTATAATAATTAATATTCAACTTAGCAGTCAAGAAACTGTATTTCCCAACTTCAGAAATTGTAGAAAATTATTGTCATTATTGTGTTTTTTAGCAACTCCTCTCAAACATAAGTTAGCTTCCATTGTCTGTCACCTTCATTTATCTGATGTTAAGCCATTTTTGAAGATGTCCATGTGATTATATGGCAAAATGAACATCTGGAAGTATTTTAAGATTAGCAGTAAGAATTGTTCTTTTTTGTGTGATTTCACTCATGTTGTAAAAGAGGAGTTTCATATTGTGCCAGTAATTAATGATAAAGCTATTGGGCTTTTCTGAAGTGCCTGGACTTAACAGTGGATTTGCAGATCTTGGCTTTCTTTCTTTGTTTGATATCCCATTTAGAAGAACAGTTGGGCAAATGGACAGGGTTTGGAGAGGAAAGAAAAAGGGTAAGAGAAAAAGGGATTGATGTGAGGTGTGTGGAAGAGAAAGGAAAAGATAAAAGGTGAGAAGGAAATAAAAAGAAGAAAGAAAAGGCAAGAAGGAAATGAAAAAAAGAAAAAGATAAAAGGTGAGAAGAAGATGACAATAGATGGAAAGGGATAAAAAGTGAGGAAAAGAAGTAAAAGAAGAAAGGAAAGAGAAAGTAAATAGAAGGAAAGTGACGTTAGGTGAGAAGGTGTGATGAGAGAAATAGAATGAAAGTGACGTTAGGTGAGAAGGTGTGATGAGAGAAATAGAAGGAAAGTGACATTAGGTGAGAAGGAGTGATGAGAGAAATAGAAGGAAAGTGACGTTAGGTGAGAAGGAGTGATGAGAGAAATAGAAGGAAAGTGACGTTAGGTGAGAAGGTGTGATGAGAGAAATAGAATGAAAGTGACGTTAGGTGAGAAGGAGTGATGAGAGAAATAGAAGGAAAGTGACGTTAGGTGAGAAGGTGTGATGAGAGAAATAGAAGGAAAGTGATAGGTGAGAAGGAGTGATGAGAGAAATAGAAGGAAAGTGACGTTAGGTGAGAAGGAGTGATGAGAGAAATAGAAGGAAAGTGACGTTAGGTGAGAAGGAGTGATGAGAGAAATAGAATGAAAGTGACGTTAGGTGAGAAGGAGTGATGAGAGAAATAGAAGGAAAGTGACGTTAGGTGAGAAGGAGTGATGAGAGAAATAGAAGGAAAGTGACGTTAGATGAAAAGGAGTGATAAGAGAAATAGAAGGAAAGTGACGTTAGGTGAGAAGGAGTGATGAGAGAAATAGAAGGAAAGTGACGTTAGGTGAGAAGGAGTGATGAGAGAAATAGAAGGAAAGTGACGTTAGGTGAAAAGGAGTGATGAGAGAAATAGAAGGAAAGTGACGTTAGGTGAGAAGGAGTGATGAGAGAAATAGAAGGAAAGTGACGTTAGGTGAGAAGGAGTGATGAGAGAAATAGAAGGAAAGTGACGTTAGGTGAAAAGGAGTGATAAGAGAAATAGAATGAAAGTGACGTTAGGTGAGAAGGAGTGATGAGAGAAATAGAAGGAAAGTGACGTTAGGTGAAAAGGAGTGATAAGAGAAATAGAAGGAAAGTGACGTTAGGTGAAAAGGAGTGATAAGAGAAATAGAAGGAAAGTGACATTATGTGAGAAGGAGTGATGAGAGAAATAGAAGTGATATTAGGTGAGAAGGTGTGATGAGAGAAATAGAAGGAAAGTGATATTAGGTGAGAAAGGGTGATGAGAGAAATAGAAGGAAAGTGACATTAGGTGAGAAGGAGTGATGAGAGAAATAGAAGGAAAGTGACGTTAGGTGAGTAGGAGTGATGAGAGAAATAGAAGGAAAGTGACGTTAGGTGAAAAGGAGTGATAAGAGAAATAGAAGGAAAGTGACATTAGGTGAGAAGGAGTGATGAGAGAAATAGAAGTGATATTAGGTGAGAAGGTGTGATGAGAGAAATAGAAGGAAAGTGATATTAGGTGAGAAAGGGTGATGAGAGAAATAGAAGGAAAGTGATATTAGGTGAGTAGGAGTGATGAGAGAAATAGAAGGAAAGTGATATTAGGTGAGTAGGAGTGATGAGAGAAATAGAAAGAAAGTGATGTTAGGTGAGTAGGAGTGATGAGAGAAATAGAAGGAAAGTGATATTAGGTGAGAAGGAGTGATAATAGAAGGAAAGTGATATTAGGTGAGAAGATGTGATGATAGAAATAGAAGGAAAGTGAGAATGATAGGGAATAAAAATAGGAAAGGGATAAAAGGAGAGAAGAAAACAGGGCAAAAATAGAATGTAAAAGATAAAAGTGTGACAGGAAAGATTAATATCTGTATTTGCTTGATTTTGACATTTCTAATTCATAGCTTGCATCTGAGTTGTCCCTGTCTACTAATGAACATTGATTCTTTCTTCATATATTTGATAGTCCTTTCATCTTGCTTTCTTTTACTAGCAAAACTGCTAAAAGCTTTATCTGTTGATTTACATTTTTTTTATGTCTTACCTGCTATAAATAGCTGCATGTTATTTGGAATGTTTTTATGCCTGGGTATTTGGTTTATTTCAACTAAATCTGTTTGTAGTTATTTATAAGTTTCTCTTTTTTCTGGCAAAAGGTCATGGGCACAGAATTCTCAGTGAATATCAAACACATTTGTCAAGCCAGATTCTTAACTATTATGCTCCAAGATATTCAGAATATATAAATATTTAAAAACAATATACTACTATGTACTGTATCCCTTCAGGACATGGCTGATCATGGCTCTCCACAACTTCTTGTTCCTTGTAGCCCTTAGTAAATTTTCTCTTTTTGCTATCTCTGCTAATCTCTTTTCTGCAAACCACAGACTCATTAAGTAAGTTATGTGCTGCTTCCCTTTGCCCCTCTTGCCTTCAATATGTTGTTTGAGTATCAAATTTTCCAAGCTTTCTTTCCTCATTATGTGTTCTAGAAGTTTTAACTATCTCTTTCTGATGCTATGTATAAGTGTTTTTTTTTTGTTTTCATTTTCTCTAAAGCTTCATCATTGCTTATATGTTCAGTCCTGTGTATTCTCAACATCCTTCTGTAGAACTACATTTCTTTTGCCCCAAGTTTCTTCTCCATCTGTGAGGAAATGGTCTTGTATTCACTTTCATATAGGAGTACCTATATTACATAACAGTCCAGTATTCTTTGTTTCTTTTGTGATGTTGGACGTTTTCACTTGTCACTTTTGTTATGTCAAATGAAACCTCGTTATCACTTCTAAAAATGCTTATTATATTCAAGATTTTGTAGACAATGGTACTAGATGCTTTCCTTTTAATATCCACCCTAGTAATACTTGTTCAAGTAGTAATTGCCAAATAACATGATCAGAAGAGAGTCATAATCTGTATAGTAGTAGAGTAAATAGACTGAACATATAGCAATAGTGAATAGACAAGAAGAGTGAACTGTGATTGTATAGTCCTCATGCTACTTCCTATTTATTCACTTCCTTTATGATCACATGATCTACTTAATAATGGAATTGCCCATGTTATTCACTGGTGATCTAGTTTCAAGCCACAGTGTCGGCAATGACACTTTTATACAACAGTTTCCAATGAAATTTTCCTGTTTCTTAATACTTTACTTATCTTTTGGAAGGTATATTTCACTATCCCAATGTGCATTCAGAGAGCAGTGTCACATTTTCCATCCTCTGTTAAAAGACTTTCTGGATATTTAAATGTTTGCACTTGTTTAATTTTAGTATCTCTATTTTTTAATTCAAGGTTTGGGTTATTTTTTTGCTCATAGTCATACATTCTCTGTTCTTACAACTGATGATTAGTCTTTCTTCTTGCTTTTCTTTGCTACCTTGTGTACCTGTAACTTTCTTTCTGTGTCTGCTACCAACACTGTGTCATCTGCATAGTTAATGTTGTTAAGATTGTAGCCACTAATAATGAACCCGGGTAGGACTTCTAATTCTCTCAGGATTGCTTCATTTACATATAAATGCTGCTCTGGAAAGTTGTAAGCTAAGAAAGGTGCTGGATCATGGGAGTTGTCAGACCATGGTGTGTCACATTCAAGAGGTTTGACTGCAGTTAAATTTCTGTACCCACTTGATTTTGACATCCTCAATATGTCACTCAAATCTTGGGTTGTCCTGGGTATGATAATGGAATACATCTGGCAGTAAGGCCTCTGATTGGGAGCTTTTGAGGTGCATGGACCTACCTCTTAACTGCTGTTGTTCCCAAGTTGTTAGGATCCCAGGTATAGGCAAATAGGTAACCTGCAAACATTATGAAAGTATGAAAAGAAATTTTTGTGGTAAGAATATTAGTAAATACATTTTCATAGTAAAACAAAAATTACCAGCAATACATTATTGGAAAAAGAACTAAAGCTCCCAAGAAAATTAAATTTTGGCATTAAATTATGCCATTAACCAAACTAAATCAAATCTTGGGCTTAGGGTTAATTAACTTGACCCATAGCAAGAGAATTGTTTCAAAATAATTATTCAAAAACCATTTATTCAAATTGTAGATTGTTTGAATGAAAATTAATCAAAAGGACAATTATACTAAATAATAATTATTCAAAATACTTATGTTGGAAATACATATATGGTCTTGTTTTGAGAGAGTCAAGGCTGATTTACCTAGAACTAATGATGCCCTTGAAGGATGGCATAGGGCTTTTTTACAGCAAGTATCATCCCATCACCCCACAATATGGAAATTCTTAGGCACTCTTAACAGAGAACAGGCCTTGCAAGAAATTCATATTGCAAAAGTAAGAGAAGGTTGCCAAAATATCAAGAGCAACAAAAAATACCACAACATAAATGGAAGACTTAATAAATTAGTGGCTTCCTTTAACAAGTACTCTTTAGTAGTTGACTATTTGTGTACAATATCATATAACTTAAGGTTATAAGGATTTTTTCTTACTAAATTGTTTTATTAAAATAAAATCAAAATTCATGGAGAAGAAAAGTGGTAGGAATTACCCCAAAATACGCCACACTTCCAGAAAAAAAAAAATGACGAATGTAAAGGCATGTAGAAGTCTGGTTCATTTTTTTTTTCCTCTCATTATTTAGCAAGACAGTAACTTATTGGCTTGCCACTGCGAAAATCAAATACTTTGATCTCTGCTACAAAATGTTCCACCACACGTGTTGATCCCAGGTGATTCTGGTTGCCAATTCTGCTGTTGCTTAAGAAGTATTTCTACCCCACTACACACACACACACACACAAACACTTTTTGCAAACTCATTATTTGTCCCTCAGGCTATCAAATCCTGAAAAGTACTATCCACCTCTGCTACCATTTATGTCTTCTGTCCACAAGCATGCACTTATCATTTTCAGAAAGTTTAATGCAACTATTATTTATTTTCAACATAATCTCCTTCTTCACTAATGCACTTCATTAGTTAAGGAATCATATAAATTAAATATTAAACTGAACATTTGAGATCAATAAATACATACCTACACACACACACACACACACACACACACACACATATATATATATATATATATATATAGGTTATGTGCCATGCGGGATACACGTTTAGGCGTTCATGTATCTTTCAATACAAGACTGATGAGGCAGATTTTTTCCCGCAGTCAGTTGCCATTTCTTTCTGTGGAAGCCATCCAGGGCTATAGAACCCAGTCTGTCCTGCTATTTACCCATAGCTGGTGGGAGAAAAAGAGGATTCATACTTTTCCCAAGGGTATTAGCACATAAGTGAATGTAATGGATTTGACTGGAATCTATATATATATATATATATATATATATATATATATATGGTGGACTCACCTATCATGAACGATAAATGAGGGTCAGCATTGGATGGTGCCTTTCATTTTACACTTATGCATGCTAAGGGAAAGGGATATATATATGATGCCATTTTAGTGGGTATCCATTTTTTTTTAATAATGAAATTAATAATAACTGGACTAAATTCATAAATCCTACTAAAGAAAGGTTTTGCCTCAAACAGGAATTGAACTTTCTCCTTTTTTGCATCAGGAAAACAGATTCTGTAGTCAAAATGTGCTGCTGCCAGTTTGGCCATGAAGGCCATGTTGATAAAGAAAAGGTTTTACTTATCATTTATGGAATGGACATCTCTTGCTGGGAGCTCAACAAATTGTTTTATATCTGAAACGTAAACTTAAATGTAAAAAATCCATTTAGAAATGATTGTTGTTTAAGTTTTACCTCTGGAAAAGAAGACATTTATAAGCAGATCTGAACATTTGTATGTGAAAGGTAATAGTAAAGTTAGCGTCTCCAATACAAGAACCTTCTTCATTCATTAAATGAACAGTTAATGTTGCTACCAGTTGAAAGTTACAAAATCCTTTTATTAAAACAACTCAAAAAAAAAATAAAATAAAACATCAAGAAAATAGAGTTTCTTAAGTTCACTAAATGTTATTAGCTTATATTTCAATTATAAGAGTTTCTACCCAAACTTTTTGTTTTTGGTAGTGTGGAAAGTTAACAGTTTTGATTATATACCTATTTTCTCTTTTAGTCATGTGGGCTACTCATTTTTGTTGTTGCTGCTGTTGAAAGTGTTTAAGTGATCAATTTTCTAATGCTCTTTGCTTGTAATTTTGTAGTGCCAGTCTGTAAGGGTCTGATAATTAAGCATCTTATTTAAGATTTATAGGATTAATTTTTTTGAAGCCACATCTAACTATTAATCTAAAAAGACAGTTGTAGACTGTTTACAAAATCTATTAAGGGGTCGTTTTTTGACCATAAGGAGGCATGGTGGAGTAATGGATAGTGGCTCAGGTTTGAGGAATCAGAGAGCCGAGTTCAAATTCAAGTTGAATCCATTACATTCACTTACGTGCTAATACTCTTAGGAAAGGTATAAAACCACTTTTTCTTCCCCTGGCTTTGGGTAGATAGAAGGATGACCGGATTCTATAGTTTTGGATGGCAATTGGTCTACCACAGAAAGAAATGGCAACCTACTGTGAGAAAAAAAAAAAACTGCTACATCATATAAAGAAAGATACATGATTGCCTAAGCATGTATCATGCATGGCATATAACTGACTGACTTTTTGACCATGGCAGTCTGAGTATAAGCTGCATTAAAAGAGAGGCAATATACAATGAATTTGGATTTCCAAAGCAGAATAAAAACAAAAGAAAATGCAAAAAAATTCCAGCTGAAAGAGGAAGATCATTTGTTTTATCTCTCCATATGACAAAGATATAAATCAGGAGTGTGACAAGGAAGAAATGAAAGATAGAATCTATTTAATCTTTTCCTAAACTATGCCTTCTGCATGTATGTGAAGCACAGATGCAAAGAGTTGGGCACTAATCATTTAAGCATTCCAAACGAATCTCATAATAGAAAACAGAGTTCTTGCATTAACCTCCTGAGCTCAATGTACTGATGATGAGCATGGGCTACATACTCATGACATAGATATTTATGGCTTGAATACAAATCATTTTGAACAAAAAAAAAAAATCAACATTCTCTACCAAGCATTCTAATAAACAACCTATGATATGGAATTGGAATGAAACTGATGACGACATGTACCAATCATGTAAAAATTCAGAATGTGGAATTATTAAATAACAAACATGTCAAATTCCTTGGTGTATGGATTAATTATGATAAATTTAGTATAGCAGGAAACTGATTATACGATAAGTTGCACTGGGGGTAGCTTTGCCTAACACTACAAATTACTACAAAACTTAAACATTAACCTAAAATTTCAAGTCATCTCCATAAATAGCCTTGTTAAATTGTATGAATACAGAATGCAGTTATCTCCCTGTGGTGGAAATAATTCACATGGTCACATGACAGCTGCTTAGTGACATCACTTCATACAGATATGAGAGTGGCCAGTCATTCGTTCAGTTTACAGGAGCAAAACCAAGATGTTGCTTTTTTTTTTTAGAATGACCTGGGCTGAGGGTAAATCTGCCTGCCCTTTGGGAATATATCTTTCCCAAACATAGAAAGAAACTCCAGCTTGCAGTCCTCAATTTGGGAAAACCTAAGACTCACTGTTTCCTGTGCATGGAATATGTGCTTGCCTGGGATATAGTAGATGAAACTGGCTTGCTTGAATCTAGTTTCTCCAGAAACACAGAAGAATCTCAATATTATATGTAAGACCCTTCTTCTTTTTTTTCTCCTGACACTCTGCTTGACAGAGTAGATATATGATATATTTTTCTCTGCATGGGATGTGTGTATATATATATATATATATATATATATATATATTAGTTTTGTGTATGTCTTAGTGGTATAAAAGTCTCCCTGAAAACAAAGCATGTTTGTCATTCCATTCAATCTGTGAAATACAGTGTTATTATATCATTGATATAATAATGCCCTTAATGGGGAAATAAATGGGTGAATAAATGTTTCTTTAATATTTCTCTTCTATTATAAGCCTGAGACTTTCATATAGAAGTTCTGCATGACCTAAACTCATTCAGAAATATCTGAACTGCCAGTTGTATACAACTGATTTCTCAGAGCAACAATTAATAATGGTTTTGAGCTCTTAACAAGGATCAATCTTCTTTGAAACTTGTAGATTGGTGCTGTGGAATCACAAACCAAGGACTGTACAAATAACAGAAACCACATTGCTTAAGGACTTTCAACAGCATCAACAACTAAAATGAATATCACATGTAACCTGGAAAGAGAATAATGACACAATCAAGATATTGACATTCCACACTATTTCAAACAAAATTTAGGAAGGAAGACCGCATCAATACTGAAAGAAGCAATAAAATTTAACTTGAGAAACTTATTTTCCTGAAAAATTGTTAAGGGCAGCTTATTCTCAATTTTGATTCTGGTATACATCTGTTATACTGCAACACACCTATTCTATTGTTAATAGACTCTCCCACCTATAATAAGTAGGAGTAGTAGCAGTGGCTGGGTTGGTAGAGGAGTTGGTCAGTCAGTCGATGTCAGACGACCGTTAGTCGGATATTAAAGTATTAGCCACCACAACTAGATTGCTGTGTCATTAACTATTATATCAAGTTCCTAACATTTTGTACATCGAACCTATTTTAGGACCGACTTGTACAAATACAAGCCTCCACTGTGAAACCACTACATAACGACATCATATTTGAAAATTTGAAAAAAATACAATAAGAATAAACCAATAAACTACTGTTGAATTTATCAAAACTTGTTTGGATATATATATATATATATATATTGAGGTTCACCCTGTACAAGACCCAGGGTCCACTTGAGGTAAAGAGGCACAGTTATGCAGATAGGAGGGGAAGATAACAGTTAACCTAAGACTGGAACAGGGAAACATCCTCTTAGGAGTCGGTCCCACAGAGCAGTGGTTTGTGGGAAGCTGCTGTTCAAGTGGAACTTACTTCTCATCGATAGAATACGGAAAGAATGTGAGTGGTTTCTTACTGTGTAAGTAGCATGGTGTATCCTTGCTGTGAAGGTGTGACTTGGTGGGACCTGCATATGTAGTTTGAGCACTTTTTGTGGAAATAGTGATAGAGCAGAGAGAGGATTGCCACATCCCACCTGTGGGTGTGTGGTTGGGAGGATGGAGAATAATTCATCACCAACAAGGATTCAGAGACACAATTCTATCAAGGCTTGAGAGTGAGGTACATAATATTTTCATCCTTCTAGCCATTATTAGGAGGAATATCTTTATCATAGAAGTAGTGATAGAACAGTCAGAGGCTTTCCACATCCTGTCTGTGAGAGAAAATATATAGTAGGTCAATGAAAGAAATTTAAGAGATACAAAGCACAAATAATAATATTGATAATAAGTCTAATAATATTATTGTATATTAGTAGGCCTTTAGACAGACATGGTCAAAAATTCCTTTTTTCTACATCTTTTCTCATCATGCATCTATTTGGTGAAAAGACCTACTAACATACAATAAATATTATTTCTAGTCTTACTATCAATAATATTATTTTTGTTTTTTTTTTCTCTCAAATTTCTTTCCCCGGCCTATTATATCTACATATTATAAGAAGCATACATGGACACTCCATTGCTATCATATATATATATATATATATATATATATATATATATATAGTTTTAAGGTGTGCTATATTTATGGGATAAAGTGCTCAATATCAGAGATAAAGTGTACAAATGAAGTGAACATTGAAGTGAACACTCAGAGATGACAGGCTATTTCATGCTAGACGCAGTCATCAGGCCACCTGACAATTGTATCTAGCATGAAACAGCCTATTGCCTCTGAGTGTTCACTTCAATGTTCACTTTCATATTCATTTATACATATATATATATATATATATATATATATATATATATATATATATATATAATGTTAAAATTTGCAGTATTTATAGAAGAGATAGTACATTTGTAGATATAGACAGTTTGGACATAGGAATGATCACTGCATGTTGACTGTAATGTGATTTTTGGTCTTAAGATTGCATTAAGCTGTGAAACTGACAGTCATCATGCAGTATTCATTCCTTTGTCCACTCTATCTATCAGTGAACATTGAAGTTAACACTAAGTGGCAGCAGAGTGTTTCATGCTAATTGTAATCATCAGGCTTGATGATTGCATTTAGCATGAAACAGTCTGTCGCTTCTGAGTGTTGACTTCAATGCTCACTTTTATATTTGCATATGCTCTATCTCTGATATGGGCACTTTACCCCATAAATATAGCATACCTTAAACTATATTTCTTCTACACACACATATATATATATATATATATATATATATATATATATACTACCAGCCAAAAGTTTTGGACCAGATTGATTTTTCCCTCTAAACTTTAAAAATGAATCAATTAAAGCAAATTTATATTTTCTTTTCATTAAAGGATATGTAATTTTCTAGAAATCTGATCTTCAGAATACACCCTTGTATAGAAAGAATTTACACTTTCAATACTAATCTGTTTAATTCTTGGCATTTTAACGGTTTCTGAAAATTAATTTCAATCACACATTAATCTAGATCGGAATGCAGGTGAAATATTTGTAAAATTCTGTTCTACAGTTCAGAAAAGATATCAGGTTGTAACAAAATTTCTGAAGTTTATGCAAATAAATTTATAATTTTTGTAGAAAAATTTGTTTGAATTTTATGTAAAGATTTGCATATATACATAATAGGTGAATATATTTATCCAAATATACAAAATTATCCTTTTTTTTTATTAACTTACAGAAACAATTCAGGGTGGTTCCAAACTTCTGATCAGAAGTGTGTGTGTATATATATATATATATATATATATATATATATGCACACACACACACACACACACACACCAGTCTCATGCTATCAGTAATTACTCAGGGTAGTAAATCTACAAAAAATAAAATATTTTGCATTTTATGCATAATAATCAGAGTAACCTTCATAATTTTGTTGTATTTGGTGCATATTGTGCCATAGAAGGAAAATGTAACTGCTGATATATTTTGTTCAGGGTAGGCATTGCCTATCTTCTCTACCTAGATGGCATATACCTGAGATAAATATATATATATATATAATAAATTAATTGACTTAAAATATGTTTTTTTTTCGCTACACAGTTCTAACCATGTTTCAAAAATGGAAGCTAAAAGCTCCGAATTTAATTTTGTAATTAAATTAAAAACATTAGTTCCATTTCATCCTCAAGTGAATTTTGGAGTAACTTTAAAAATTACTGGGTTTTAAATACACAGCTAAAATAAAATTCATGTTTCCAAGGTTACAGATAAATCTATTTTGCTAGACTAGGGGTGTCTGGGTGTTCAATATATCTATATTTTAATGTATCAGTTATTGTTACGTTTTGGTAGTGGGTAGGGATGTATTTTTCAATGAAATTTAACATCCTTTAAAAGCGTGTCGTCTGGATTTTTTTTTTTTTTATAAATTTTATTGTTAACGGCTAAAATTCTTACGGCATTTTTTTCCTTTGTATATTTAAAGATTTTTGGGAGGTGTCTACGTCAGAATACTTTTTTTTTTTTAACTACGATTTGAAATATTTTTACTTAATTTTTAATATACTATATTTCTTTCAAGAACAATTAAATGTAATTAGAATCCCTTACAGTTTATAGAATTATTATCACATCAAGTATATTACGATTTTTTAAATTTTATATTTTAATATTATTTAAGTAAAATTTCCATTTCTCTGATTTAGTAAACTTAATTTATTTATTTAATTTCAATTTAAAAGAAGTTTAGGTTAGAATTCATTTTAATTAACTACAATTTTAATTACAACTTTAAAATATTTTCATTATTAGTTTTTATAGACTATATTTCATTTAATAGAAGTAAATGTATTAGGTTGGGGCAAAAACAATGACGCAATAACGCCGCTCTTTGACGTTAAAAGATACGTCAAAAAACGACATCACTACGCCACTATTTTTTTTTGCACCAACCCAATATTTGAATTACTTACAGTAAGTAAAATTATTTTTCTATATCAAGTATATTTATATTACGATTTTTGAAAAATTTTATATTTAAATATTATTTATGTAAATTTTTTCTTTTTTTTTTTTTTTTTTGGCTTACGGCAAAAATAGCTAATTCATTTCTCTGATTTAGTAAACTTAATTTATTTATTTAATTTCAATTTAAAAGAAGTTTAGGTTAGAATTCATTTTAATTAACTACAATTATAATTACAACTTTAAAATATTTTCATTGTTAGTTTTTATAGACTATATTTCATTTAATTGAAGTAAATGTATTAGAATTACTTACAGTAAGTAAATTTATTTTTCTTTATCAAGTATATTACGATTTTTAAAAATTTTATATTTAAATATTTTTTTAAGTATTCTTTAAGTAGAATTTTTTTTTTTTTTATATATATATAAACTTTGTACATACAGGTGAAACTATATATTACTAAGGACATGGGTCATTCAATGGCCCACATCCTCTAGCTTTTCGTCATAATTTCATTTTTCGGTAGGTGTTTTATTGAATTTATTTGAGTGTCGGTATTTCTTTTTGAGAGGTCTTTACATTTTATTTAACTACAATTTTAAAAGATGTTTAGGTTAAAATTCATATTAACTACAATTTTAAATACAACTTTAAAATATTTTCACAGTTATTTTAATAGACTATTTTTTTAGGAAAAAACAAGTAAATATAATAGAATTACTTACAGTATATAAAAATTAATTATTCATGTTAAATATAAGTATGTATATTACCTGATCCTATTTTATAAATTTATTTTTAAATATTATTTAAGGAAAATTTTTGACAATGACGGCATAAAATAGCTATTTCATTTCTCTGATTCAGTAAATTTTTATTTTTTATAAACTTAGTACTATATAGTTTCTCATGTATGCACAAAGGACATGGTTCATTTAATGACCTACATATTCTAGCTTTTCTTATTAACTTCCATTTTACTGTAGGTGTTTTATTTGATTCTTTTAGGTGCCAAAAGTATTTCGATAGAGATGTCTGATTTTTATATTTATTCATCCTAAATGAGCTTTGATGTTGGTTGAATCTTTTTTTGAACTCATGGCTAGTGCAACCTATATATATTTTTATGTTTTCAGGTCTTTCAATCGAAGAGATATTGTATTGGTATACTAATGATTCAGTGCAACATTTATTTTGTAGAGGGCAATTATGAGGGTTTGTACAGTTACATAATTTTTGTTTATTTTCATCAGTTTTTATTTTTATTTTTCCATTGTCCAAATTTTTTGGGTTTGGTATATGTGTTTATTTAAGATATTAGCATTATGTTTCTTAATAATTTTTTCTAAGTTTTCCGTACAGCTGTAACTCAATTTTAGTGTGTTTTTATTAAAAATAGTACTTAGTTTACTTTCACTAGGAAAATGCTTGACTATTAATGCGAGGAATTTTTGTCCTAATTTGTTCTTTACCATTTGGTTATATGGGGGCGTATACCAAATTATTTTTCTACATCTGTTTTTTCTATGCTTTTCATTTTCATTTTTTATATAAGTTAGTTTTGGGTTTTTGTAGCCACTCATTTTTAGAGCCTTATTATAGGAATTAATATGCTCATCGAAAATCTTGTCATTTGCAGAATTTGTACTTATTCGTTTACTGATAGATAACGGTATATGTTTAATTATAGTTGCGGGGATGATTTGATTTTGGGTGTATATATAAAGGATTGGTGTTTGGTTTTTTATAAGGTGTGTATGTATTTTTATTTAGATCTAATGTTATATCTAGGAAGTTCACTTTTTTTAATTTAGTGCTAACCATAATTTTTAAGCCCATGCTTTTAAATTCTTTATATAAAACCTTTCTAATTCTATCTATTTTGAAGTTGGTTGAGTTTTTAATAACCATGAGGCCATCATCTCTGTACAAACCAATGTCAGTTATATTAATATCATGGTGCGCTGTAAGGTTATATAATATAAAAAGACCGATGAGATCAGAAGACTCGGCTGAGTCTAGTGATCCCATTGTGATGTTGAAGTGGTCATATGAATTCTTAATCCATTGCTCACCTTTATGTATAAGAACCTATTTTTTCGCATATAGAATAATGTTCTTTTCTTCATCTGTAATATCTGTATAGTGGATGGCAAAGTCCAATGCATTCAAAAATAGTTCTTTAGATATTGATTGGTAATAATTATCAATATCAAACTGCATTAGTGTACAATTGTGTTTTGCTTTTAAGTGAGTAAACCAGTTTATCACTTCCTTGGTATTAATCCAAAGTTTCAGGTTTATTTTTTCTTTAATTTTTTTATTTACCCTTTCAAGGATCATTTTATTTATTTTTCCGATCTCCGGTCTTGTAGGATTTATTATCCTTGCAGTGGGATTAGCCTCAAAATCTGGTTTATGGTCCTTCAAGGTTATGTAGCATTCTTTTTGATATAGTTGACCTACTCTATCACTGATCATTAGTTTATCAGTGATTTCCTTACTGCTAGTATTGATGTCACGAACTATGTTGCGGTCATTTTTATTTGCTTTCTTGTAGTTCTTATGTAAGTCCTTATTTATTAGGTCGTTGTATTCCTTTATGGTTGTTTTATAAAAGTTTCCACTTTTGTCGGATTTTACTAAAATTTTATCTGTAGCATTAATATCCTTTACAATCTTATCCAGGCATTTCTGGAAGTAGCTTTTCCTGTCAAGGAAATTTATGTTGTTAATTATTTCCAGTAGGTCGTTTTCGAAAGCGGACAAACTATGAATAAATGGTGCTGCATTTTTACTGTTAAAACCGTAAGTTTCCTTGTAGTTTTTGTTTTGTGATTCGTTCTTATTAAGGAAGAAGTAAGCTCTCCATCTCATCCTATGTATGAGTTCCTCTGTTTTTTATCTTACTGTTCTTTCTTTTTATTAATATACATATATATATATATATATATATATATATATACATGCATACACACGCACAAACATATATCAGTAAGCTTGCTGATACAAAAATTCATTTTATGCAGCGAATAAAAAATTTTCAAAAGGATATCCTTCTTTGTCACTGCATTTATTTCTGTAGTGACTCTTAACCACACAGATGAAAAAATTATACTTTGAAAATTTCAGATCCAAATTCAGCTAAGCATGTTATATTTAGGGTATATTGTTTAATCCTCATTGAAAACTTCGAAACAGCCTCTTTGAGTTAATCCATTACTCTCTACCACTTGCTCCATTTGTTACCTGCAGAGGTGATGTGCACCACCAAATAACTACTGATGGTCTGTTTATATTCTTCTTTTGGATTGCTTCAAGCAATGCTTTTATCCAGTGGACTATATGTCCTTGGGGAATCCAGTGACTTGACCCAAACAGTTGTAAGTTCACTACCAGGCCACAGTAGAGATGAACAAAAACTTGGAGAGTTCTTCTTTTTATGTGGCAATCATGGCTCTCAACTTCCCCTATCCCTTGTGGCTCTCAACTCCCCCAGATCACACTCCTCTGTCCACCTGCCCAAGCCCACCACATATGTCATGTCTCTTTTTCCCTCTATTCATCCCGTGAGTATCAGACTCTCTCCAGGCCCTACTTTCTCATCACATGTCGCAGAAATTTCATCTGCTTCTTCCTTATGTTAAGCATAAGCTTCTTCCTTGCTTGCATCCTCTCCAAGGCATCCTCATTGCTCACAAATCTGGTCCATGATATCCTCAACATCCTTCTGTAGAACCATATCTCCACTTCCTCTATATGCTTGGAGAGTTACTAAGTGGATTTCTCTTTAGTAACTCGACTCTCCAAGTTTTCCAACTGAAACTGAGATATCCAGAAGAGGCATGTTATGTGGAACTAGGACAATCTACCTTGGTGGACAAAATAAAGGGTTTGGTTTGAAATTACAATCACCTGAAGAGGATCAGAGCATACAACAGCTGAAACATTAATATTATGAATACGAGAATAAAGATGGGGACACCAGTCCAAACAATGTAAATAGTATAAATACTCATTACGCATACAACTCAGGATTTTTACCTGCCCCTCTTTGCCTTCAATATATCCTGTGAGTGCCAAATTCTCCAAGTCTACATTCCTCATTACACATCTGGAAAATTTCAACTCTTTCTCATTTTAAATAGAAGTGTCTTTTTTTTATTATTATTTTCCTTAAAATTTTCTCATTGCTTACATGCTTCCACCTTGGTATCCTCCACATCCTTCTGAAGAACTACATTTCTATTGCCTCAATCCTTCTACCTATAAGGCAATTGTCCAACATTTACTGCCATATAGGAGGATTGATATTAAATAGCAGTTCAACACTCTTCTTTGTTTCTCCTGAAATTTTCTTATTTCTTAAATCTTTGCTTACCTCCTGGAAGGCATCATTCGACATTCAAATGTATTTACACTATTTACATTGTTTGGACTGTTGTCCCCCTCTTTACTGTCACATTCATGACGTTTCAGCCATTGTATGCTCTGGCCTTCTTCAGGTCATATTTGCTGGAATTTCAAACTGAATGCTTTATTTAGTCCACCTGAAGAAGGCCGGAGCATACAACGGTCGAAACATCATGAATTTGATAGTAAGGATGAGGACAATAGTCTGAACAGTGTAAATAGCTACAATACCTCATTTCAGAAATATAGACAGATTCAAATATACTTTTAGATTAATAATCATTTTACATATATATATATGTATATATATATATTAAAGGCATTTTTATGTTTAACGTTCTTTTTATAGATACAAGTATTTAAGTAAATGCTCTGTTTATAATAAACAGTATTAAATAATAAACATTATTAAATTATTAAATTAAATTATAATAAACAGTATTACTTAAATACTTGTATCTATAAAAAGAACGTTAAACATAAAAATGTCTTTAATAAATAAATTGTCGGACTTTGTCCATTTCGTAATATATATATATATATATATATATTTATATATTAGAGTTTGATATAACGATATATAATTTTGTATCATTTTATCTATTATAGGAGATTAAAACAAAAATGTTAAAAATCGCTACACAATTGTTTTCATGTTTCAGCACTAAGCTGTGCCCCTTCAAATAATTTTAGATATCAACAAAAAGTATTTTAAAAATATGACTAATGGGAAAAGTTTTTGTGGTGTGTCACAAAAAATTTTCCAGTTTGTCATATTTTGTCAACATTAGTGGCATGGAAAGGAGCAATGTGCTGCATAGGCATTTACAATCTCTCATAAAACTCTGCCCAGGTCTGTGTCTTTGTGAGGATACATCATCAGCATGCTGCTCTATAGCAACAAAACTTGGAACCTCTACTCCAGACAGAAGTCGCACCTCAGCGCCTTTCATCTTCATTGTTTGAGATGCATTCTGGGCATTAATTGGTTTGAATGGGTCACCAATGCCATAGTTCTCACCCACGCCCTTCTCTGACAGCACCAGTCCCACTAGCTCGGCAATTCTCAGTATGCTTGATGGGAGGATTCTGAAGGTCTTACTGCATGGAGAGCTGACCACTGGGCATGAGGGCAATCTCATTTTTGCTTCAAGGACATCTGCAAAAGGGACATGAGAATGATGGACATAGACATCGAGAGGTGGGAAGATGTCGCCAATGATTGCTTGTGCTGAAAACTCAATTTACACTGAGGGATAAAGTGAGGAGAGGAGAAACAGACTTGCCATCAGGGAGAAGTATGCTCAGTGGGAAGAAAACAACATGGCATCATCAGAGGAGAATGTATCCACATACATTCATTGCAATCAAGATATCATTCCTCTCTGGGTCAGAGGTATATGATAATCAGGGGGAAAGAAATTTTGATGTATTTTAAGTCTTGTCTATGATACACCATATAAACAGTTAAACAAAGAAAACAGTATTAAAATGTTAATTAATATCAGTCCTCCCATATGGCAGTGAATACTGGAAAATTTCTTCACAGATGAAAACAGAATGGCAGGCAGCGTGGTTCTACAGACTGATCCTGAGAATACCATGGTCTGTACATGTGAGTAACAGCAAAGTTTTAAGGAAAATGGAAACAAAAAGGACACTTACAACTTAGTTGAAATTTCCATGACAACTTATAAGGAAAGAGGACTTGGAAAATTTCACACTCACAAGAATGTGAGTGTCAAATTTTCCAAGTCCTCTTGCATGTTGAATGAAAGAGGGCAGATGAAGGCAGCGATTAACCTACCTAATGAACTTGTTTAAATGGTTGGCAGTACAGGGATTAGGAGAGATTAGCAAAAAGATAAAGCTTAGCAAGAGCTACACAGGAGCACAACGCATAGAAGTTTAACTACAAAAAAAGCAGAAATTGTAAAAATCTTAATGCATTAAAGTGATAAATTTATTTTAAGGTTACTATTTTTTCTTCTTTTTATTGAATCCAAGTAATTAAGCTGTAACTGATCTCTCTTATTTTTTTAAGGAGAATAAAAGACAACATTCTCTATCCAGGTGTTCACTGACATTTTGACTGTTGCTCTACAACATGTACACTTATTGCATATGTCATATTTGCTTCACTGATCAAGGCTGTAATTTCTGGGCAGGTGTTACAGGTATTTTGCATTACCTAAGCTCTGTGTCACCTTTTCGTTTTGTTTTTTCTTCTCTTGACATGAGACATAGGCAAGGAAAATAGATCTAGGAAGTTTAGTTACTTAGTGTGTACAGAGAGATGTCAAATAAAAAATAGTAAAAATATGACAAAAAAAAAATCTTCTTCTCTTAGGTCATTTGATTTTTCGCTGTATCATGTTGAAACACCAGTTCTCATATGATCACTGAAGTTAAGCAATGTCGAGCTTGGTCAGTACCTAAATGGGTGACTGCTTGGGAACACCAGGTGCTGTAATCTTGGATGTTCAGATGGTGCAATAGATAATGACTTGGAAATGGAAACTGGGGAGCTGAGTTCCAATCCCAGCCAGTTTTTTTTTTTATTAATTTATGCACCAATATCCATGGGAAAGGTAGGAATCCACCTCTTCTCCCCCAGCTATGGCTTAACTAGTTGGACTTGTATGATGTAATCATGATTATATCCAAAATATTCTTAAAAACTAAAAATATTTTCTAGCTTTAAATAACCTGCAAAAGGTTGATAAACTATAAAAAACAAATCATTTGATCAATAAAATCTTAGGCAATTTCTTTTCTTTTTTTTTTTCAATTTTTCTTTCTACAAAAAGTGGTATCACTATAAATCTTTGTCATTTTTTTGGCACTTCACAAAGGAGAAGCCTTGGGATAAGTATGCTTGTTTTACAAGCCAATAAGTAGGAGCTTTTACTTTACTTAAACTATAGCCTTGTGCAAAACTTGGCTTTACCAAACAAAGTATTTGAAAAACAATAATACTTTTCTATTTACACTATTTACATTTGGACTATTGTCCTCATTTTTGTTGTTATTACAGCATTTTAGCCATTGTGACCTCTGACTTCATCAAGTGTTAGGTTTAAAACTCCAAGTTTCCTACAGAGAATTATCCTACAGGACAGTAGCCTAGTGGATTAAAACATCAATATCAACAAAGTAATTGGGAATTCAATCCCTGGTCAGGGCTGAGCCCAGTTACATATAGCCCTGCCCAGGGATTGAACTCATAATTACTATGTCACCAGATTCACAATCAGATATGTAATTGGACTCAGTGGAAACAGAGGGAGCAATAACTGAGGTGTACTAAAAATAAGAACTAGATTGGTGAGATATCCCTAAACATGGGCAGTGTAATGAAAACTGTTTATCCCCAAAAATTAAATAAAGAGTTCAGTTCAGAATTCCTTGTAGGTTAACTGGATCAATATACACCTGATGATGGCTTGAGAGCCCAACAGCCGAAACATTGTGATAACAACAACAAAGATGAGGACAATAGTTCAAATGTAAATAGTGTAAATATTAACTGCTCATCCCAGAAATTCAGACAAAAATCTCTATCTATAAAAGGCAGGATGTGTGTGTGTGTGTGTGTGTGTGTGTGTGTAATGAATGCACGGCAGCAATTTTCGACGGATTTGCACCAAAATTTACATGCACATGCTCCAAGTTAGCGGAAAGGCCAAGACCTACTTTGCATTTCCTAACTCCCATCGATAGTGGAAGTAATCGATTTTTTCATGCTTCTACAGCACTTTTCATGTAGTTTGAGGTCATTTTGTACTGGCCAGAGTGAGAGCCTATAGCTGGCTGCCACAAATAGGCAGGAAGATTCTATTGGCCAGCGTGAGAGCTAACAGCTGACTGACACAAATGTTAACTAGCATGCTAGCATGCAAAAAAAATTGATAGCTGCATTCGTCACAAGTGGAAAAAATTTAAATCTGCATAGCACTTTACTCCATTTGGCTCATTCGCTTGCTTAAACTCAACGTTGATTCTGATTCTGCAGGTTGGGTGTGAAAAAGTATTTGTTGTTAACATTCATTTTTCATTCGGTTTTTCCAATTATAAGTCCTTTTTTAAAGCTGATCATTTTGTGTTCATTTTGTTTAGTTCTTTTTTCGTAACAGATTTAATGTTTAGTATAGAGCTTAGAAAAAATTCACAGTGTGAGATAGGCACAAAGTAAGGCATATAGCAACATCAGCACGGCAAAGGCAAGGAAGGGCAAAAATATTTTAAGTCAAGTAATAGTGATTGCTGTATCAGTCGTATGATTTTTGAATCAAGCACAGGCAACGCCGGGCCATGCTGCTAGTACTTTTCTAATCTTGCACACATTGTAAGTGATTTGTTTTGCTTTTTTAAGTGTCAAAGGCAGTCTGGAATAGTGAAAGCTCGGCAAAGTCTTAAGGAAATGGAAAATTACGTTAAAAACAAGAACAACAGTACTTTACTACTATGTCACATCAATCCCCATATATGGTAGTGAATGCCGGACAGTTTCCTCTATTCCTGGATATGATGATAAACTACATCCAGCAGCAAGACCTCAAATCAGGAGATTGGCAGTTGTGAAGATTGTGGAATTACCTCTTAATTGCTGTTGTTTCCCAGGTACACCCTGACTCTGGGTGGTAGCACCTGTTAGAGTCCCAATTATGAGGCATGGTGGAGCAACGGATAGCGGCTCGGATTGAGGGATCGGAGAGCCAAGTTCAAATTCCTGTTGAATCCATTACATTCACTTATGTGCTAATACCCTTGGGAAAGCTATGAATCCTCTTCTTCTCCCTCCAGCTATGGGTAAATAACAGAACAGACCGAGTTCTATAGCCTTGGATGGCAACTGGTCTATCGCAGAAAGAAATAGCAACCTACTGTTGGAAAAAAATCTGACTTGTCAGTCATGTATTGAAAGATACATGATCACCTAAATGTGTATCACTCATGGCACATAACTGACTAAGTTCCCCCCACCACACCATACAAAAAAAATAGCACTATGACTATAAAAATACATATTTATAGTAAAATGACTAACAATATATTTCTATCTGTATTTCAAGACATGCAATTGCATTCAAAATATTTGGATTTTGGAATTAAATAACTGATAGCATTTGATATACCACTAAACAAAATCAACCCAACAACTAACATGAAAGAACTCTTTTATGACATTAATCCATATAATATCCTACACTTTTTTAAAGAAATCAAAATGTCTTCTAAAATATAACTTCAACAAAACTGCAACATAAAACACACATATAACCACCTCCAGTAATTATGCCCACACAAATATGTAAATTATTTTTAATTGGTATCACCACAAGCAATGTAGTTAAGCCATTAAAACACAAGGAGTTACAGGGTGTGGAGTAATTAGGAACAGAAACATTCATAATGAGTGGAAAGAGAAAAGAATAATCAGGAGGATAGTAGATAGTGATTGACATTGCATTTAAATTTTTGCAGATTAAAGTTGGCTGGAAAGCATGGTACCAGAAGAGATTTCCGCAGGTAAGAAGTGCAACAAAAGAAACTGTTAGAATTTATGGTTGCATTTTGTCAACTCAACTGTAAACTGATGAGATCTCAATGCCAGTCTAGTAATGTGCTTAAATTCAAAAAGTCTCGGTACCATAATGAAGAGCTCATCCGGACAATTACCATGAAGATATTTACAGAAAAGACACAGGGAGGCAACCTTACAGTGCAGGGGAAGTGACTGAAGCTGAGCTGCCGGATCAGAACCAAAGATAATGCAGATTCTTCTTTAGATCTTATCAAGGAGCTCTAGATAAATAGCAGGGGTACCGGATCATATGTGGCAACAATATTCTAAGTATGAATGAATGGTAGACTTATAGATATGTAAGATAGATTTTGGAGAGTAAAAATTGTCTTACACTACACAGTGAACTGATTTTCTTAGCAACTGATCTAGCAATGGTTTTAATATAGTCTTTCCACTTCATGTCAGTTGAAAACATTAGCCCAAGAAGGCACAACAAGCTGCATTCATGGAGGTTAGCATCAGCCAGGAAGGCAGAGAGCCATCTCTCAGATTATTAATGAAGAGCAGTTTAATTTTGGAGGTGTTAAAATTAACAAGCCATCTTTTGCCCCAGTTGATGAAAGACATGATGTTGTTTGGACATTGGCTGCCATTTTGACCTTGTCAAACTTGTCAGCCTTACTATCAAGGCAGGAGTAAATGGTTGTGCTGTTAGTGTAGAGGCCAAGTTGAGAGCTGATGTCATCAGGAAGGTCATTAATGATAATTAAAAATAGAGTAGGATCAAGTATGGAGTCTTTGGGAACACCTATGTTAGTATGAAAGGATCTAGATGAGTTGCCATTCAAGATAAGTTTCATTTCACAATTTGATGGGAAAAACTGGGTCAGCACAAAAATGTGTCTGGAGACACCATAATTTTTCACTTTATGCCAAACTCTGTCAAAGGCTTTTGAGATGTCTGATGCTACAGTTCAGGCTTCACCTTTTTTATCTAGAGCATGATAGAATCTTTTCACAATTATCGTTAGTGCATCAGCAGTTGACCTGGAGAAAAGGGGCTGTAATGAGAGCTGATGAACTAATTCAGCATTGATTAGGGCCTCTAGAAGTTTCCCAAAAATGAGGTAGAATGCTAATAAGACAATATTTGGAAGGTTTGGATGGTTCACTAGAGTTCATAAAACCTGGAAGAACAGACGACGACTGCAGGAAAGCGGGAAGCAGCGAGGCATTTCTTATACAGTTTAGAGAGAACAGGAGTCAGTTTGGGAGCACACATCTTAATGACTATTAAAGGGATACCACCGGGTCCACATACTTTGTGGGGATCCAGGTTAAAGATGATAGTAATAAATAATGGAAAGGTTAAGCATATCACTCAACAAAGATCTCGTTCTAAATGAGAAGTTAGGCAGGAATACTTCAGATGAATCAAGAGTAGAGTTTAAGGAGAATTTACAGGCAAAGCAGTCAGCTTTGTCAACAGAGGATGATAATACCTCAAATTGACTGAGGAGGGAAGGAATACAGCTCTTGCACTTATTTAATACCCTATTAGTGAGTCGCCAGTAATCATGAGAACCAAAGTTGTTAGAGGTTATACAGTACCTCATTCTCTTGGCAAACAGGGACTTAGCTCCTTTGAGGACTTGCTTACATTTATTACGAGCACTAACAAATAGGTACCTGTTGTGACAAGAGCTGTCATACTGGTATAGCCAAAAATAGTGGTTCCTCTGTGTTGTAGTGGCCAAGCATACTGGTGTGAACCATGAAAAGGACTGAAGTTTCTTTTCGGTAAAGGGAAAGATAGCCTGGAACCAAGAATTCATTGGTAGTATATGCAGAAAAACTGAGTATCATGTACCATGTACTCAATTGTGAAAGCAGAATAACATTTATCATATTTTTCTTACTTCAAAGCTCTCAAGAATACTAAATTTTGGCATTAAACAAACAGCAGAGATATGGTTCTAGAGAAAGATGCTGCGAATACCATGGATTGAATATGTGAACAACTAGGAAGTTTTAAGGAAGTATGGATTTAGCATTCCTTGCATCTTTAGAAATACCACTTATTTGTGCAGTGTAATATTGCTAGCACATCTGACCTGGTGCTTCTGCTATATATTTAGAGATGTTTGAAGTGTGACACTGAGGTCCATAGATGTATTGTGATGGCCAAGGATGCATTCCAAAATATGGGCAGAGTATTGCAAGACTGGATGATTTCTTTGGTAACAAAGAAAAGAATACTGACCTGTTATGCGACATCTGTCCTTCTTTACGGCAGCAAATGTTGGATAATTTCCTCAAATATGAAGAAGAGGATCGAGGCGACGGAGATGTGGTTCTACAGAAGGATGTTAAGGATAACATAGACTGAGTGTGTGAGCAACAATGAGGTCTTAGAGAGGATACAAACAAGGAGGAAGCTTAAACTTAACATCAGGAAGTGGCAGCTGAAGTTTCTGGGACACATAATGAAGAAGGAGGGCCTGGAGAATCTGATACTCACAAGTTGAATAGAGGGAAAGAGAGACAAGGGAAAACAATGTATGACATGCCTGGTGGGCTTAAGCAAGTGGATGACACAACGTGGGCTGGGGGAGGAAGCAGATGGAAGGAACTTGTTGAAAGCTGCAAGGGATAGAAAGAGGTGGAGAGCCATGATTGCCTATACCCTGAAAGCACAGGGCACATAAAAAGAAGACAGGGGTATTTAATCCTATTCACCTTAGCTCAGACCAAAGAAAAAAAATCTTGATCATTAACTGTGTTTCTTTCTTTGAGCTGATCATGTACCACTAATAACTTTTGAAGATAATCAATTTGCTGCAGATAAATTTAAGCACACAAATTCATTTCATCCATCAAATTAGTGTATGAATCATTTACCAATGCTGACTACTCTTCATATTATTAGTGATTTATTATCCAGGTATGTCATAACAAGAGACAGTTGGAAAATTAACTAGCTGCTCATATAATAGTTTTCTATTTTATTTTTAGTATATAATTACCTGTTCATATTAATGGTTTGTTTACATTAGACGTTATCGTAAAATCTGCAAATAAATATGTATATATGCTAACCCTGTAAATGTCATTGTGAAGGAAAGTCGTAATGGCATGTACATTTAATCCATCATAAAAATTCAGGATGTGGAATTGGTAAATGCTAAACACTTTAATTACCTTAGTATATGGATCAGTTAGAACAAATTTAGTATAGCAAATAAAGTAATTGTACATAAGACTGTGTTCAAGTTAGTTTCAACACACACCAATTTTAAAAGTAATTTCTCTTAAAACAATTTATCAAGAAAATAGGTTTACTCTTTTCAGTATTGATGAGGATTTCTTTCCTAGCCTTTTGTTTGAAGTAGTGTGGAACGTCAATATTCTCTCAAGTTAAATGTGCTATGCATTTGTCATGTAGTGGTTTCACAGTGGAGGCTTGTATTTGTACTAAGTCGGTCCTAAAATAGGTTTGACGTACAAAACGTTAGGAACTTGATATAATAGGTATAACGCAGAGTAATCTAGTTGTGGTCGCTGATGCTTTAATATCCGACTAAAGGTCGTCCGACATCAACTCACTGACCAACTCACTGAGCGACTCACTTGTTACTCTTACTACTCCTACTTATTATAGGTGGGAGAGTCTATTAACTATAGAATAGGTCTGTTCAACTATAACAGCATTTTAGCTCAGTTGAAAGTTCTCAAGTGATGTGGTTTCTGTTATTTGGTATAGTTCTTGGTCTTTGCCATTCTCTCACGCCACTACAAAATGCTCAAAAAGGGATGGTCTTTGCCAAGATTAACAGGCTTCACTCATTCGGTCATTTTTAGCCACTGACCTTAGAAAGTGGTTGTATAGAGGTGACAGTTTTAGGTAATTTTGAACAGGTTTGGTGCCTTGCCTGACATCCATAACAAAGTCTTGATCTGATGAGGTGCCCCTATACTGTTTATTGTAATAAGAAATAATATCAGAATAGATGTTAAAAACATTTACACGGCCTTGTGAGTGATGAATTATTTTCCTCTCTACAGCCCCTCTTCCACAGATAAAACCGCACAAGCCTCTCACTACTATTTCCATGGCAAGCGTTCTGATTATCTATAGTTCCATCAGTTCAGACCTTCACAGATAATACCCCCTTGCTATGTACCCTGGGACAAATTATTCCCACTCCCTTTGTATTCCATTAGTAAGAAGGAAGTTCTATTCAGACAACTTTTTTCCAAGAGCTGCTGCTCTGTGTTACTTCCAAGGGGACATTTTCCCATTTGCTATAATCTTAACCTCTTCAAGTGTGGGGTCAACCATTATCTATCCTACATATCATCATAATCTGCACTTTTTCCTTTGCCTCTTCTGAACATACAACAGGACCATTTCATAACTCTCTATCTTGAGTAGCTCTTGGTAAACAATTAGAAAAAAAATGTATAAAAATGTTGTTCTCTTGCATTTTTTCTTCTATTTCTTTTTTTTTTTCTTAAGACAAAAGCAAATTTATGGGGTTTCTGTTATTTGGTTTGTGAAATTGTAGCACCAATCCACAAGTTTTGAAGAAGATTGATTCTCACTAAGACATTTATTCTTCATTTGCTCAAAGCTATTTTTAACCATTGATCTGAGAAAGTTGTATACCACTGGCAGTTTAGATATTTCTGAATTAGTTTGGGGTCATGCAGGACTTCTGTATCAAAGTCTCAATCTTATGGATAGATAGATAGATAGAAACAGATTGAAAGATAGATACATGTATACATATATAATAGATAGATAAAAACATAATAGACAGATAGAAACATAATGAGACAGATAAAAAGATAGATAGAAACATAATAAGATAGATAGATATTAACTGACTTAGATAGAAGCATAAGATAATAGCATAATAAGGTAGAAACATAATAGGAAAGATAGATATGAAGATAAGTTATTAACAACATGACTCAACTTTATAGGTTACTGTTTTGGTTTTGTAGCAACTTGCTTTATCCAACACTGTTACTGTGTTTCATATACCTGTTGTAATTTCCACAGAAATAAATACCATGCATTAGTTTGGGGCATCCATTGTGCCCATCCCCCAAAATAGATATAAATATGTTTGTGTATATGGATCTACACACACACACACACACATATATATATATATATATATATATATGTATATAGTTTTAATGTGTGCTATATTTATGGGATAAAGTACTCAATATCAGACATAGAGCATATGTAAATATAAATCTAAAAGTGAACATTGAAGTCAACACTTAAAGGTGATAGGCCTTTTCATGCTGGACGCAATCGTCCAGCATGAAGGCAGCCTGAGGATTGTGTCCAGCACGATACAGCCTCTCACCTCTGAGTGTTGACTTAAATGTTCACTTTTATATATATATATATATATATATATATATATATATATAAACATTTTATTTAGAGGATACATGTGTTTGAGTAGATAGACCTGTTTCGTTTTTTTTTTAAACAGTGAAATTAGTGCCAACTGACCAAAAGGCTGGCTGATTGATTGATTTTCTACCGCTTATCAACTCTCTGCTGATTATTTAAAGCCAGAGAATACTTTTAGATTGTAAGAATTTTTTATTTTGTGATAATAATAATTTATTATTATAAATCTTACTAATGAAGTTATTGTTGGGGGGAGAAGAAGCAGATTAATACCTTTTGCAAGAGTATTTGCATTTAAGAAAATCTAATGAATCCAACTGGAACTGGAAGTCAGCTCTCCAATTAATAACTCCAAGCCATTATCCATTACACCACCTGCACATCCAAGCTTACTGCACCTGGTATTCCCAAGCAGTCACCCATTTAGGTACTGACAAGACTCAACATTGCTTAACTCCAGTGATTGTCCAGGAACCAGCATTTAAATGTGAAAGACCAAGAAGTCCATCTAAAGAAAATGTTCCTCCTGACAGTAAAAAGACTTGTATTCTTCATTTCATCATAAGAATACACTTTTAAGGCAAGTGTACCTTTACTAATTAAGCTACAAGAAGCAGCCAGGACAAAGAAGAATTCAATTACCCTATTAAAGAAATGTTCATCTCTTGTAGAAGTCTTTATCTGCAGAACTTTATTTTCATGCCCAAGATGTAACCAAAGTAATTTTTAAGCAGTTAATGGCATTTTAAATCTGATATTTCTTATTACGATAAACATTATAGAGGCGCCTCGTCAGATCAAAATTTTCTTATGGATGTTATGAATGGCACCAAACCTGTTCAAAAATATCTAAACTCTCACTGTTATACAAGCACTTTCAAAGATCAATGGATAAAAATAACTAAGCGCATGAAGCCTGTTTAATCTAAGCAAAACCATCCCTCTTTGAGGATTATGGACTGGCGCTACAGAATGACAAACCAAGAACTGTACCAAGTAACAGAAACCACATCACTTGAGGACTTTCAATGACAGCAAGAAGTAAAAAGGCATATCACATGTAACTTAAAGAGAAAAATGTTGACATAATCATGATGCTGATGTTCCACACTACTTCAAACAAAAGGTTAGGAAGGAAACCACCCTCAGTACTGGAAAGAGAAATAGCATAACAGCTACTGGACTTAAGAAACCTATTTTTCTGTAAAAATGTTTGAAGAAAAAGATTTCATAAATTTTAACTGAAAGTAGTACTGACTGCTCAGTCAGTGAATGTCGAATGTTTCCTTATAAGGAAATGGCTACTATTATCATTACCATATGTTTGAGTAGACATCTGTTTTTTGTGGTGGTGGGGGGCGGTCAAACAGTGGGTATAATATCAACCGGCCTCAAGAATGAGAAGTCTTACTAAAATAAATGCAGCTCCTGATAGGAATTAAATGCATATACTTTTTTTCCATTGGGGAAACTACTTTGAAGACAAAAGGATGAAATAATACAATTATTTCATTTGTCGAAGTGACAGACATGAAGAACTGAGATTAAAATGTTTGATTGATTGAATACTGTTTTTCCTTGGTATAATGTCCAAAACATTTTAATGATGACAACAAAGATGAGGACAATTGACTGCATGTAAATAATGGTAATTTCTGATCCCAGAAATTCAGATAGATTGTTTATTTATATTTTACTATCACCTACAGCCACATCATGTTGAAACACAAGTTCCCATATGATCACTGATGTTAAGCAAAGTTGAGCCTGGTTAGAACCTAGATGGGTAACCACTTTGAAATACCGAGTGCTGTAAGCTTGGATGTACACATTGGTTTGGTTTGTTTTGTTTTACACCATATCAACCTCAATGGGTTATTTAATGTCGACAAAATTTTTATTGCTGGTAATATTTTGTTTTGTCAAAAATCTATTTCTGGTAATATTTTTTTCTTCAAAAATGTATTGCTGGTAATATTTTTTTTCAAAAACATATTGCTGGTAATAGTTTTTTTTTTTTTTCCTTCAAAACTTTATCTCTGGTAATAATTTTTTAGAAAGTATTTCTGGTATTAAAACCTATTTTTACACTTACATAATGCTTTTTACCTCAGTTTGGGAGTTAACTATTTACCCATAGCTGGGACCCTAACAGGTGTTACTACTCTGGATGAGGGTGAACCTGGGAACACCAGCAGTTAAGAAGTGGTTCCACGCTCCTCAAAACCTCATGATCAGAGGCCTTGCTGTTGGACGTAGGTTATCATCTTACCCAGGACGCAGATGTAGTTTATCGTCTTACCCAGGATGCAGATGTACATGTGATGTCATGGATAATGATTTGAAATTGTTAATCGGAGAGCCAAGTTCCAATTGCAGTTGGATTTGTTATATTTACTTATGGAAAAGGTATGAGTCCACCTCTTCCCCTCCCAGCTATGGGTTAAGTGATAAAACATATCATTAAGTGATTATTGTCTCCCCCAAAAATCTCTTATAATTTAAAAAATATTTTTTAGCTTTAAATAATTTAGAAATGGTTGATAAGCTTTGAAAACAAATCAATCAATCAAACCTCTTTCTCTTATGTTCACACAGCAACCTAATGCCGTCACTTTCTGCCTTGAGTGGCTCTTCGGCCTTGGGTAGACAATTAATAAAAAAAGAATACACAAAAAAAAACTATCCCTCTCTTTTCTTTTTTTTTTTCTTATTAGTAAGATAAAACAAATTAAAAAGGACGATACTGTCACCCATGCTGGTATTTGAAAATAACATCTGCAGCTGTTGGCACGAACTGTGCTACTTCTAGGCATGTTGATAATATGAATATAAATCAGATAATAGCGCTCAAAATGTAAATCTTTGTTTCAACCTGTTTATTTGTTTGCTGATTTTTCTATGTTTTCGAAAAAATTTTCTTTTTTCTCCTCCTGATTTCCTTGGTTAAATCTGCAGCTTTGACTTGGCTCCATTATTATCATTTGCCCACAGTTAAAGGTGGCTCTTGTATGTTTGGTGAAAAACAAGATAAGATGGAAGACGCTCTGTTGATGCAGGGAGATGCCTGATAGGGAGAGTCTTCAACATGGGTACCTGGAGAAGTACGAAAGCTGTTATCTTTTATATATTTTCTAATCATAATCTATGAATACAGGCATATTTGGTTCCTGTAGTGTAATGTAGAAGATAATATTCTTTTTTACTTTTACACACACACACACACACACACACACACATATATATATATATATATATAAGAACAATTTTAGGAAAATCTATGACAAAGTGGAAAAATTTGTTTCATCATTTAGGACTTCATCGAACTAAAGTGATGTTCAAGTTAATGTGGTCACACAAACCAATAAATGGAGCTGAGATTTAAATTTTTTTGAAATATGTTTTTGTATATATAGTAATATTTAGCCTACCTCACCCCCCCCCCCACGAGGGTTACATATGGCACAAGGCCGGGTTTAATGTGGAATTTCCGAGCCCGTAGGCTCGGCCAAAAATATTCCCTCTTTGAACCTGCATAAACGGGTTCAGGGGCAGTCAACCACCCCGAACGAGACTCTGCTCTTCGGCGGAGCCTCGTCTGGGTTCCTCTCCACCCGAAAGCAGAGAGTTAGACTGTTTGTATATAGTCCACACATATTAAAAAAGAATAAATTTATTTAAAATTTCAGCATCCCCTCTCATTTACATGGATGTGTAATCACATCAATGTAAACATCACTTTAAGCTGATGAAGTCTTAAAGGAAATATGTCACACTAAAAAAAGTTTCCTATATATATATATATATATATATATATATTTAGGCAGTGTATTTTTATTCAAGGATGTATGGTTCAATAATTTAGATGTATTATTCTATTTATTTTAGTTTTATTCCCTTCAAATCCATGAATTAATTTCTTAGTGGCTGTACAAAATTGATCCAAAATTTTCTTTCATTTATAAAAATTAGAGCTAGGAAATGTTGCTTTCTTAAAAAATGATGACAATTTAGTCAAACAGAGATGCATTGAAAGTGCCATGTTCTTTGACATACAACTGTGATTCTTAAGTCTGTCATGTTTTCTTACTAAACTGGTGAGATTTCTCTACTTCCATGGAAAGTGCTTAGACAAATTACATTCCCCGGTCCTTCTGAGGAAAATCTTCACAGCAAGAACACATCATACCACTTACATTGTATCAAACCATCCAGATTCCCTCTGTATTCTATTGCTGAGAAGTTCCACTCAAACAGTGTCTTCCAGTGATGGGATTCATCGGGTTCACACAAACCTGTTCTTGGAATTTTGTGAGCTCAGCAAACCCATTGCTAGCTGCAACCTGAACAAACTGCTACAAATTGTAGTCACATAATTGGTTGGGGATGTAAATTTAGGTGATCAAATAAAGGTTAATAAAAATTTCATGAACTGCTGAACTTGGTAGAGTCAGGAATTTGGAATATTCAAGAAATAGTTATTTTTTGGAAAGCTGTGGAAGAAAAGCTGAATGACTTAAATAAAATTTTTCATCACAATATTCCCATTAATGATTTTTGTGACTATGTGGAAAATGTTCTGAAAAACTTTCATAATCCTGTAATTCTTCAAATTGTACAAAAAACTATTATCAATATGATTGCTATCAGTTCTTCCGAGGCAGAAAGAGGTTTTTTCAAGAATGAATATTATATACTCAGATAAAAGAATCTGCCTTACAGTGGAAAATGCTGCAAACTTGATGAAAATCTTTTTGGTCTCTCTTTAGATTTATGGGATGTCACTCTTTTCATTAAAACATGGCTTAGAAAAAAATCACAGTGCTGATGACAACAGAGTGAGGCAAATAAAAGCTGAAGACTATGATGACAGTCAAGTGGCTATTTGGAAATTTTTTAAATGAAAGATCATCAAGAAAAGATTTTAAAGCATTTCTTTTAATTATTTTTCTTTTCAAAATGATAACATCCAATGTAATGCAGATAAATTTTGGTATTTTTGAATAGATGCAAGAAAAAATTGCTTTATTTGTAAATAATATCTATATAGTAAAGTATGGATTATGGAAAAATGAGGAAATGAGTTGCTATTGAGACATGTTGTTGAGAGAACCTATTCTTAAAATGTTTGAATCCCAACATAAGCTTATCCCACAAACCACTGGCCTGTGGAACCGACTCCCAACAGGATGTTTCCCTGACCGCTACAATCTTAATTATATATATATATATATATATATATATAGTATTGGGTATTTAGGCATCAAATGTTCTCTAAGGCAATTACTATTAATGATGACAGACATTTTGTGTCAATTAATTTTAATGCTTGACTTTTCCAAGTTGTCAGACAAGGAGGAAATTCAAGCAGAAATAAATAGTAATAAATGGCAGAAAAAAATAGTAGTGTGTATTTTTATATGTATATATATATATATATGTAAAAATACACAATACTATATATATATATATATATATATATATATGGTGCGATGGGTAAATTGTTATATTGTAAAGGAAATCATGAAGCAAGTTCCTTATCCAATCAGTATGAGATGCCTCTGAACAAATCCTGGTTCAGCATTTCATGTTAAGTATCCTCTTAGGATATCGCCCCAAATAACTTATTTTCAAAATGTCAGACGTGCCATGATATGAACAATTGGTTAGTTTCTTTTAATTATTTCTAATATTCTTCCATCATTTATTTGGATTTTTGGGGAATGAGTGTTAGCCTATCATGCGTGTCATGAAACAATATATCCCTCTTCTTTTTTCAAATGCAGCAGAAGAACAGATATAAAGTGGACAGTTTATACATGAAAATAACACAAATTTGACTTCAGTTGTTATCTTTGTAAAATGTATAATCTCTGAGAATTCTTAATATCATAAGTCATATTTAATCCTAAATTGTTGGTATGAAGTTTGATAATGAAATTGGTTTTCAGTTTTCTACAGCTATAACCAAAGGATTGATCATGCTCGCAATTGTAGTCATAAAAACCACTGGATTTTAAATTTAGCCCAGTTCAAAAATTATTCAACAACAAGCATGGGAAAAGGCAATATGAATAAGCAAAAAATTTCATATTTTCAAAAACTTTTGGGGTCTTGGGCATCACTTTCTGTGTTTATATATATATATATATATATATATTATATATATATATATATTATATATATATATATATATATAATGTCACACAT